>OX463849.1:27116223-27611355 GCA_949825065.1 Odontocerum albicorne | reverse complement strand
CCGAATACATCATTCGAATATGTGGGACACTGTTACGGTGGAGGACTCTTATGGTCATCATCATTCGAATATGTGGGACACTGTTACGGTGGAGGACTCTTATGGTCATCATCATTCGAATATGTGGGACACTGTTATGGTGGAGGACTCTTATAGTCATCATCATTCGAATATGTGGGACACTGTTACGGTGGAGGACTCTTATGGTCATCATCATTCGAATATGTGGGACACTCTGTTACTGTGGAGAAATCTTATGGTCATCATCATTCGAATATGTGGGACACTGTTACGGTGGAGGACTCTTATGGTCATCATCATTCGAATATGTGGGACACTGTTACGATGGAGGACTCTTATAGTCATCATCATCCCGTCGTGCAGCTGACTGAGCATCGTGACTCCGATAATAGCCTCCGACAACCCTTCTCATCCATTCCTGCACTCCGCGGCTCGAAAGGCAGTTAGTTGTTAATGGTAGTCCAGTTGCGTCTCTCACTTGGTCAGTCCAGTGCATTGGGATTCTATCAACATATAAGTAGAACCAACCTGCCTTTGGAAATGCCGGTAGGTAGAGCAATCACACATTTTAACCGTGAGTCCTCATATAGACGTGTTTCACGTGTCACTCAGCTCCTTCAGGAAAAAGCTTTTAAATTTAGTGTCATAATTGAAATAGTGCATTTTTTAATTATTTAACATGGTTTGTTTTTTATTTTTTAACGTGGTATGGTAGTATTGTTTATGTTTCCCTGATGATGAGGTGAAATCCTTGAAACCGGTAGGGGTGTACCGTTACAAAAAATGGAATTAACAGTGTTTGATAAATCAAATTACAATGTCTTTAAACCTCCACAACGTTAATATAAGTCTTAACTATAAATACTGTATGGTACGTTTTGTCACAATTTTAGTGAAACATATACATTTTTACTATATTTTTTTAGTCTTAATTGTTTTATTTATTTCATACATCTTTTTTTGTACTTGTTATGTTTGGTCCTTGTACGAATAAGGGACACCTGTAATGTGCGAAGGACTTGAAAAAGTAAATTAATAAATGGAGTTTAAATAAATTTTCAAAAACTAAACCTCTGCTTTCTAAGACATTTTGTCATGAAGCCTCGATATGCTAACTTTTTACCCCCCCCCCCCCCTATGTAAAATATTTTTCACCCTTTCTGTAGCATAACAGGGACAATACAATAATATTTTTGAAAGGTAAATCCTCTTTCACATATATATGAACACCAGTTATTTAATTTCAATACCGATTGACTGACGTAATGCTTAATACAAATCAAAACTTTTCGATACAATATTTGATATTTTTCCTCATATATCTGGTATCTAAAATCTCTATTATATTGTCAAATGTGACTGAATAGTTCTGTTAGGAAGGGGAGCTGAAAAATAATTGATATAAGGTTTGACAGGCCCCCTGCGGAGGGGTGGCTTTTCAGACAACCCTCTATTCTCCAAATACTCACCTTGAAATGTGCACTCTACTCATACACATATACGCCTATCGTCTATTGACTAGCGATTTAAGTTTTATACATTTATATAATCATCTGCTTTTACATTTAATGACTCGATCAAAATCGGTATACTAACCTTCGTGATCGAGTAGGATAGTCAGCCACCCTGTAGATAAAATGTGTATGTTTGTGTTTTTGTTTATTATGTGCTAACTGTTGCATTTCAGCAATCATACATTATTGACAGATTAAATAAGCCTAGAGTTCCGAGTTGCTTAAAATGAATACTAACTGTTACACCACGGCCGCCGACAATTATTGATTATACGGCCGTATTTTGTCTGAATACCTCATAGAAACGCTTCAAAAATATTTAAACGTGATAATCAGGCCAAAAAAAATAAGCAAAGTGAAATAAACCTGATTTAGTTTTTATGGGCCGCTGCTTCTTGTTTACAGCTAAAATAAAAGTGAGATTGCTTTTAAGTCTGCGATAATTACGAAATTGTACCTGCAGTAAAATCTGCTCTCGTGGTCATAATTTATTTTAACTACACAGACAAGTCTGTGAGGAACGTCAAACACCCGAAATAACGACGGTATGCAGTCTGGTTCTCAAAGTTACAGTAAATTTAATATACGAGTACGTACTATACTACCACGTAAACCATTTGAAAGCGCCATAACTATGGTATATAAAAACACTTTTATGTTTATTCATAAAAAGAAGTAGTATTATTTTGACACTAAAGCAAAGCATACTCCAGTTAGGAACGGGAGCTTAAGGCTTAAGTCTAGTTCGTTATTCTAAGTTATCAAATTTCTTGAGGTTAAATATTAATCGAATACAAACGACTTTCGGAGTGTCGCACCGCGTGGTTTGGCTTATGGTTCCGACTTTTCGAAAACGTTGCAAATATCATATCGTTTATTTGTAATAAACTTCGCCATAAGTGGATGTGCGCCGAATGTTGGTGAGTTTTCTGCTGTTTCTTCCCCAAATATGTCCCCGCGCATGTGCAAATGCAAGGAAGCTCCAATTTATAAGGTCGCAGTCACTACCTTCTGATCCTCACACTCTATACTTTTACCGTACAATGGTATTAATTAAATACCCATCAAACGCTAAATACATATTTTTCTCCGCCGACCTGTGCCTTCTTCTCTGTCATATTGCGAAGCGGACGGCATACGAGTATTGCTGTTCCTGCGAGCCGGAGTGCTCTGTCGGGGGCCATACCGCCAAGCAAAATTCAATGACGTATCGGGCATAGACTGCTCAAATACTTCCTCAAAGTATATACAAATAAATACGCCACACATACTGAAGACACAACAGTGGAAAAGGCAATCCCCGAAATACGTGGGAAACACGTAATTCTTACTTTCAGCATAAAATTGTGCGCTGAATATCGCTTGGCATATACTATAAGGAATTTTCAGCTGTTACGTGGACGCATGGGTTCGTTCAACCACAGAAAAACAAACACGCAGCTTTCACAAAGGTTGCATTTATTGTTTATTTTCACTGTCGCTTCGATTTGACTTATCATGTTGATTTGAGGGGGAATACATCTTCTCTGTTAATATTGTTTGAGTATTTACAGTGCATGGTGCCTCATAATCAAATCGAAGCGACATCATAATGAAAATGAACAATAACTTCAACTTTAGTGAAAGCCGTGCTCTTGTTTCCCTTTTGTGTGACACACAGGGGGCTTAGTCACCTCTTACTTTCGTCCACCCCCAACCCTCTGTCCAATTTTTTTATCGCAAGATACGTCTTATATGTCGATACCACCCTAAAATAATTCGGTATAGATTGAACTCTCCTGATTATGAGATTAAAACCTTGAAACCTCAAGGGTCATAAACTCTTATCTGAATTGTAAAAGACAATGTTTTAGTTAAATCAATTAAAAAATAAAATTAAATATACTACTGTTAAGGGACGCCTAGAATATTGATAGAACCACGGTGAGGGTTGCCTCGCATGAGGGGTTGGAAGACCCAGAACGGGGATAGAATCGACTGCGGCTACAAAAATAGGCTTTTATCCAAATATCTGTTTTCGCAAATCATTGGCTCAATTAAAATTGATGGGGGCGATGCGCTGGCTATTTCATATTTTTTAGGTCAGTTATTCTCGATTTTGGGTGAGTGGTTTTGCTGTGCTCGAGGTTAGCAGGCGTATTATTATGATTATCACAGCACAGGAAAAATATTAACAATAGAAAAAGGCAAAAAATAATCACTAATTCAAAAAGAGTTCAATAAAGTGCTTTTATAAAAGTCCTCGAAAGTCACACGGAATTTCAAATCATGGATGGAATATTCGGACTTTTTTATTAGGACAACGTCAGACGTCACATCTCTTTGGAGACTCGACAATAGGACCAGACCAGAAGAAAGTTCTAGAAGTGGTTTTCAAAGTGTTTACGTGTGTCCCACGTGTTAAATCATTTATGTCGGTGACTTCGGGGATTAGCTTTTCCACTGTTGTATTATATGTGTGTGAAAAATTTATTTAGGTATACAAATTTTATTATTTATGTATGTAATTTTATTATTTATGTTGAGTTTAAGTTGTCTTCAATTTAATACTCTGCAATAATTGGTACAACTAGGCTTGTATGTATGTTCTACCCCATCTACCGTTTTAACCAAATCACCACCCTGCGATTACCACTTACGAGTATTTCGTTTTTTTTTAAATATATTTGTATTTTTTTCCATTTATTTTAATTTATTATTCTTTTATAGTCATTCGATTTTTCATATATACTCGTATTTTGATGCTTTTATGGTTCTTCGTATTGGTTGTACAAAATATTTCAGAGTGTTGTACCGGGTGGTTCGGCTTATGATGCCAACGTTTCGAAAACGTCGCATTTTTAATCTTCAGGGCTTATTTGTAGTGAAGTTGACCACAAACAAAGGTGGCGAAGTTGACTTTAATTAAGCCCTGAAGATGAAAATTAAAATGTTTTTGAAACGTCCGCATCATAAGCCAAACCACGCAATACAAAACTGTGAAATATCTTATGCAACGGATGTATACAGTGTTATTTGTTTTATCAAACACTGTTTATACCACTTTTTGTAACGGTATAACCCTATCAGTTTCAAGGATTTCACCTCATCGTCAGGGGAGTACAAACAATACTGAATTATGTTCGAACTGGTACCAAGATATACGCTTCTAACGGTAAACATTCGGGTTGGAGACTGAGGGTTGAGGGAGGCATGGGACAACCTCGGCGAGCAGCGGAGAGATTCTTGGGATATATGTGTTTGCCAGATGTTCACCTCTATGTATACAGTTTGTTCGTGTCGCTGCTCTGAATGTAGGTATTTATATATCTTATGTTCGTATTATACGAGTATGTGGTCATATGTTTTGCACTGTATTTCCCTTAAACTTATATCTTATATCTTCTTTATAAAATCTTATATATAAAAATCCATACTTTCCTTGGTCTTCTTCTACCACGTTTTGTTAGTCTTTCTTCATTAATTCATTCTACAAGTACAAACCATCTCAGAAAGCTCTTCTTCGTCTTACTCTACACATCAATCTTTAGTTTACATTCATTCCTGAGAACTTAATTCCATATTCGGTGATATATTGTCACCCCACATGTTCTTATTAGTGCACGTATTTCTGCAGCATTCATTCGGTTCGTTTGTTATTTTTCCACGTGTTATTACCATACATCAAGGTTGATACTACAATACTCTTGTGGACTGTTATCTTGGCAGATTTCGATACGGCCCGGTGCGAGTATATAGGTTTAAGTATCTCATTGACTTTGTATCCTATCGCTATACGCCGTTCGACATCAATCTTAACTCTTCCATCATCTGAAAAAATGCTACCTAAAAACATTGCTTCGATATTTCACTGTTCACCAATATGTCGCATTTACTTATATATTTTAAGTAATACTTTACTAAAAAATGTATTCAGACTTACAATAAATCATAGTCAAACAAGCAAAACAGTTCTAAGTGTTTTTTAACCTGGCGAGCGTATTGCTATAGGGAAATCTCTTCCAACCAACCAGAAAGATGTTTTAATGGGCCCTGAATGAAAACTAGACTGGAATCGATTGGTTTTAAATCTGGGATTTATATTCAAAGTAATAATAATATCGTGTAACCCACGGGTTTCGTCTTATATGTCAGTGATTTCAGGGATAACCTTTTTCATTGTTGTGTCATCTGTCTGTGTGTGTGGAGTAAGTATTTAAGTAGTTGTCTTCAGTCATCGGTTTCCTTATTTTTTTCCTTTATTATTGTTTGAATTACATGAGTTGGTGTGGACATGTGGAGCCAATGAATAAAAAAACTAACAAAACATATAAACAGTGCAAATGTGAGTGAAAAGTATGGCAGAGGAATACCAAGGAAAGTATGGTTGGATCAAGGAAATTATGTGTTGAAAGAAGGAAAAAGAGAAGAAAGGGAAATCTTATGCGTTTTATGAGAAGGTGTAGGTGTTGTATGAGAAGGTGTAGGTGTTGTATGAAAAGGTGTAGGTGTTGTATGAGAAGGTGTAGGTATTGTATGAAAAGGTGTAGGTGTTGTATGAGAAGGTGTAGGTGTTGTATGAGAATGTGTATGTAAATAATTAAAATATTTTATATTTTTATTTATTTATTTAATACATAACTCCATAACATAAACGTTTGCCAAAGGTTAAATGGGATGTTTTTTTTTAGTGTGATAGGATTTGTTTTTGAAATAAAACATATATAAATTATTTAAATGGCCGTTTATTTGAATTCAATTGATTGTTTGTTTAATGACAATTATTGTTTGAAGATAATTCCATTAATATGTTGACCGTGGCTGGCTGATGGCTTATGTACCTTAACCGATCAGTCCAATTTTGGACCACTTTTTCAAGCATTTGGGGCCGTATATCGCCAATAACTTCACCAGCAGGGAAATGTATAGTATGTCGAAATAGAAATATCTGGCGCCATGTCCTTTCTGCTTTCATTAGCAGGGAAATGTATAGTATGTCGACATAGAAATATCTGGCGCCATGTCCTTTCTGCGTTCACAAGAAGGGAAATGGCGCGATGACGTATGTATGTATAGAACAAATAATTTTCCAAATTGCATTTTTTTATGATTAATCTTGCTTTGAACAAAATTGATTTTTTTATAAAGAAGTTAAAATTAAAAAAAATTAACAAAATTCAAATAGAAAGAATAATAAAACGTAATGCAATATCTAAAATCTAGAATCTTGAACGCTTCAAAACTGATAACTTCAAAAATAATCGAGTGAATATTTTTTTTTTGACAAAACACTTCTTTTAACACTTTAAAGGGTGTTCATTGAACATTGAACAACCCTTCAGTAGAATCGCGATAACAAGTATCCACATTGCCAATTTAGAGCAAAATGAGGCTTTGGGTTAGCAAGATTCTATATTACTATGGATAGGGAGGAAAATATGCAACCTGTTGAGAAAATGGGGACTGTCGAAGATTTTGCGACTTATAATAATAATAATAATCCAAAGATCAGCAACTTACATAAGAAATGCAGTAGTGTGAGAAAGGATTTAACTTTGTGAAACTCCATATTAGAGTATTAAACAATAAATTACTTGGTTATTCTACTTATTACATAATCCCCGCTACACGTGTTTCTACCTCCTATCCTGAGGCTCTCTTTAGGCGGAATATTCCCGGTTTGTTATGAGAGCAGTGCTTACGAGTATATCAAACTGTTGTATGATCTGCTGATCGGAATAGGAGGTAGAACCACGTGAAGCGAGGTTAAATGTAATAACTGAAATAACAAAGTTATTTATTGTTAAATAAATATTCTAATATACTGATTTAAAATTTTGAATCAAAATGAAAAGAATACTAAAAAATCGTCAAATTATTTTTTTTTCGTCTCTCAAAATCTAGTAATAGGTTAGTCAAAAAGTTTTGAAAGCTACATCTATGGAGCAGTAGAAAAAACAAAATTTCTACGCCATTTTAATATTTCATCTTTCATAAGAACGTACTCAAAATTTCATTTCGATCTGTCAATTCATTCTTTGTTTACAAGCCATTTGAAGTTGACGTGTCAGTGTGTTTTTTAACAATGGAAAAATCCGAATATCGTGCAGTGATTAAATTCTTTGTTTTGGAAGGTTTATCGGCTACTGAGATCCATGCAAAGATGGTGAAAGTATTGAAGGAGTCTTCTCCTTCATTTCCAACCGTTCACCGATGGGTTTTGGAGTTTAAGCGTGGCCGTACAAGCGTTGAAGACGATCCACGCTCAGGACGTCCAAAAAGTGCATCAACACCAGAAATCATAGCGAAAATACAGGATACGGTTTTGGAAGATCATCGATCGACTGTGGATGTGATAGCTGACACTATAGGCATCTCACATGGAACAACATGGCATATTTTGGCTGAAGTTTTGGGTTTCAAAAAACTGTGTGCACAATGGGTGCCGCATTTGCTAACAATGCAACAAAAACACGTTCGAATGCGACTTTCTGAGCAACATTTGGAGCAATTTCGAAAGGATAAAAAGGATTTTCTGCGTCGATTCATCACTATGGATGAGACTTGGGTCTACCACCATGATTCTGAATCAAAACAAGAGGCTAAGGAGTGGTGTGAACCAGGCACTTTGGCTCCGAAGCGAGTTCGTGTCCAGAAATCGGCCAAGAAGGTGTTAGCGTCAGTTTTTTGGGATGCAAAAGGAATTTTATTGATAGATTATCTCCAAACTGGTAAGACAATCAACTCTGATTATTATTGTGACCTTTTGTACCAGTTGGATGAAAACATTTGTGAAAAAAGACCCGGTTTGCAGAAGAAAAAAAACATTTTTCATCAAGACAATGCACCTGCTCACACAGCTCAAAAAACCATCGCGAAAATCAGTGAATTGGGGTACGAATTGTTGCAGCATCCACCCTATTCGCCAGATTTTGCTCCCTCTGACTTCTGGCTGTTCTCACACCTCAAAAAATTCCTTCGTGGAAAGCATTTTTCATCAAACGAAGAGGTTATAGCCGTCGTAGAGGAGTATTTTGCAGGCCTTCCAGAAAGTCACTTCCGTGATGGGACAACAAAGCTGGAAGATCGTTGGACCAAGTGTATTGATCTTATGGCAGACTATACTGAGCAATAAAAGTGATTTTCCCCCAAAAAAAATGTATTTTCATTTCCGCTTTCAAAACTTTTTGACTAACCTAGTAGTCAGAATTTGCATATTTTAACATTTTTTTTAATTTTTTATTTTTATTTTATTAACGACACAACATTGTCCTTTATATGTATATGAATACATGACAAGTTATACAAATACTTAAAATTATTGACAAAAATACATAGCTTTATCTTAAACTAACATGTACAGGAGATACAACAAGCAGTAGTAGTATTAAATTACAGTCATTGTTTAAAATGATTTAATATTAATATGTATATATATAAGTGCAATATATGTATGTTAACTACAAAATATTACCAAACTTCACCAAGCCGACTTGCGTAATTGTCGAAGACTTATTTTATAGTGGCAAAGAACTTAGATTATTTTTAGTGGAACAACGCTTACATATAACAAAAATTGGATTTTTGGGAATTTTATGAATAGAACATGATGAAAGACTTCCATTTTCATTTATGTTTTCCCAATTATAGACATTACACAACCTTTATTGTTTAGTAGCAATATTTTTCAATCTCCCATAAAAAGTTACTAAGGCATTGCTGACTGGAAAACAGCGTGTATATTTTATTTATTTACATAATGAATCAAATGAGAAGGTTTGTGAAGGTTTAAAGGCATTGTAATTTGTGTAATAAAATACTGTTTTTTTTTCAGTTAAGGTAGTGGTATGACCCTACCGGTTTTAAGTGCACTGGGATGAAAACCTTGTAAACATATATTATAATCCCAAGGTTTCACCACTTTTTGCTGAAGTCATCTCCTATCTCCCTCCCTCCAAAACTCCTACTCCGAATTTAACCGTGATATGCGTATAGTAAATGCAGCCTGCGCTAAAATTGGCCTTAAAATGAATGCTGCCAAAACAAAAATAATGAGCAACACGACAAATAATCTCCCCGTCTTGGTAGGGGGAAGAAATATAGAGAGAGAGTTACAAGTTATGTGTACCTGTTATAGGACACACTGTAAAGCTGGGAAAGGAGAATCAAGAGGCCGAGATAGAGCGTGGACGTGGTCTTGCCTGGGCGGCGTGCGGTAAACTCTCTTACATCCTGAAATCTTCAAAATACCCCAATTGTTTGAAAAAGAGAGTCTTTGATTCATGCATCTTACCGATCCTCACATATGGAATCGAAACCTCTGTCCTAACAAAGCGAATAACGCAAAAACTACTAGTGACACAGAGAGGCATGGAGAGGAGGATGCTGGGAGTTTCACTGCGAGATAGAAAGACCAACAAATGGATAAGAGAGAGAACCAAAGTCACGGACGTGGTTGAGAGAGCAGCTGTCTTAAAATGGAGCTGGGCAGGACATATTGCCAAATGCTCTGACTCTCGATGGACGAAAAAGGTTCTGGAATGGCAGCCTAGAACGGGCAAGAGAGGTGTGGGGATACCACAGGCTAGATGGTCGGACGATATAAGACGTTCTGGATGCAGTGTGCCCGAGATAGGGAGTTGTAAAAGACCGAAGGGGAGGCCTATATCCAAGGATGGATCCAGAACGGCTGAAGAAGATGCGTATAGTCTGTAGGGCCAGCCCGGGCATAATTCAGTCTTATTCGCGCTCTTCTGATAATGAGGTGAAAATGTTGAAACCGGTAGGGTCATACTGGTCATGACAAATCATGTATTTTATTTATTTCTAAATTAAGAATAACATCATAGTAAAAGGAAGAAAAATACACAAAATATAAACTAATATCTAATAAAATAAATTATAAAATTGATGACGCCTGTGTTCAAGCCTGGAAATTGCTGGTTGGATTTCCTCTTATGCCCGATTTTTTTAAAGCGCTCTTAATTGGTTATTACTGTCTCTGGTTAGTTGGAAGAAAGAAATTCCGACAGATTTTACTATATGTAACGAAAATGTTCCAACCTTTCTATTATTGTATACAATAAGGGTTGGAAAATGCGAGGAGAAAAAGGAAAAATGACGTGTTCGGAAATATTAACCAGCAAAATAACATCAAACCATTACGTGAAAAAGGGTAATTAAATTATAAATTGTAACAAAATAAAAAAACGCCTTTTTTTAAATTTTGTATCCACCACTGTTTTATAAAAAGTGTTTTATTTATTTTGTTAAAAATTTATAAACATGACACCACAAAGTGAAACGAACATTTTTTCTAAAATACAAGAAATTATTAAATCATTTTCAAAATTTCCGGTTAGGTTTTAGTCGCAGTGAAATGTTAAAAAAACTTACACTTCTCGCAAGTTGTAGGGTGCATACTTTTACTAAAGGAGAATCAATTAATCACGTACAACGGGGTCAGGAACGGCGGGACAGATCAGGAACTGTTTATTTATCTATCACTATTTTTATTAATTTAAACAATAAGGCACGTTCTTCTAGAGATGGAAGCACCAGCACCAACCTTATGAACCTTATTCGTTTACTGTAACAACATAGTTAAAGCAACAGTCAAAGTCAACGATATCAAATCCAAAAAGTTTAAAGTGCAAAAGGGTGTTAGGCAAGGGTGCATTCACTATCCTGATTTGTTAAACCTGTATGAAGAATATTTTATTAGGAGATCACTTGAATACTGAGTCGGTGGATTGCTATTAGTGGAAGAAAGCCACGTTAAAAATGAGCCTAATTAAGTCTCTTGTCTTCACTATATTTATGTATGACGTGGAGACGTGGACTCTGAGAACAAGCGAGTGACATAGAATAGATGCATTTGAAATGTGGTGCTGGAGAAAGATAAACTAATGCTTCCATTTTCGAAAAACTGTGAATCACTGACAGATTGTCGAAAATATGTCTACGACGACTTCTTTGATTCGTTGAATACATTGCTCGTGGGCAAGAAGACAGTTTGGAGAGACTCATGGTTATTATGGGCTTGGAAGGACGACGTATAAGAGGAAGACTTCTAATGCATTAGATCAACCAAGTTAGACACACTACAGGACTTAACAACTGTTCTTCGAACCGCGGAGTGCAGAGATGGATGGAGAGGAGTCATCAAGAATTATCATGGGAGTCACGATGCTCAGTCGTGAGCTACACGACGAGATGGAATGGACCATTTCCCACATCGAGAGTACCATTCTTTCTTGAGTCGTAAACTCCTGTTTTTAATTTTTTTGAGGTCTTTTTGTAAGGAGAACACCCTCACAGGTTTCGAACGCATCTTTACTTGTAGTTTTGTGGCGTTGCCTATTTTTCAAGTGGCATTATCTATTATCAATGACTTTACCTTCTAGTTGGTCTTTGCCACCTGACAAGTCTTTAACATGACATATTTCCCTACATGGGAGTTAGCAATTCCAAGTTTTAAAAGTTTACCGTATGAAAGTTCTGAGAATCTGCATTTCTCAAGAGTTGCAGTGTATTTTTGGTCATCGTTTGTTGTTATTTCATTTGTATGGTTTCTTTTAACATGTCCTAATTGGTTTTATCAAACACTGTTTATTCTACTTTTTGTAACGATATAACCTTACCGGTTTCAAGGCTTTCACCTCATCATCAGGGGAACACAAACAAGACCCCTGATGCTGAGGTGAAAGCCTTGAAACCGGTAAGATTATACCGTTACAAAAAGTGGAATAATTTTTTTTTGATAAAAACAAATTACAATATCTTTAAACCTCCACAATGTTAATGCCTTAACTATAAATAATATATCTTAATTGGTTATTAAGACATATTGAAAAACGTTACTGGAGACACAACATTGTCTTCAGCTCAATAATTGACATATTTATTTTCTACGAACAAGGCCTCTTTAACATATTTTTGGTTGGTTAAAAAAGATTTCCACATGGTAATTTATTTATTTTTCTTTCAAAAGAATATATATCACCGAAGTTATAGGTGTCCAATGCTAGACTCGCTTCATCCTTGGCATGCTTTAAGAAGTGACTGATAAAACTCTTAATTTCTAGTCAGTAATATAACGTGTTTCGTTCCTAATATTTTTCCTTTCCTCTCCACCGTCCCTTCCTTTTCCTTTGATTGATGATATCTCACTTTATATGAAAAGGAATGTTCGGGTGATTGTCCGTCTTTGTGGGGTTTATGGGCATATGCTCACGTATATGTTCATGGATTTCGTGGGGATGGATAGTAATTTGAATGGTTTTGCGACCTTGTAACTTGTTTAATTTACTTTTGTCTGCATGGTTGGAAGAGATGGCCGCCTGGCAATAAGCCCGCCAGATTGTATTTCCGATAAAAGTGTTAAATAATAATACTAAATAAATAAATATCCTTATACCCTCGAATAGTACGTGGAAAAAGTTTTTGTGTCATTCGAGGGGAGGATCAGACCGCGGGGTTCGAACCAACGACCTTCCGCACGGAAGTCCAGTACGTTACCGAGTGGTCACCTCTTATTAACCCGTTATATTGTACTGTACACTTCGAAAGTGTAATAAATCACCAAAATCCTGCTTTTCTCTGTGAGTATATTAAACCTTAGATACAAAAATACGGTTATTAATTTAATAACCGTAATTAAAAATATAAAAGAAACATTTTACAGTATGAATAGGATTATTATCTAAAAAAATGTTTTGTTATATTTGACATTTTTCAGTATTTTTTTCCGATAAACAAAAATATTAATATTCGATTAAATGTACTTTTTGTTTAATGTTTATTTTAACAAAGTTTGCAAGGAAAGGAAAAAAATAAGCGGCTCGTATTTGGTAATGTAAAGTTAACAACTCAATAAGGGGTCTGTCCTTATCTGCGGTTAATCTTTCTACGGTTTCAGTTACCCGGGATTTGAAAATATTAAATGGTATTGTTGAAAAGTATTTCAAGGTATTTTTGAAAGGTCAATAGAAGCCAGAGGCTACGTAATAATTAATGCCTACGATATTTACCCCATTTCACCTAGCACACAAGATATTCTGAAAGACTGAGAAAGACCAGATTCATATTATTTTTATAAAAGTATATTGTTTATTTATTTTGTATTAAATAATATAAGTAGTCGACCCATGCTAACATATTATGGTTTGTGGCATCATTGTTTAAGCCATAAATGTTATAACAAGAGTCAATATTATAAACGAAATGAAAAAAAAAACATAATTTCAAAGATTTCAAGCTAAATTTGATTAAACTTTCCTATCGATCACTAAGCGTGAATGTTCTTCGATGAAAGAAGAAATGCAAAATTCATATGGGAGTTAGTAAATTGAATTTCTTATGTAATGGAGAATCGAACATATATGATCAACAGTATATTGATATAATTACTACAGTATATTGATACAATTACTACAGTTTATTGATATAAATGCTACAGTATATTGATATAATTACTACAGTATATTGAAATAATTACTACAGTATATTGATATAATTACTACAGTGTATTGATATAATTACTACAGTATATTGATATTAGGTCCCCACATACGAAACCGGCGTTTTGCCGTACTTGCAACTTTGATCTCAAATATCTTCTCTTTGGTTAAGAATTTCAAACTCAAATTTATACAGCTATTTACTCAAATATTTGTGTTTCGAAAATTATAATTCATTTGTTTTTTCCTCAATTGTTTTTTTTCTTTGCGTCACTCAGTTTACAAAATGGAAAACTTGAAATATCGCGTTATTTACGAGTACGAGTTCCACCGTGGCACCAGTGCTGCAGAAACGGCTCGAAGGATTAATGATGTGTATGGCGACGGTGCCGCAAAAGAAAACACAGTGCGTTTTTGGTTCCAACGTTTTCGTTCTGGAAATTTCAACCTGCAGAACAAGCCCGGAGACCAAAGTTGATAATGAAGAATTGAAGGCTATTGTGGAAGCGGATCCATCGCAAACCACGTCCGAGTTAGCTGCAGGCTGCGGTGTTAGTGATAAAACTGTTTTAATCCACTTGAAGCAAATTGGGAAGGTGAAAAAGCTTGAAAAGTGGGTACCTCACGAATTGAGTGAAGCAAATCAACAAACGCGCGTTGACTGCTGCGTTGCATTACTCAACCGGCACAATAATGAAGGGATTTTGAATCGAATCATTACCTGTGATGAAAAGTGGATCCTGTATGATAATCGGAAGCGCTCATCGCAATGGCTGAACCCTGCCGAACCAGACAAACCATGCCCCAAGCGAAAATGTACTCCAAAAAAGTTACTTGTGAGCGTTTGGTGGACTAGTGCTGGTGTCGTTCACTACAGCTTTCTTAAATCTGGTCAGACGATTACGGCAGATGTCTATTGTCAGCAACTGCAAACCATGATGGAAAAGCTAGCTGCTAAACAACCGAGGCTGGTTAATCGCTCTAGGCCACTGCTGCTTCATGATAACGCTAGACCACACACTGCACAACAGACGGCTACCAAATTAGAAGAGCTTCAATTGGAATGTCTAAGACATCCACCGTACTCTCCGGACCTTGCCCCAACAGATTACTATTTTTTTCGAAATTTGGATAACTTCTTGCAAGGGAAAAAATTCAACTCCGATGGGGCAGTCCAAACCGACTTCAAAGATTTTATTGATTCCCGTCCGAATGGTTTTTTTAGTAAAGGGATCGATGAACTACCTATGAGATGGCAAAAGTGCATAGATAGCAATGGTACATACTTTGATTAAATAAATATATTATATTAAAAAAAAATCAACTTTATGTTCCTCCCAAACAAAACGCCAATTTCACATGTAAGGACCCAATATAAATGCTACAGTATATTGATATAAATGCTACAGTATATTGATATAATTACAGTACTACAGTATATTGATATAATCACTACAGTATATTGATATAATTACTAAAGTACTATATATTGATATAATTACTACAGTATATTGATATAAATGCTACAGTATATTGATATAAATGCTACAGTATATTGATATAATTACTACAGTATATTGATATAATTACTACAGTATATTGATATACTTACTACAGTATATTGACATAATTACTAAAGTATATTGATATAATTACTACAGTATATTGATATAAATGCTACAGTATATTGATATAATTACTACAGTATATCGATATAATATAATAAAATTATTTTTTCAACACTACTAGAGGCACTAAACTTGCGTGCGGAAGGTTACCGGCTAGAAATCCACGCTGTGCTACTGCCCTCGCATAGCACAGGTATTTTTCCGTCTAGTATTCGGCGGTATATCAGGGGCGTAAGGATACGTATGACTTCGATCATATATATTATTTAAAAAAAATGGCATGCCGGTGTGCTACAATCGTCTCACTTCGGTGTGCCATCGGATCTAGTATAGTGATGTGGCCGGTCAGTTTGCTGGTGTGCAACAACTCTCTCACTTATAGAAGAGAAAAATAGAAAGAATCAAAACTCCACGGCACAGCTTTGCTTTCTAACTGAATTGACTTTCCAATGGCTTAAGCTTCAAATTTGAACTTTAGTAAGAAAACACTTTTAATCGGAATTGTTATATACTTGTTTGACGCACATAAGCTTTAATCAAAAATAAATAAATAAATATAGGTGTATTGATAGCAACATGGTATTTACTAAATACACTTCAAAACACATAAATTGCAGAGAATACATTAAAGACAGAAGCTATCAAAAGGTCTGGGCTCATCTAATAACATCTCGGCCAAGATACACCCCACCAATAAAGGGCGAGCCCAGCCACGGAGACACCAGATGATTTTCAGCCCACACCCTGATAAAGCCCATTCGATGCCAATGGTGAGAGATCCGCGACTTTTTTTTTTTTTTTTATTAAACAAGTAAATTACTATACAAACATTTGTCAAGGCTATACCTATATACAAATTTATTACTTAACTAATCTTAATTATATGTTATAATTTATGAACTTATTTAAACTTATTTTCCTACATATCATTTTATTTTATTTATTCAATCTTAATATATGAGATCCTCGACTACGAGGCCCAGCAACGATGATGGCTACGTTAGGACATGGATAAAATGAAATCATTTCAATTTTAGAATTGAATAATTATGAAGTGCGCCTCAATTATTTACAAAAGTGAAAATCAATAGTACGACATCTGTTATTATAACTCAGAACTTATTAAATGAGTTCGTTTACCGATGCTGCTATTTGTGCGATATTTGGTTTTATATTTTACGTTGTTTCCCCTTCGCACAAAGTTCAGAGAATTCCGGGTGGATCTGGATAATTATTATTACATATTATTGTTAAACTTTAATTTTACTGTGCGTAATTTATAAATTAAACTAATCAAGAGTATATTCTTACTATCCGCGGTTTTAGACATCCACCGGGAGTCTTGGAAGAAATCTTTCGCAGATAAGAAAGACTGCTAAATTATACTGCAGTTGTTGACAAACGAGTTTTTCAGTTACCTGCAAACAGTGCAGGAAACTAGACGAAAAGTTGCCATAACATTGTTCCCGAACCCGTGACCACGTTACAGTTAAAGTTAGTAACATTTGCAACAATACTGTCTGCCTGTGATTTTCAAACAATTTCAATTCACCTCGCATTGAAGAAGGAATATAATTGATATCGCCTTTTTTTTAGACATTTCTCATACTAAAGATTTATCAAGTTCAACTTTATTTTCAATTTTTTTTTTTCGTTAACGCTTCCATGCAAGTATATCTGGTGGATTTATCGTTGTTTTTAATCAATTTCTTACAAAAAGGTTATATTCCATATTCATTATAAAGTGTCTTTAACCTTTTTCTTCCTCTATAACCGTGTCTTTTACCTTTCTCTTCCTGTGCTAAAAAAATCCGCGCGTTCCGGTGCTGTGTATTCAATACACATCAATACACATGTAAAAATGAGCAATTTAAAATCGAAAAAAATAAGAATATTCAAAGCCCATCGCTTAAATTAATTAAATTTGAAGCCAAAAGTGATAATATTTGAAATTTGATTGCTGAAAACATGAAAAATATCGGCTGACGTTCACAAAACGGGCGAAGAGACCACCTCAAATGGATGCCCAAAAGCTACTGAAACGAGAGAAGCGAGCGACCTGAGATTCTATTTCTTGCGTTCCTATATACCGAAGTAGGTGAGAGTGAGACGTGAACAGCGTCGCTTCCTCATCCATAGCGGTTTTTAAGAATGAATATACCTACGTCACACACTGGCACACGTTTGATTGTATTGGTGAATTTATTCCCGATTTTCACAAAATATCTCTGATGTGGACGATAAGTACTAATTATTATTAATAATATTTTTTTCATTCAATGCGTAAATGTATTACGGAGGAATACCTAAAATCTGAATCCAGTATTTACTATATTTATAGAGATATTAAAGTTTTTAGAAGCAATGCGTACTAGTTACACATCACAGGGAAGGAAGGTTTAACTAAATATATGTAAACAATATTTGAGAAAAGTAATGAAAATTTTCATACAACTTTTCTTTTAAATAGGCAATCTACCTAAACTGGAAGGATTTGTGTCACCAAATTAAATACATTATGAAATTATATGAGTCAATATAATAAATCCAATTTAAAAAGAGATAATTCAAAGTGATAAAGTTTCAAAAGCTTAACAATCGATCTATAAATGGAAAAGTTCCTCGAAGAAAGAAAAAACGCAATATTCATTGTACGCTGCAAAGATGTAGCTTTGGATAAATCAAATCTCTCTCGCAAAGGACAACTGAAAATACATATTTTAATCTTAAGGAAAATAGGGAACAGGATAGGGTTTGTATGGAAGGGTAGGAATATTTGAAGATGAAACTTGCTTCTTTGATTTTTTCTCAAGTATCGTTGAGGATGAAGTACGTGTGATTCAGCCAGAAGGACCGTTCGAAAGTAGAACCGAGTGAGTGAACCATAAACGATGGTGCGTAAAATGTTTAATGATAGGAGTTGATTTGATTTAAAATAATTTTGCAGTCATCAGATCGAAGGGTGCATGAGAATTTACATATATACATACCATCACGCCGTTTGTCTGCTGGGGTAGGCTGAGAGGACAAAGCGTTAGACATTAATTTCTCAACATACATATTTTACATCTTCAATTTCCATACACCTTCTCATACAACCTCTACGATTTCTCTGACTTTCTACTTTGGTATTGTACTGTTTTACACTTTCATTATATACAGAACAACCTGGTGGACTTATTGACATATGGAAATATCTCCCAACCAACCAGAAAGATGTAGCGGAGACCTTAAGGGAAAACAAGGATAGAATACTTTTTTTAAAATAAATGGTTAGGAGACAAGTGTCTCACTACTTTTCATACTTCCAAAATATAATTCACTTGATCCAATCATACTCTCCTTGGTCTTCCTCTATCACGCCCTTCACTCACATTTGCACTGTATATTTATTTTGCTAACCTTTTTTCATTCATTCGTTCCACGTGCCCAAGCCATCTCAATGTGCTCTTCTTCATCTTACTTAACACATCAGCCTTAAGTTCACATTCATCACTAATCACTTCATTCCGTATTCTGATATACATTGTCACTTCGTTTATATTTGTAAGTGCACGCATTTCTACAGCATTAATTCCACATCCACGTTACACCTACATACATCAAAGTTGGTACTTATATTCGTAAACTGTTGAGTTTATCACCTTAGTAGATTTTGACACTGTTAGGTTCGAGTACATATATTTAAGTGACTTTGTTTCCTATCGCTACACACCGTTCGGTATCCCTCTTCCGTCATCTAAGAAAATATTATTTTAATATCATAATTTTTCAACTTGCCCTAATCTTTTATTTCCCCCATATATCGTAATCACTTTTCTTTTCACCCTTTTTTGACGTAATGACTTTAAATTTCACAACATTAATGTAAAACGCATCAAATCTCTGTTATAAAAGTGTGTTGCGACACCCAGGTTGAATGTCACTATCCTATGCAGTTTTTTGGTGCAACAGTCTACTGCAACCTGATACGATGCACACTAACTCCCCATTATGATTAGGAGCATTATGCCACTCCACTTTGGGGAGCAGAAACTTGGGCAGAAAACTCTGACATTCGAACAATGCGAGCTGGCAGAGGAGTTGGTCCGCTTCTGGCTAATGTGATAACGATGCTGCAGAGAAAACTTTCTAAATTTCCAACAAACTCGGACGCTAATGGAAATTAAGGTCATTCCAGAAATAGTCTTGTCAAACAAGTTACTTGAACTAAGTTTATCCAGTTATTATTTTACTACCCTTGTATATTTTTATAAATTTATAAAATAAAGGTTTAAATATACTGTTATTTGTTTGGCCAAACACTGTTTATTCCACTTTATATAACGCTATGACCCTGATGATGAGGTGGAAACTTTGAAACCGGTAGGATTATACCGTTTTATAAAATGGAATGAACTGTGTTTGACTAAACAAATTACAATAAATAGTTTAAAAAAATGGAATGAACAGTGTTTGACTAAACAAATTACAATAAATAATTGTATAAAATGGAATGAACAGTGTTTGACTAAACAAATTACAATAAATAATTGTATAAAATGGAATGAACCGTGTTTGACCAAACAAATTACAATAAATAATTTCAATTGAAAAAAGTTAATTTTACAACGATGAATACACACATACGCCATTTATTTGTCGTCATCACACATTTATTGGTTGGGTATTATTCGTCTCTTCCACATCCACAATATATTCGTCTCTTCCACATCCACAATATATTCGTCTCTTCCACATCCACAATATATTTTCCGCAGTTTATTTTGAGATATACCATATGTGCGATTTCGGAATGAATTTAATATATACAAATGATATTGCTGTCAAAGAGCCTATATTTATTTGTTTGAGTTAATCTGAGGTGGTATTTGTGGATTTACATTTTTTTTTCTTCTGCCATTTGTTTATTTTCTGTTTTTTTTCTTAATCTACATGTGAAAAAGTGCGGGCTGAAAAACATCTGGTGGGCTCGCGGCTAGGTACGCCCTATATTGGTGGGGTGTATCATGGCCAGGAGGATGTTATGAGATGAATCCAGACCTTTTGATAGCTTCTCTCTTAAATGTGTTTACTTGTGTTATTTATCTTGCGATATACGAGTATATGTGTTTTTTTTTTATTTAACCTGGCGAGTTTATTGCCATGTGGCAATCTATTCCAATCCAAGAAAGAGATTTTAACGGGCTCTAAGTGAAAACCAGACTGGAATCCCATTAAAAAAAAATCTGGATTCCAGCGGGGATCGAACCTGCAGCCTCCGGATCGGCAGACAAGCGTATTACCACCAGGCCACGGAGAACGTCGTTGATTTTGGAATGTATTTAAATATAAACATACTGTGTTGCTATCGATAAACCTATATTTATGTATTTATCAATACACTTTTACTACATTATCGATAGTAATAATAATATGAGGATAATTTTAAAGCGCCATTTTGAAAGCAAACTCTTCTCCTCAATAAAATGTTTATTGAATAAAAAACGTTGTTTTTATCATCAAGCTCTTTATTTATTCTTTTCAAACGGCTGCAAATTTGAAAAAAAATTACAAAAATGAAACAATATAACATACATACCATAATGGCATTTCGTAGGTAGATATGACGCCAGACTTTCCTATATCGACAGAAAAAATATGGGAATTACATCGAAAATTAGAATTTCAATTACGATTTTTGATTTCAATCTTCCTAAAATTCATAACCATTTTCTATGTCACATTGAAGCCTATTTTAAAGAAATCTGGGCACCAACGAGAATCGAACTCGCAACTCCCGAGCTCGTATACAAGCGTCTTACAAATTAGGTCATAAAGGTCATCTTCTGTTCTAATTTTCCTTTCAACGTATTGGAATAAGTGTTTCGGACGTATTAAAGACCGTGAACGGGATACAACATTTTATTCGACTCCGGTAATCGAACCTTTGGGTTCAGAACATTTGAAGTAGGCACGGATTTCACGGTTCATTGATTAACGTGTTGGCAACACTACCGCTTGGCATGTACAAGTATTGTTACAAGACAGCCACTGTATCGGATATGTGTGGCCTTCGCGAGAGTTACTATTTAAAGTCGGCCGACCTATGCATGCAAAACGTGCGAAATACGTAATATCTCGCAAGCCATCACGGCATGTACGGGCCAAAATAGGAGCTTACGATGAGCGATTGACCTCACATAAGGAGTGCAAAACACCAAAAATATATTCTCAGGTTCTCAAACGTCAACTGTGTTTTACTTTCGACCAACTTCTACCTGCTAAAGAGGAATCTCTCCACCCTGCTACTTTTCACCGGAAAAGCATAAAGTGAGCCGAAATATCCGAATATTGAGCGGCAGCCATCCACCCATTCTACTGTCTTTGTACCGGTGCTGTACAAAGTGGTCCTTCGAACCGGATCTGCTGCATTACTGTGCCGTACATCCACCTTTTATTTGGGGTACCCTTGGTAATCAAACCCGAAACCCCCAGATGAAAATCAAGTATCTTAGCACTACGCTACGGAGGACATTGGGTGCTCATGAAAAGTGCATGTAAATTCAACGTAATATTTGTAGAAATTGAGTTGAACGTAACATTTGTAGAAATACTTACGAACTTACTATGTGGGTTGAAGTAAAACTGAGTATTTTAAAATTAGTGGTCTGTAGATAGAAAATATTAAATTAATAAATAATCAACATAACCTTTAAGAATTAAACATTTTGCTATAAAAACATTTTTCTCTCTTAACAGTAGCCGTTTCCAGTTCTTCCGCCGGCTGAAAGGGCCCCCCAAGTTCGGGGAAGCGCACCATCGGCGGGTGCCGACGCCACTGCGTTCGCAGAGGGGTCGTGCGACGCGGGGTCGCACGCCCCGTGAAACGCGCCCACCGGACCGGGGCCGCAAGAGAAGTCGCGAAGAACTTGACGAGGATGGAGCCGTGGATGACCCGGGTAAAGTGGTCTGATTCTATCCACTGAAATTTCCGTTCCTGAGATAAAAAATAAATTGGAAACATAATATTATATATTCAGACGCATTATAGTAACTTCTAAAACGCATCTTAACAAAAAAGTACAGTACCCGGCGGTAAGTAATACACATCGGACTTTAGAAAGGGACTGTCAGCCATAATCGGCTAACTTCGGCTTCGTAGAGCGTCGTCTTTGTCATTCATACACGTGTTCCATCGCGATTTGTCAGTCGTTATCAAGCGTTCTAGGGTGTGGTATGAATGACAGAGACGACGCTCTAGAGCCGAAGTTAACCGATTATGGCCGACAGTCTCTTTCTTAAGCCCAGTGTGTATTACTTACCGCCGAATACTGTGCCATTTATTTTATTAAATATTTGATACAGGTTTAACCGTATCACAGTAAATGAGTGCTTATTACACGTAACGAGTATGATACAAGGCACAATACATACTGCGAGTCAGGGTACTTGATGTTGGTGCCACCGAAGATACTATTTGTGATATGCATACCCTGTTGCACATGGAGCATAGAGATTCAGCACTTGCAGTTTGTCAGCGTCTTCTCTCTCCATTAGGTCCTTGATAACTACTATATTACCTTCATCTGCTGCTGTTTGCTCGCTGTTGAGCTGAGCAACAAATATGTTATTTTAAGCGCCTCACGCAGGAAGCCCTTATATCTCTTGCACTCCCCACCGTGCTTTCATTTGCCTTTAGCTTACCAAATAGAATATATCTTGGAATTCTGCAATCAAGCGTATGAGCTATGTTACATGTCCAGATCACTGAAACAAGCACGCAACGCCAGAATCTCGATACCACAACAATTTGCTATTTTCAAAACTATATCATTTGATATTATATGATACCATCGAATCTTCATTATTTGCCTGGGATGCTGACAGCTGATTATTTGCCTGAGATGAGACTGACATTTTTCTAGTGTCCTAATGTGATGTTTATAGGGACGCCATGATTCTAATGCCCTAATGTGATGTTTATAGGGAAGCCATGATTCGCATCCATACAACAGAGATTGTATGATTACAGCTTTATAGACTTTTGTTTTGGCTTTCAGAGCTAGATCGTGATTATCAAACAATCGCCCACAAAGAGCCCAAAACGACCGTAAAGCTATGCTTAATCTATTTTGAATCTCGTAATCTTGGTTTGTTTAGGAAACATAGAAGCTAACAATAAATAAAATATATATTACAAAGAGAAAAAGTAAATGAATAAAAATCGAAATATAATAATATAACTGAAAAAATAAAATACATTATTATATGCCAAGTAGCTCTATGCCTTTATAATGGAATTAATATTATTGCAACAAATTTAAAATACATTAATTGATCACTTTTAAAGCGCCCGCTCAGGAACGGTAAAATAAAAAAAATGGAATCAGCAAAATTAAAAGGGTATTTTAGTGCTTTCGAGTTACTAAATGGTAGAAGACTTGACTGCACTGTGGGAGAGTATGCTGTAAAATAAGAAACTTTGTAAAATAATCAACATTATTTCAAATCAATGCGAAATTAACTTGAACTTTAAATAGAGCTTTCTCAAAAGACATCTTAATTGTGGCTCTGTTTATTTTGTTAAAAGCTCTGTTTGTTTTGTTGATTAGTTTATTTAGTAATGACCAATTTAAACCATTACCAATTTTATCAAAATATTATACAATTAACATTCAGTGTGCGAGTGAATACTCAAATACAAGACGATACTCTAAAATATACAAATTTCAAAACATTAACATAACATAAACATTCATACAATCTGATCTCAAAAAGAAGTATATACGTAATACTGTCAATAAAAGTAGGTTTGAATCCCGAGTTAGAACTCCCTTGAGAAGTCCTTTTGTTATTATATTTTTTTTTATAAATAGCATATACCATAAGCTGCAAAAAAACATAAATTGAGATTTAAGTAAAGTTTACAGTATTCATATGTAGCGTAACATTTCAAAATCGGTCCAATCGATGGTAAAACATCGAGCGATCCAATTTATGAATTATGCTAGTAAATACCATAAAGACTGCAAGCCTCCGAGAAATGTTTAATAGCACCTTCGTACTAAAAGCTTCTTCAACCCTGGGCAACGGTGGGGGGCAGGGTGCTGAAGACGTAATCTTACCTAATCCCCCCCCCCCAGCCCCGTTCAGAGAGGCGCTCACCACTTACTCACTACCACAAAGTTTTGTTAAAACCTTTAATTATTTATGTTCTTCTTCTTTGTGGCATCTTCTACCAAAGATAAGCGACCACGCAATTTTCTTCTTAGCAGTCTCCTCCTGTATGTGTGTCATTTACTTTCTTCCCGCTCTCCGAGCGCCGCCCCTTCAATAGTTCCGTGAATTCGTTAATTTTGGATATTATCCAATCGAGTGACCACCGTAGCAGACGCATTTCCGCTACATGAAGCAGTTGTTCCTATTTTTCATAAAAGACCAGCACTCGGGCCATGCAATATAGCGGACATGGTCACTTTCTTGTAGATATTGCTCTTAAACTTTATTGGTAGCCTTCTGTCATATATTAGCTACTGAAAAACATGAATTAAGGTATAGAGGTTCGATACATCACATACGAGTATAATTTCAAAAAACAGTCCGATCGGTGGTAGAACACTAAACGTGCTATTTTTTCCATTATACCAGTGCGTACAGAGCTTTATACCAGTGCATACCATTATACCAGTGCGTACCAAGCCCGATGAAAAAATATTTTTATTTGAAATTCCTGTTATTAATGTATTGCCATATCTCTCCACAACACATTATTTGCAATCGACTTATTTTTAAAAGAAAGGCTTAGCGTAAAATACAAGTTTATAATAATGTTGTAACCCTCCATTTAGTATTTAGAGACGACTATTTCATAAAGCAAGGCATTTGACGAAGAAGTCTCATTCGTTAATAAGAAATTTCGTATGTTTATCTTCAACACTAAAATTTTAAGCTTCTTCGTCTTCTTTTCGTGTCAAAGGCACTATGCTATTTCCACCCAGAATTCTACCACCTGGATAGTAGTGGACGTTCCATGAATCAAGTCCTCTTCAGTCCAAGACACCGGACTCCTCGGCCACTGCAGTCAGTGTCGCATGGACTGCTTCTAAGCGCAGATACAGATTGTCAAACTGCTTTTGTAAAGTAAAACAGGCCTGTCACTTTAATTTAAGTTTATTGTGTACATTTTTTTTCATTTAACCCTCCGATTGGGGATAAGGTCCTTGGGGACCTTTTAAATTTTTATTTGCTCACAACTTTTTCTTTTCATGTTTTAGAAACGTAATGCTTCATGAATTCCAAAAAAAACATGCTGAAACGATTAAAACCAGTTTCGAAACACTATACAACCATAAGCTAACGTAAAACACCATCAAGACACACCTGCATGATGATACCATTTTTAAGGTCCTTAAGAACCTTGCCACTTTTTTAACGCCGCCGGAACTGTCACTGATCGGAGGGTTAAAGTGTTAAAGCATTATGTTTAAAAATGGAGCTCTGAATATAAATCCGACTACCAAATCAATTAATAAGGTAAAAATAATTTCATAAATTAATATCTTTATTTAAATACGAGTATGTCAAAGAATTTTTAACAAAGCATTCTGAAACGAAATAAAAGACAAATAAGCATTATTTTTATTATCAAGTTTAAATAAAGTCAAATGCTTTGTACTATTTACAAAGTATCTTCTGGAATGACTAGGAAATGATTTTGTTGAGCTGTTTCAGTATTATCGTGTCGTGCGTCTTTCTCATCCTCCATTCGCTGGAGCGTATTAATTCAACGTTTTGCTTTGTTAAAATATTCTACAATGGATTATTCTTTTGAGTATTTTTAATTAGTCATGCCTTTTTGTATTATATCTTTTTTAGTGTCATGTTTTAATACAGTCTTCTTCTTTTCAGGATAATAAATATGCTTTACTGTTTCAGAATCTCGTTCCCCCTGTGTCCTTTTTCTAATATTCCCTTTGTAAAATTGTGTCCTACTTTCAGCAAATATTTATTATTTATAATTTCATTTCTCGGATATTGTCATCATCATCACCATCTGGGAAATCGTTAAAAATTTATATCGAAATGTGACCTTAACGAACAATATTACAATTATTTTTATAAAATTAATTTCACCCAATCACATGAAACATAAATACATATATAAACAATGTTCGATAATGAACGATATAACTTGTCTCACTTCCTCGACTAATAAAAACACATATTCTAAAACCTTGATCCAAATTATAACGATATCGATTATTTAAAAAAAAAATATTTTATAATATATAAACAAATTTTAACATGTCATATAAATACAATATTATTAATTTAAAATGAAATAAAATAACTGTGCGTTGATTAAAAAAAATGTGTTACAAATAAAATGCGTGTGCGTCGATATAAAAAATAATTATAATTAAAAATATTAAATGCATTGTGCGTGTATTTTTGGTGACTACGTTGTGGAATGTTTCGTTCGCAGAGGATCTAACAAATGGTGCTAGTGATGTTCCGCGTGGGGTCCCGGACCCATACTACCCTATCTATCTACCCATCGACCAGGAGTTCAAAGCCAAGTATGTGTTCCACCACAAACGGGGCAAGACCTTTCAAGACCGCCTCTATGTCTTCCTGGAGCACCCCGGCGGATGGATCTGTTTCGTATACCACACCAGCGTGTGAGTTAATTTTGGTAACAGTATAACATGTATTCTTCTTTATCGTTTTTCTTTTTTGATAATCTCTCTTTTATTTTATTCTTTAATGATATTTTATACGCATTATTCATGTTTTTTTAGTAAATACCGTATTTCAGCGTTTGAGTCTATTTTAGTAATGGTTAAACGTACTTTCTTTTTTATCGTTTTTCTTTCTTGATAATCTTCTTTGTCTTTTTTTTAATGATGTTTTATATTCATTGTTAAAATATTTAAAATATGTACCGTATTTCAACGTGAGAGTTCATTTTGGTAACAGTTTAACATACATTCTTCTTTACGAGTTTTCTTTCTTGATAATCTCCTGTCTTTTTTTCTTTAATGATGTTTTATATTCCTTATTGAAATATTTAAAATAGGTACCGTATTTCAGCGTGAGGGTTCATTTTGGTACAGTTTAACATGTATTATTTTTATGGATTTTCTTCCTTGATAATCTCCTTTGTCTTTTTTCTTTAATAATATTTTATATTCGTTGTTTAAATATTTAATTCGGTACCGTATTGCGTGTGAGGCTATTTTGATAACAGTATTGTTTATTTTTTCTTGCATTTTTTTTTTTGTATTCTTCTTAAATTATATTTTATATGAACTGTTTAAATATAAAGTGAGCAACAACCGTATTTCGTGACGGTAACAGTATTATATTTTGATGTTTATGATATATGCATTAAAAATTATTTACAAAGAAATTTATTTAGTAAGCACAATCTCCTCTTATCAAGGAGAAAGGAATTTTTATCAATTATAAGTTGATAGTTTGTATTTTTTAAGCTTCAAACAAACATAAAGAATAGTATAACAGTTATGACATACAACAATTACAAATAAAAGTAGAGTGTAAAGAATGGAAAAGAAATCATCAGCTTCTATAACCCAGTAGCAAGAATATACTCAGAGTACATTGCGATAGCTGACTCAATACTCCAGCAGTAAGAATATACTCAGAGTACATTGCGATAGCTGACTCAATACTCCAGCAGTAAGAATATACTCAGAGTACAATGCGATAACTGACTCAATAATCCAGCAGTATAAGAATATACTCAGAGTACAATGCGACAGCTGACTCAATAATCCAGCGGTATAAGAATATACTCAGAGTACAATGCGATAGCTGACTCAATTGTGATCATATTTAGTTCAACACTGTCAGAGTTTAGGACGATAGTAGTTGAATTGATTGAGGAATGAGTATTTAATTTTTCCCATATATTGTTCGTATATATAATAAATAATATTTCCTTGACCTACGGATACAACGGAACAATCTATGGATGAGATGAACTTTACAAATTGGGATTTTGACCCTAGATATTGATGGGTTTTGTGTAAAAAATTTGATTCGTTTCTTTAATTTAAAGAAGATATTATTAAAATTAAATCTTCTTTTAAATAAAAAAATATATGAAACACACAACACTCTTTTTCAAATATGCAATGACTTGGAGAACGGAGAGACAGAGAAAGAAAAATAGAATGGCAAATAGGGAACCCCCTCATTGGAGAAATATACAATATAATAATTTCATGTCACATTTTAAAGCAATTCACTGAGGTTATAACTCGTTCAGAGCTGGTAGCTAGTTTCAGAGTCGAACAACATGACTTGTTAAGGACGTCGTAAAAAAAGAAATACGATAAACTGAAAATCGACTAAACTGAGTAGATAAATTATTTCTATTGTGCTGTCCAATTTATTTCCGTTACTGCAGATATGCAAAAAAATGGCATCATCAATAAAAAATGTATGATTTTCACATAGTGACAATGATTAGCCATTTAAAAATAAATTAGAGGATTTGTTAAGGCGGATTTGTGTTCACGAAATCTCCTTTCAAATGATCTTTCTGTCTTTTCTATATTGAAATTATCACAGTCAGCACATAAAAGTTTGTATACACCACTGTTGCTAAGTATTCCATTTTTCCCTTTCCCGTTTTTACCGTTAGAAGCGTGTATGTCGGTACCAGTCCGAACATAATTTAATCTTGTTTGTGCTCCCCTGATGGTGAGGGGAAAACCTTGGAACCGGTACGGTTAAACCGTTAAAAGTGGTATAAACAGTACTTGATAAAACAAATCACAATGTATAATATTTCAACCACAACAATTTTAATGCCTTAACTATAAATAATATATTGAAAAATAGAATTTTCTAACCATGACATTAATTAACATAAATAATATCGGTCAAACCGTTACTATGACCAGACCGATTGTTACACACGGGCGTAAGTACAACCGAATTTATATTGTCTGATGATTCTTATTTATTGTATTTCTGTCTTCGTACGTACTATAAATTAAATTTGTCTTCTTCTTTCCTTCTTTTCCTTCGCCTTATCCTGTCTATTTAGGATCCGCTGCTTGGACCCATTTCATCCATCTTTCTCTATCCCAACAATCACTCGGGGATAGTCTGAATCTCATCATGCCTTCCTTAACTTTAACTTTTTATATAGGATTATCTTGGGTCTCCCTCTGCATCTACTTCGGAATTCCCAATCCGTGACGATCTTTAGCGAAGAACTTTCATCTCACCGTTGCACGTGCCCATACCAACGTAGTCGTACTTTTAGGACTTTATCTACTTTTAGCACCACTTTGATGGTTCCGCAAATTTGTTCATTTCTAATCTTTTCAAATCCAATTCGTTCATATCTAAACTTTTCAAATCCTAGTTGTTCATTTTGGATGTTGTCTAAATTATGAATCTTACGTGTTTTGTAAAGACCCGAATAAATGCTGAAGAAATGCGTGCCCTTAGAAGAATACATGGGGTGACTATTTGTGACAGAAAACGGAATGAAGTAAGTAGGGATGAATGTGAACTTAAAACTGATATAAAGAACACTCTGAGATGGTTTGGGCATGTGGAACGAATGAATAAAGAAAGACATATAAAACAAATATATAGGGCAAATGTGAGTGTAAGGCATGATAGAGGAATACCAAGGAAAGGGTGGTTAGATGAAGTGTACGATATTTTTAAAGAAGGAAATATAAAAAGTCTGAAGAATCGTAGGAGCTCTCTGAGAAGGTGTATGGATGTAGAAGAAGCCAAAGATGTTTGATGCGATACGAAAGTCTGGCGCTGTATCATTTGCGCCCCCCCCCCCCCCAATAGAGAGACGGCTTGATGGTTTAGATCATAGGTTCTCAACATGGGCGATAACGCCCCCTTTTGGGAGTTTGAGACTTTCAGGGGGGCAGTAGAAGACCCAGAGAAAATTTGGGGGCGTTGAGATGGCACGGAGGGGCGGGGGCAGATTAAAAAAATATAGTCTAAAAAAGACAAAAAAAAACACGCTTATCACGTACTAACTAAAGTAAACTTTAATATTGGTTAATTTTTGTTATTGTATGTATTTTAATCATTTTTATCACGTGTGCGAAAATTCACATATTTCGGTAGTTCGGGAAGTGGATGAAAATTGAACTTAAAGATTCCATTACATTCAGGTCTACATTAAATTGGATGATATAAAAAAACAGACGCGAATTCACTAACTTCCCAAATTTATCAGCAGTATCATTCAAGTACGACGACTTGCTTGTTTACTGTCAACACTTGGAAAACCTCCACAGTGATTTCAAGGAACGATTCTAGGACATTTTAAACATGGACATACCAAACTGGGTTTTGGATCCTTTTTCAAATGTCACCACAGCAGGACCATCCCAGTTAGAAGAAGAACTAATAGAACTGACGACAAATGAGGAATTAAAAATTAAATTCAAGAATAGCTACCAAGAATTTTGGCTGCAGAAGCCGATTTTGCAACTGTACCCAGGATTATGGTCGATTGTTCAACGATTTCTGATAGCATTCCCATCTTCCTATTTAGCTGAACGTGGATTTAGTGCTGTAGCAACATTGGTAACTAAAAAGAGAAATCGGCTCCATGTTACTGAACGCGGCGACTTACGGTTGTTTTTAAGTAAAATCGAGCCTGATATTAACAAACTCCTTAAAATGCATCAAATTCAACCTTCTCATTAGATAAGTTATAAATTCAATGTCTTTTGAATGTTAATAAAAATACTTTTCAATATAATTAAGTATGCGTTTTAATTGTTCTCATTGAAACAGTCTTCTTCAAACTCAGAAATAGGATAGGGTCATATCCTATCTTACGACTATAGTATATAATATTACACGTTTAAATATAATCGTGGCAATAGCTGTTTCAGATTCGCAAGTAAAAAAAATTGGGGGGCTTTAGAAAAAAAAATATTCTCAAAGTGGGCGGTGGGCAAAATAAGGTTGAGAACCTATGTTTTAGATCCATATTTGTAAAAAAAATTAATGGTCGAAATGGACCCTAAAACAAAAACAATGTTTTTGCACTTAGTTTAGTGAATTTTGTCATACGTTTTTAGAATTGTTCAATTTTTTTTATATGAAATAGGAGGGGATAAAAGCAATTACCCGATCGCACATTAGTGTATGTCACGACAGCACATTTAATATTTAAAACATCCGCTACACAACACATCAATTGTCCCTGGACCTAGGCTTGGGCGGCAGTGCTCCTCAACATGTTTACTATCAATCATTTACCAAGTCAATCAGGTTAATTGTACATCATTTTGCATCATCTTATTTAAAATACTTTCATGCCTTACTATAACGAGAAGAATGTTTACTTTTCAGCAATTTATTCGATCCAACCAGTTTTTGTTTCTATATATATGACATTAGAGTAAGATTTGAGAATAAATGTTGCAAAATCAAAATTAATGGCGATATAAAAGTGTCATCAATATAAGGTAAATTTGAGAAGTATGAATAGTGGTAGATAGTGCAGGAAAGAAGGAGTGAAGGAGAATTGCTGTGATTTATAAGTAACTTTTATGAGAGATCCGAAGAAAAATATCTAAGAGTAAATGTTGCAAAATCTAAAGTCATGGTGATAGAAAGGTGTGGAAGTAAATGGGACAAATGTGGGGAAAATTAAAAATTGTAGGAATTTGAGGGATTCTGCTATTTAGGTAGTATATTCTCGGATGATGGAGTTAAGAGAGATGTCGAACGGCGTGTAGCGTTAGGAAACAAAATCAATGGGGCACTAAAACACATACAGTCGAACCGAACAGTATCAAAATCTGCCAAGATGATAGTTCACAATAGTATTTTGGAGCCAACTTTGATGTATAAAAGTGAAACGTGGCCGTGGAAAAAGATTGAAAAGAGCCAAATAAATGCTATAGAGATAGGATACAATATTTGATAGGATACGGAATCAGCTGATATGGGATGAATGTGAACTTAAATCTGATGTGTTAAGCAAGATGAATAAGGATTCGGAATGAACCAATATAGAATGAATGTGAGCTTAAATCTGATGTGTTAAGCAAGATGAATAAGGATACGGAATGAACCGATATGGGATGAATGTGAGCTTAAATCTGATTTGTTAGGCAAGATAAATAAGAGCATGTTGAGATGGTTTGGGCATGTAGAATGAATGAATTAAGAAATACTAATGAAACAAATATACAGTGCAAATGTGAGTGGATGGCGTGTGAGAGGAAGACCATGGAAAATGTGGTTGGATCAAGTAAATGATGTTCTGAAAGAAGAAAAAATAGAAATTCAGAGAAATCGTTGAGGTTATATGAGAAGGTGTATGGATGTGACAGAGACTAAGGATGTGTGTCGAGTTGGAATAGTATGGCGCTCTTCTATTTTGCTACCCCGACAGGAAAATGGCGTGATGGTATGTATGTATATATTAATAATATTTAATTTTCATTCAACTGTTGGCATCACTGAGTGTGCATTTAAAAAAAATCTTATAAAGTAAACAAATTGATTTATTTAAAATACCTAAATTTACATATGTTAGAGAGTTAAAATGTATACGTTAGTACTGTTGATGATTTGTGGTCGGAGTATCGGTCCGATTTAAGGACTACATCGAATATTTTTATTTTGTTTGGATTGTACTCGTACATAAATGTCTTTCAGCAATCAAAACTCATTAATTAATTTATTTTATCGCGTCTGAATTATTATAACTCTATTCTGATCTGCCTGATTTGCACATTTCTAAACTGCAGTCTATTTTAAATGCAACTGCAAAGCAAAGCAAAGCTATATGGTATATGGTCGTTATCAATATTGTTATATTAGTCCACTTCACTGGCTCAAGTGTCGCGAACGGATTCATTTCAAACATTGTATCTTTGTATTCAAGTCCCTTAATATAATGTCTCCATTGTTTTATATCTTTCGAATCAGTGTCTGAGAGATGTTCCCTCGGAGAGGAGTTGAACTGTTAAGTCGATTTCTTTTTCATCTAATAAATTTCCGGTTTCAAATCTATCCAATAGGGCGGAGAGTTTATTTTAGAGCTTTTGGTCAAACTTTTAGTGTTAGAAATATTGGTATCGTGTACAGCTTTAGGAAGCATTTAAAGACAACCGTTTTGTGGATGTCTTACCAAAAGTTATGATAGTATATGAACACAATAAAATATACTTCACTACACCTAAAGTCGAATGTATTACAATCACATATCGAAAGATCTATAAAGATGTATTTGTAGTTCGTCGTCCCTTGGTAAGTTTTCAATTAACCAAAAATATTTTTCTAAATATTGTATATAAAGATACAGGGAAAATGCTTTACATGTAACATAATGCATCTTACTTATTTTTTTTATTTTCAGGTGACAAAAACTATACGTAATTTACGAAAAAACAACAGGTAATTTAATTTGAACACACAATTTTAATAGATTTGGGTTTGTTGCCTTTTATTTGGCGTGTCCCCGGTAAACTAGACTTTTGCCTGTATCTCACTGAGGGCATATAGCATGAAAAAATAAATCGATACTTCTTTCCGATTTGTGATTATATAAAAACCCCGTTGCACATTCTCATCAACCTGACAAACAGTGACACTCAATTACATATGTATACATCACGCAAAATCAAACTCCTGACACTTCATGACTCCAGACAGATCAAAACGTTCATCCCACAATATATCGCACATAATCATTAAAAAAAATACCAAACTCAAGAGCTCACACAAACCTTTGCAACAAGTCATTCCTCTTGCAATTGTAAGTGATTTTGAAAGTCAATCTTTGTTTCTCTGTGGTTCCGTTTAAGTCAGCTTTGGAACCCTCGTTTGAGTGTGACTGGTGTACACCACACACCGTGGCTTGCTGCCACCTCTTTTTACTGTACTTGTGGCCGGCCCGCGGCCTTTCAATCGATTAACCCACATAGTATTTATAGCTCCCACTCTTCCGTGTGTCAATAGGACGATTTGTTTAAATGCCATAAATATCGTAATACCGATCGGACTGCATGAACGGACGAATATGAAAATGATTCGCTAATGTATTAATAAACAAATACACACATATAATCAGGCCATCGCCCTTTTGGAGCAGATAAAAGGGATTAATCTCCGCGTCTTTCTATCCATACACAATTAAAATTTATTCAACTATCTTGTTCCACTTTGTACTCAGTCTACCCCTTTATTCGCCCCCCATTCATTCCGAACAAATATATTTGTTGTTAATAGTTAAGGCGTTAACATTGTGGAAGTTTAAAGACATCGTAATTTGTTTTAACAAGCACTATTTATTCCACTTTTACCCTACCGGTTGCAAGGCTTTCACTGCTGAATTCTAGAATTTTTTAAGTCAGTGCATCAGAGTGAACATCTGGCAAACACATATATTTCAAGAATCTCGCCGCTGCTCGCCGAGATTGTCTCCTTCCTCCCTCCACCCAGTTCCCAACCCGAATGGTTACCGTTAGAAGCGTGTATGTCGGTACCAGTTCGACCACAATTCATTCTTGTTTGTGCTCCCCTGATGATCAGGTGAAAGTCTTGAAACCGGTAGGGTTATACCGTTACAAAAAGTGGAATAACCAGTGTTTGATAAAACAAATTACACTGTATACATCCGTTGTATAAGATATTTCAGAGTTAAAATTACAAAAATACATTGGTTTCGTAAGTCTTTTGCGAGTCATTCTTTTAATACGATCAAATTATTTAAAGACACCTGTCTTAATTCTACTACCAACAATCATCTCTTATAAACAATACTAAAAAGGCAACAGCAATTGCATATATTTAGCGCATGTGAGAGTTATTACAAGGGGAACCCTTACGATTTTTGTTTTTCTATTTTTTTCGGATGCAATCGGGAATCGAACCCGAAACCCGTAGGTGAAAGTCAAGTGACTTACTTAATATGTCACGGAGATAAACAACAACAAACAGTACAATGATTATCTTAGCATACTCGTATGCTGTTAATGCGATTTTCTATTGTATTATTGTATAACACTTGCATTGTATGATATACAGGACAATCTGGCAGGCTTATAAGCATGTAATAATGTCTTCCAACAAAGCAAAATTAATTTAAAGAGGTTTTAAGTGTTTCCAAATGGGGTCGAACCTACAACCCCCAGGTTGAAAGACACCGTAAGTGGGTAATATTCTTATTAAATCTTAAAAAGTTTCCATTTCCCTCATTTTTCCATGAATAATTTGGTGCAGGTGAAGGGGATTTTGCTTTGATGGAAGTAAAACATGAATTAAATAAATTGTTTAAAAAAGTCTTAAGTGCATGCCCGTTGTAGAAAGCGCTCAGCTTTCGGAATATCTCAGCTTAATGATACTACTTGGCTTAATGGTGTTTACTAACTAGACCATACATTTACATTTTTTGAGTAAAATGTTTGTTTAGGGCTATAATAATAATAAAATGACAATTTATATAGTGTCGTTTAGAGAACAGACTCTCTTCATTGGCGATCTAACTCGGTAACCGAACTCAGTATTATCAATAGATATTATGATAAAAAATATAAGAAAATAAATAAATATAAGTTGAGTGTAAGAAAAAAAGATAGAGGCTGCCATTATATTGGGTACTTCCTCGCATCTGCATAGGTACCGTTAGATTAGCTACTTCCCCGCATCTCCATAGGTACCGTTAGATTAGCTACTTCCCCGTATCTTCATAGGTACCGTTAGATTAGCTACTTCCCCGCATCTGTATAGGTACCCTTAGATTAGCTACTTCCCCGCATCTGCATAGATACCCTTAGATTATCTACTTCCCCGCATCTGCATAGGTACCGTCAGATTAACTACTTCCCCGCATCTGCATAGGTACCCTTAGATTATCTACTTACCCGCATCTGCATAGGTACCTTTAGATTAGCTACTTCCCCGCAACTGCATAGGTACTGTTAGATTAGCTACTTCCCCGCATTTGTACCATATGGGTATCCTTAGATTAGCTACTTCCCCACATCTGCATAAATACCCTTAGATTATCTACTTCCCCGCATCTGCATAGGTACCCTTAGATTATCTACTTACCCGCATCTGCATAGGTACCGTTAGATTAGCTACTTCCCCGCATCTGCATAGGTACCGTTAGATTAGCTGCTTCCCCGCATTTGTACCATATGGGTATCCTTAGATTAGCTACTTCCCCGCATCTGCATAAATACCCTTAGATTATCTACTTCCCCGCATCTGCATAGGTACTGTTAGATTGGCTACTTCCTCGCATCTGCATAGGTACCGTTAGATAAGCTACTTCCCCGCATCTGCGTAGGTACCGTTAGATAAGCTACTTCTCCGCATCTGCATAGGTATCGTTATATTAACTACTTCCCCTTATCTTCAGAGACACATGTTTGGTTAGAAAACCGTAGAAAACTTATCAAAAGTAGACTATCTACAAACAAACCTTTATATATAGTAGTTATTCCGCTTTGTGATAGTAACACATTCGGCTTTGTGTGGACTGTACTGTTTGTGTGTAGTGTCTGTATACCACCGAGATCTCACAAAATTGGTTGTCTTTAAATGTTTCCTAAAGCTACACACGCCACCCATATATTTACCACTGATACCAGTGGTAGCAAAATATTTATTCTAATACCTCGCCCTATTTATTATAAATAGATTTGGAAAAATAAATTCATTAAAGGATTAATCGATCTCAAAATCAACCCTTTACGAACGAACATCTCTCAGACACAGATTCGAAAGATAAAATACAATGGAGACATATCATTAAGGGATACAAATACAAAGAAACAAATATTGAAATCAACACGCACGCGACACTTCAGCCAATGTCGACATTTTAGAAGCGGGCTTATGTGATAAAATTTATAATTAACTTATGCACTAGTACATATAACATATCAGCCTAGCAGCTGCATTGAAAACTGACTTGAGTCTAGAAATTTGTGAATATATACAATCTTCTTCTTCCCAGTATCATGTCAGGTCCCCCCAACGTTGAATATCACCTGAGAGTAGACATCTTTTTCCCCGGCAGCCCGAAAAAGATCCCCGACGCTCCCTATACCGCTTCAATCACGTATATTGCGGAGCCAGGAGATTGGCCTCCTGCCAACACCTCTTCGGCCCTCTATTTTGCCTTGGATGATCAGGTGCAGTAATTTGTACTTTGCTTCTCTAAGTACATGACCCAAATAGGACACCTTTCGGATTTTAATATTAGTCAGCAACTCTCTATCAACTTTAACTCTTTGAAGAACCCTTGTGTTGCTGACCATATCCGTCCAGAGTATCCGTAGCATTCTATGGTGCATCCACATTTCGAATGCTTCCAGTCGGTTCATACTACCAACTTTGAGGGTCCATGATTCCACTCCATGCAATAACACTGACCAGACGTAGCATTTGACTAACCGTTGTCGAAGTTTCAAGTTTAGATTATCATCGCAGAATACGCTTCTCATTGTATTAAAAGCCGCACGAGACGATTCAATTCTGCACTTTACTTCAGTTTCTGGGTCGAGGTCTTCCACTAGGATACATACATATAAATGTCTTTGATTTATTTTATTTTAATTTCGTCAAACAATATAAGGTACTTTTATAGTGCTGTTGAACACGGTATCATATGTCAGAATTAAAATCTGTAACTTTGCCCTTTATCAACTCACATTGTCCCTTTTAAATAGTTTTTCATTCAACATAATCCAACAAAATAAATACTTCGTAATATCGACCATGAAACTTGAAAACACTTCGTTGCAGCGTCTTGTGTCAAGGCCAATTGATTGGCTGGTGCTGGGGAGTGGAAGGAGAGGACGGCACGCCGCGGTAGGGCGAGGACACCACCCGCAGGGAGCCATGAAGGGCATGGGAACAACCCCAAGGGTGGTAAAAGCGGTTTGATGGTCCTTGCATATAGGTAAAGTGAATTATTAAACACAACCCTTGTCTGATTTTGATACTACAATGCAACATTGGAGAACATTTTGCCTTGAAATGCTTTCGCAAGGACAAGGAAATTGAATAATGATACAATTCAGATTTGAGTAAAAGTTTGTAATGTATTGTGGTGAAAAATCTTGAGTGTGGTGTTTTTTTATTGTTTTATATTTGTGTTTTTATTTTTTTTATTTTTATGATTATGTGCGGTACATTGTGGGGTGAATCTTTTTGGTATGTCTGGAGTGATGAAGTGTGAGGAGTTTGATTTCCAGTGATGTATACATGTGTAATTGAGTGTCACGGTTTGTCAGGTTGATGAGAATGTGCAACGGAGTTTTATATAATCAAAAATCGATTTATTTTTTCATGCCATATGTCTTCAGTGAGATACAGACAAAAGCCTAGGCAACTGGGGACACGACAAATGAAAGGCAACAAACCCAGATCCATTAAAATTGTGCGTCCAAATTAAATTACCTGTCGTTTTCTCGCAAATTATGTATATTTCTTGTCATGTGTGAAATTAAAATAAATAAATTGTCGATGTACATACATACATGTCATCACGTCATTTCCCTGTTGAAGTAGGTAGTGAGGGCAGAGCGCCAGATATTTATATCTCGACTCACATTCTTCGCCTCTTCTACATTCATCAACGTCTTATACAACATTTATGATTTATCTGACATTTACCGTTTAATTTTTTCAAAATATAATTCACTTGATCCATCTAAACTTTTCTAAGTTTTCCTCTCCCGTGTCTTACAATTTCACTACACACTCTTATATTAATTTTTTGAATCTTTATTCATTAATTCTCCATTATCATCAACATTAATACAAACATATCATATTTATACCACCATGTCATTTCCCTGTTGTGATAGGTAGATAAGAGAGCGCGCCAGACTTTCATATCTCGACACATATAATTCACTAGTTCTACATTCATGCACTTTGTCATACAACGCCTACGATTTCTCTGACTTTCTATGTTCCTTCTTTCAAAATATCATTCTTATGATCTTACCACACTTTCCTTGGCCCTCTTCTTCTGCGCCTTCTCACATTATCACAACATATATATTTGCTAGTTTTTCTTCATTCATTCGTTCTACTTATCCAAAACCATCACAGAGTGTTCTTGTATCGGACGTGTTCGTCATTATAAAACATATAATATATTTGTTTTCTTAATTGTTTGATATGTATAAATTCTTGCTTATTTTTTATGTTATTTGGTATTTTTGCAATTTTGTATGTATATTTTAAGTTTGTTGGGGTCCGCGCTGTGTCGCGACCGTAACGGAAATGTACCTTGTGCGCGGTCATCGCGAGACAGTATCGCAAGTAGGCCGGCCTCTGCATGCGCAAAACTGGCGAAAATTGTGATATCTCGCGAGTTGTGACGGCAGGCACAGGCGAAAACAGGCACTCGCGATGAGCGATTGGCCGCACATAAAAACCGCCAAAACCAAAAATAAACATTCTCCGTCCACTCTGTCTACTGCCTTTTACTTGAGACCATTTACTACCTGCCTAAAAGGAATCTCTTCTACCTTTCACCGATCTACGACTTTCGACGTGAGCTGAATTCTCCGAGCATCGAGCAGCAGGCATCCACCTATTGTTACAGTTATTTGTACCAGTGGCGTACAGTTCTTCTTCATATTAATCGACACATCTGCCTTAAGTTCACATTCATCCCAAATGACTTAATTTCATATTTTATAATACATCGTCATCCCATGTGTTCTTCTTAGTATTCACTTTAACCTAATCTATTATCCTTTATATTAATATATAATGAAATAAATAAACAAATGATTTATTTATTACAATATAGTATGTCAATATAAATCCTGAAATTACACACATGTGTTAAGGCAATAAACAAGAAAATACATTTGAGAGATAAACTATCAAAGGCTCGTGACATTTTCCCAGTCAAAATACATACATCCCCACCAATAGAAGGGCGAGCTCGGCTGCAAGGATAATAAATATTTTTCAGCACACATCCTTATAAACGTAAACTATAATATAGTAAACAAGCAACTGATATAATTATAAACACAATAGATGTATACAAAAATTGTTAAAAAACACACACAGCCCCATAAAGAATGTTAGATTTGAACAAAACAGAGAAACAAACTAGAAGACATTTTTGTTCTCGGAGGTACAACTCCGAGTATTGATCATTTTCATTTTCATCTTCCCTCCCTTAATTTCGAAGGGTTGACGCCTTATCGCTCATACAAGGCCTTTCCACATGACTACCTTCCAAGTTGACTTTGAAATGTCATTCATTATCAAAGATCACAATTTGTTACCGCCAAAGCATGCTCGAAAAAGGTTGATAAATTGTCTAGAATTTGCAAAAATAAGTTTTATTATATCGGCTTATGTTATATATTTGCATAGTGACTTTAATTTGGTGGCAGAAATCATTCTGGTTTGGGTGGATTGCCTATTAAAAAGAAGTTTGATGTGCAGTAAGGCAGGAGAGGCATAATTATACCACGAGACGTCACCATAACATTCGGTTTCCTAAAATCGAAATGAAAAAAAAAACAAAATAATATACGCTAAAAACTTTTTAACTAAATTCAAAAGTATTCCGATAGCCGAGAGTATCCGAACATTTTGTAAGTCTGTGTTTTTATTATATTTTAATAAAGTTATCTTTAATACAAACGTATACTCGTACCTAAGGCTTTACCTATTTATAACTTAAAAAACTAAAAAACTAATATAATTTATTTATTATTATTACAAGAAAATTTCATTTTAATTTCCTTCGTGTAATTTTTATTTTTAATAATCCTTATATTATTTCTTATAACTAGTTAATACCTACACATACTAACTTATAACTGGATAATTATTACAACGAATTATTTAAATACCAATTATTTAATACGTTCTCGTATATGTCCACTCGTTCAGGTTACTTGTATTCGTATTGCATCACATTTATTCAGATCTTAGTCCTCCCAGCTAACACTGTAGGTGGACTAGTCGGACGACACAAGATCCTTCAGAAAGCTGTGCTTATAACGGAAAGGAAGATCGGATTTACTCTCGTAAGCTCCCAGGGTAGTGAATAGAGGATCGTTGTGGTCCTGTTGGTTATTATAGAAATTCACTGTCTAAGCGAGGAAAACGTGTTAGGGGGGTTCCTTCACGCTGTTCAGCGTGTAGTCGGGAGATGTTTGTTCTGGGATCAGTGTTGAAGGAGGTCTTGAATCTCTTGTTCCGCACTCATTGAAGCTTTAAATGATCCGTGTTGCTCACACTACCCAAAACAGGTGCAATAATGGTCAAGATAGGACGGATGAGGGATTTATAATTCAGTATATGTGTTCTATGATAGATTTAAGTATTGGGAAAAATGTAAATTGATAGGTGTAATTGAATAAGTTTATTTTTAAACTTAATAAATAAACAAACAAACAACCAATAATAATAGTTTGTAAAAAAATGAAGCAATGTTTATATAGTAGACTGCTGATAAGAGTTGTCTATATTTACGGGTTTTTCGGGTTTATATAGTCTAAAAAGGCTGAATTTGTACTTCGATGTTTTCCAACAAGGAAAATAAATACTTTTAATGATTCATTCATTGTGTCGCTTCTGTATTGTTGTAATTTTATTTACTTTGGTTTGCCTAATTCGCGAATTTCTAGACTCCAGTCTGTTTTCAATGCAGCTGCTAGTCTGATATACTCGTATGGTAGTCATAAATATAGTCATATTAGTCCGCTTCTAAAAAGTCCACACTGTTTCAATTTTTATCTCTTTGTGTTTCAACCTCAACGGGATGTATCCACTATATATTTATTTAAAATTATATTTTTATTATTATTCGCAGAGATAAGTTTCAGAGTATTATGATAATTATCGAAGAATTTGCATTGAAATTTTCCGAAAGTTACGACATTAGACCCTCCAGCATAGATAGTATTTCATCGATTTCTACCCAATACGTTATACGCCATACAATCAACAAATTACGTCACATATTTATTTTGCCAACAGTGTCCATCGAGTGGTTGAACTGGCGTGTTGTAGGAACTCTTGTAAATATTATCGATTGCTTGAAACATAATATCGCGTGCCTCTCTATCGTATGTGGGCCACAAATCGTGGCTGACAGCTCGCCCGGGCCCGGTCGCGGGCGACTCGGGGTGGCGCGTCTCGGCGGGTTTCTTTATTTCTTCAACCCCCGTTTACTCGTATCGCATTGCCTCCCCAGCCCACCCCTTGGCCATGTGTCTGTGAGACCAAATTGCTAATTGTATACTTCCCACGTTATGGTCATGTAATGGGAAAACGAGTTCCTAGGAAATTTACATACACACTTCGATAGGATATCCCTCGTGATAGAGTATGATTGTCAGCCATATTGTGCATGGTAAACTCTTGTGGGGGTAAACTTTTGCGCATGGTAAACTCTTGTGGTTCATAGTGTGCTAATAGGTTCATATTTTGACGGCGACCGTGGTTTAACGTTTAGCATTTACAATAAACAAGCGGGTGCCCCAGGTTTGATTCCTGGTGGATTCATTTTCGGACTGGTTTTACTCTTAGGTCATTTTAAATCTGAATAATTAATAGCGAAATTGGTGTTTTTCAGCATCCCTTATTTCTTTGATAAGTTGAACTTGTTATGAAACGTTCTTGAGGTGAGCGTAGTGGTAAAAAAACAGCGCTATACCAAGTTACCTAAAAAAACAACGGTGGCACTTCTATTTACAAGCACACAGTCTGAACACATCAAACTCAAAGTTTCGATGACAAAGAGTTTAAATTTTCACGACAATCGGCAGGTTTAAATTGCTGTAGTCTTTCGTTCAACAGAGTTTTATATGGCGCTTTTTATATTCCGTAATAGTAGTATAGAAGCAAGCAACAGAGTTCGAAGATTTGTATTCAAAGTAATAATGATTGTGACCCGCGTGTTTTGTCTTTTATGTCAGTGATTTCAGAGATTACCGTTTCCACTGTTGTGTCATCTGTGTATGTGTAGTGTTTATCTATGTATACTGCGAGGAAGTATTTGAGTAGTTATCTTCACTTTATGTTGTTCATGGGTTCTCCCTCTACGCCAGATGCGTCGTCGAATTCAGTCTGAGATGTTATTAGCGAACATATCCAAAGAGATGAATCGACCTGTTTGCACTCCTGGTAGGCATCGTCAGATTTCTGCGTCGTCCTGATCGCCCCGTCCCACAGCCCCCCGACGATAGCACCCCGGCTACCAGGAAGTGCTATTCTTCTTCTTCCCAGTGTCATGTCAGGTCCCCCCAACGTTGAATATCACCTGAGAGTAGACATCTTTGTCCCTGGCAGCCCGAAAAAGATCCCCGACGCCCCTTATGCCAGTCCAATCACGTATATTGCAGAGCCAGGAGATTTGCCTCCTGCCAACACCTCTTCGGCCTTCTATTTTGCCTTGGATGATCAGGTGCAGTAATTTGTACTTAATAAGAAAGACATTAATTCAGATTAACAGTCTACGGGTGAAACCAGCCCACAAATAAACATGTGGTATCCGCTTGCTTAGCTTGAATGTTAATTGTTAGGTCACGTTTGACGACATGTACATTTACCATTAGGACATTCAATCAATGTCCTCCATGATGGTTTGTCTACTGTGTCTTGTTAGCTGCTCAGAAGGCTGCAGAGAGAATGTTGACGTCCCAATGCCATCACAATGTCCTCCCTGATGGTTTGTCTACTGTGTCTTGTTAGCTGCTCAGAAGGCTGCAGAGAGAATGTCCACGTCCCAATGCCATCACAATATCCTCCCTGATGGTTTGTCTTCTGTGTCTTGTTAGCTGCTCAGAAGGCTGCAGAGAGAATGTCCACGTCCCAATGCCAATCAATGTCCTCCCTGATGGTTTGTCTACCGTGTCTTGTTAGCTACTCAGAAGGCTGCAGAGAGAATGTCCACGTCCCAATGCCATCACAGTTGTTTTTTTCTGGATTGTTGGATATGATCAAGTATTATCAATACAATTAGAATAGGATCAGGTATTTTCCTTTTAGGGAGAGGGCAGATCTTCACACTTTACTTTTTATACCTGAGAAAGTACGATCATATCACTTCATGCCAGAAGGCGCTGAACTGATAGAACATGAAAAATAGACGCTTAATTTACATACTATCTCTATTGTATAATCTCCTTAACGGTCCCGCTGCCCCCTCTTATTTCGAGGAAAACTTTCAGCGTCTTTGCGATCATGGACTTGCGATACACTCAAACAGATATTGGTTGTTGGTTTTCCCAGTTCATCGCTCTTCTTTTTTATGTCATCCTTTACTGTCCATGCAGTGAGACTCTGGAACCAGTTACACACCAGTGTTAGATTCGCTCCGTCCTTGGCATGCTTTAAGAAATGACTCTCAAAACTCTTAATTTATAGTCAGTAATATAAAGTGTTTCATTCCTGATTTTTCTTTCGTTTCCACCATCCCTAATTTTATCTTCGATTGATGATATCTCAATTTTACTTTTATTATGTACATGTTCATAAATATGAATAATCATTTGAATATTTTCGCGACCATATAACTTGCTTCATGTAACTTCCTATAACTTCCATATAACTTCCTCTATGGCTCCGAATGCTGGACGATGTATACCTCTTACTCTAGGCAACTAGAAACTGCTGAAATGCGCATGCTAAGATGGTCAGCAGGTGTGTCCCTAAGAGACAAAATAAGAAGCTCACACATTCGTGGAAGCCTGGGTGTTACAGACATCAACAGCAAGATGGAGGAGAGGCGATTGAGATGGTATGGGCACGTTGGACGCAGAGCACCCGATCACATTGTGAACCAGGCAATCTCCATGGATCTTCCTCGAATAACAACCAGAGGAAGACCAAGGAATTCATGGGTGGTGCAAAGAGATAACCTGATGCAGAGGCATGGCCTGGGGGACGTAGTCCAGGACAGAAGAGCATACAACCTGAGGACGAAAAGAGCTGACCCCAACAGTCTTCGCAGACAATGAGTTGGGATGGAGCCAGGGAGAGAGAGATATATATATAACTTGCTTCATTAACTTTTGTCTGGTTGGTTGGAAGAGATTACCGTCTGGTAATAGTCCCAACATATTTTTTTGCAATGAAGCGTTAAAAAATAAATATTAAGTTTATTAATAACAACACAGTACTCATATCATATATAAATCTTGAAGTCACACGAGATTCCGTGAACACAAATCCGCCTTAACAAATCCTCTAATTTACTCGTATTCTAAAATGGCTAATCATTGTCACCGTAAAAATCATACATTTTCTATCGATGATGCCAAATTCTTACATATCAGTGGTAACGGAAATAAATTGGACAGATTATAGGCCCTACAAATTTCTGAGTCAGTGCATCGGGTTGAACATCTGGCAAACACATAAATTCCCAGAATCTCGCTGAAGTTGTCTCCTGCCTCCCTCCACCCATAATCCCCATCCCAAATGTTTACCGTCAGAACTGTGTATGTCGGTACCAGTTCGAACATAATTCAAATATTTTATTTGGTGTAATTTGTTAAGTCAAACACTTTTTATTCTACTTTATATAACGGTATAACCCTACTCCAAGGTTTTCACCTCCTCATCAGGGGAGCACAAACGAGTCTTGTTTGTGCTCCCCTGAAGATGATGTGAAAGTCTTGAAACCGGTAGGATTATACCGTTACATAAAGTGGATTAACCAGTGTTTGATAAAACAAATTACAATATCTTGAAATTTCATATAAATTTTCAGCTAATGGGAAATAAGAGAAAACTATCAAACGGTCTGGGCTCATCTCATAGCATATTTCCAATCAATATACACTCTCACCAATAGAAGGGTGAGCTCGGCCGCGAGGAAGTCAAATATTTTTCAGCTTTGTTCACGTTAATTATAATGTAAAAAAAATGATAATACAAGCAGTTGATACAATTATAGACTTTATAAATACTACGTACAAAATTGTCAAAAACATCAAATAAGAAAAAAAATATTATTAAAAGTCTAAATATAGCATACTGACAACAGAAACTTGTCATTATGCTGTATTTAATTTTTTTTAAACTCATACTTCCCTGTGAAGTGACTTAGTTATACCTACAAAGTTTACTAAAGAGTTATTCATGAAAAACCTGCTCCAGTTGTTCTCAACCCTCTCGAATTACTGGATGGATTCGTCGTTGCCAGGCTTGGTAATCAAGGATCCCCTCGCCACTCCAACGTCAATCTGTAACCGTTCTTCTACGTCGATCATGCGATCTGTCCAGCCCGAACAGCCCGATCCTAGATGGGTGGATTAAGGGGGTATTCTAGTCTAGAAATTTGAAAAAAATATTTTTTTTGCATATTTTTGAAGTTAAGACCTTTAAAAATATGTTCTCAAAAGAATTTTTTTAATATTTACGAAGTTATAGCTATAAATGAGGCAGCAATTACGCCACACCGGTATGACTCAGACAATAATCTCAAAACTTTAAACGCCTTTTTCTCGAAACTACTTTTTTCGACCTGGTCGACATAAAATCTCAAGTTCTATCCAATAACCGATTGTCTTTAAATTTGGTATGAAACTTTGATAAATGTTTTTATATCGTTCCCACCTTGGAAAAATCCAAAACTAATTTTTTTACTATTTAAAAAAATTTTTACATTTAAAAAATTTTTTTTTCATACAGCTGATAACATCTTGAATTAAAAAAAAATTCAACATTTTTTTTGTACATTTTCAAATCATCAATAAACAAACTGTAAAAAAATGCATACGAACAATGTTTTTAGTTTTTTTTTATTAAGTCTTAAAAAACGCCCGAAAATCACGCCTCTAGAGTAGAAACCCCCTTTATTACTGGATGAAGGCTCGATTCCTGGAGATATAGACAATATTGTCTCCTGGACACACTTTTCAACCTTTTCAATACTTACAAATAAATTAACGAAAAAAAAGTATATTTCTTATTCTATAATATTATTCTATTATATAATATAATAATATTATTATGTTTTTTTCTAAGCGTAAGTATTTTCTCGACTTTTTCATGAATTCATTTTTATATTATATAATGAGATATAAATTTGTTTTAGATTTGTGCAATCTGTGAATCTTAACACGGGTACGGGTATATCAGTGTTATCGTGTTACAGTTGCGTGATCAAACGAATATCTTGAAATGTATTTCCGTTTCTTGTTTCTCCGCCTCCAATCACGTCGTTTTCCTCGGGTTTTTCTTCAATATTATATTGAATACAAAAAGTTTCACCACATTTTTATTACGAGTATAATACGAGTTCGTATTACCATCCCTCGAGATGCTTTATTTGCAGACGTTGAATCCCCAAGCCATCGCAAACATCTTTATAGTGTCGGTACACGCGAGCTATTGGCTGCACGAAAAAAACTTTGTAAATGCATTTGTTTTCCAAAAGGTGCTATTTTGCTTTTTTTATTTATCAATTTAAAGTTCAAGAATTGTAGAACTTTATTTAAATTATCAATTGATAATCCTGTATTCAAGATATCTGCGAAATTGAAAATGTTTAAGATAGGGAGAACAAAGTTATATGATAAGTGCAGAGAAATCCGCTAAGGTGCTAGTCCACAACAATATTTAACACCGGCTTTGATGTATGGCAGTGAAATGTTGACGTGAAAAAGTCTTAAAAAAGACTAATAGTCTAAAAAATATGTGGTCTGAGAAGAATATATAGGAGGACAATTATTGACAGAACACGGAATAAATCGAGTAGAGGTGTTGATGTGTTGAATAATATGAACAAGAGGATTTTGAGATGGTATGGGTATGTACTCGTAGAACGAAGGAATAAAGTCTAACAAAACAAATATGTAGTGCAAATATAGGTGGAAGTCGGTGTACAGAAAAACCAAGGAAAGTGTGATTGGATTAAGTGAATAATATTTTTGAAGAAGAAAATATGAAAGGTCAGAGAAATCGTAGGATTTTTGTGAAAAGGTGTTTGAATGTAGAAGAAGTGAAGGATGTGTCTCGAGATAAGAAATTATGGTATTCTCTCCCTATCTTGACAGGGAAATAGCGTGATGGTATGTATGTAAGGGAGAACCCTGAAAGAGCCCTCGTGAATATTACTGAAAGTACTAAGAATTCTATCTTGAAGATGGTGAATATTACTGAAAGTACTGAGAAGTCTATCTTGAAGATGGTGAATATTGCTGAAAGTACTAAAAAGTATATCTTGAAGATACCGGGAAAAAACTTCATATAGACGATTGACACGTAAAAAAATTGGCCGTAGTTGAAAATTATGTTTATTGATTACTTTTTCTTTTTTCATTACTTCCGATTTTTATTTCTGTAATTAATTTAATAAAATAAAATAAGAATGGGATCCCTTTCAAAAAATAAAGAGGACGATAGAGAAAGACGAAGGTGTTTCATTTAAATAAAGCCTCTCCTTATATACTGAAACTTAGCCTAGAATTGAGAAAGCTTTTACTTCGCGGCGATATTTTATCAACTTTTCTGAATGTAATGAAGATGGGGATATTATACTACAAAACATCACGTAGTATCGAGGCTTTAGAGATGTAGATGTATTCAAGATTCCCTGAGCAGATCGGTTTACAAACGTAGAAGACCCCGTGTTGAAGAACCACTTAAAACTATAAAGATCCACAAGATGCAGCATCTCGATCACATAATGAGACGCACATAATAAAACAACTAATCATCCAGGGAATATACGCCCCATCTCTTGGTTTAATATTGTACAGGAAAGGTTTGAATTCAGTTCTACTGGGTAGTTCCAGGCTATTGAAAACAATATAAAGATTGCAAACCTTCGATAGAAGACGGCACTTCAACAACAATATTGAATTCTTATCGATTTTTTTATACTTTGTTTCATGCTAATACTAGGTTTTTACTTGGTGCTGCCGTTTTTTTTCCGCAGACCTTAAAGAAAGGAGAATTTTGACCTTTCTGTTCTTGTTGGCAGTAATTTCAATTACCACGCCCGAATGGGTTGATCGTATTACAAACCATCTAAAAATTTACATTAATTTACGAATTATCGTCCAAGATATTGGGTAACCTCCGCAACTATAACGGGAATACGAATTAGCATTTTACTCTTTTTTACAAAAAGACTTATTAGTGCCTTAAAGAAAAGAAAGTTTTACGGAATATTTCTTAAGGTTATTTTAGATGTTTTGACATCTATCTACATCATGATTCTCGCGTTTTCCCATTTATTTGTGATCAGCATGACGAGTCACCTCTCTTCATCGTGTTCTACCGAAAAAGGGATGCTGATGACAGAAATGAGCTTCATCACTGAAAGGAGATACAATGTTAATTGATTATATTTAAAAAAAACGCCAACGATGATACGAGTATTTTATTAGCTTGTAGCTGGTTCCAGAATCTAACAGTAAAATACGACGTGAAAAATGAAGAGCAGTGAACCGGAAAACCCAAAAGGCAATCTCTACTGGAGCGTAACGCGAGTTCATAATCGGGAAGTCGTTGAACATTTTCGATGAGATATGAAAGAGCGGGATTTGTTATTCGATCCGAAGAACAAATCGACCCCATTTTGTCTGAATATTTCTTACAGAAAGATAATAAAACGAGATTAAATGTAAATTAACTTTACCCCAAACTGTCCCCGTTAACATAGCGTGTTAATAATTTAGTCGTAGTGAAAATACTTCCATAGTAATGTTCTCAATGACAAGCATTAAACCATAATTAAACGGCGTGTATTTACATTTTCCACTTAAAAATATCGCCCTACCAACATGTTTTCGGTGTTATCTCAATTTTACATCTTTCATTTTGTTATTTATATTTTGGAATTACTTTTTAAAAACACGTCCAAATGTGGACGTTTTGTCAGGCGAGAATATACGAGTATTTAAGTGAAATAAAGCTTTGTTTCAAATACAGAGTGTCCTTTAAGTCGCGCTCTAATATCTTGTTATAGATCTTGTGGTTTCAATTCTTCACTAACTAAATTTAATTTGTTAAGAGGTTCTGCTATTTATGTAGTATTTTTTTCAGTTAATGGAAAAGTTACGAAGGATATCAAACAGCGTGTAGCGATAGAAATCAAAGTCAATGGGGCACTAAAACATTTGTACTTGAACTGGACAGTTCAAAATGATTTGCCAAGATGATAGACCACAACAGTATTTATGTTTCAAATTTGATGTCTAAAAGTGAAACGTTGACGTAGAACAAGACTAAAAAAAAGTTGAATAAATTATTTAAAAATACGTGCACTTATAATAATTGATGAGGTGACAATGTATGACAGAATACAGAAGGAAGTGATTAGGGATGAATGTGAACTTAAGGCTAATAAGTTGAGTAAGATGAAGAAGAGCACGCATATATGGTTTGGGCATGTGGAACGAATGAATGAAGAAAGATAAACAAAACAGATATTCGAGTATACTGTATCATAAATGTGAATGGAAGGCGTGGTAGAGAAAGATTAAGGATATTATGGTGGGATCACGTGTATGATATTTTGAAAGGACATATAAGAAGTAAGAGAAATAATAGGAACTGTACATTATTGAGGCGAAATATGTGTGTCGCGATAGGAACGTCTGGTGCTCTACCTCCTTTGCCTAGCCCGACAGAGAGATGGCATGATGATATGTATGTTATGTATACTTCTTACAATTCGTTGGAATGTCGTTCGAGACATGTCGAGCTGAGCTGAACATCGGCTGGTTGAAGTTGCGTGATCATCTCCCTTATCGTCAATCTAGCTGGACAATCAACATAAGTAACAGTGCTTTTTTTTTCAAAAATAAAGGTGCCGGAGCTCACTTCTTGTCAAGCTTTTTGTATACCGTAAAAAAGGTGGTGGAGCGCCGCTCCATTGCGCTCCACCGCAAAAAAAGCACTGAGTAAAATTATGCCAATAAACACGTTGTGATCGAATAATTGATTCTTGATTTATGAAATACCATTCTACCACTTAGGTTTTTTCTCTTTAATTAAATTCACCACAGTAAAAGTTGCCTTTTACATGAATTAAAGCTTTTAGGGTGCCTTTTACACGAGAATGCCTTTTACATGAATTGAATTTTTATCAGAGTAAATACGAGTAATTGAAAAATAATCAAACTAAAATGTATGAATATTTGAATTTTATTAAAACACAATTTTTTTTGAGTATTTAAAAATACTTTCTTACAGTGTTCAATTTGGTAAGTTTATTACCAAATGGCAATCCCTTTCAACCAACCAAAAATAATAATAACTTTGTTTTCAATGTTGGGTGAAAGATAAACGTTGAAGGTTTGTATATTGGTTCCAAATAATTGAACTTAATTGGCTACTCCGATCTAGGGGAGTCAAAGGATAGTTTTGTTACATTTGAAATTTTCTGTGAAAGTACTGGCCACTTGCTGGGATGTTTGAACTCCAGCTCTTGAGCCACTTTATGAGAAAAAAAAATCTGCGCTGCGAGTCATTTTCATTTTCCCGTGATGTTGGACCTTATGTCCGTCGTCACCACTATTTTTTTACTCAGGTGTGTCGCCCCCAAATAAAGAGTCCTTTTGCGTAGTTCCTACTTCGTCAGTATGTGACGTCACACTCATAAAAAAAAACAGATGCGAAACTCTCACGCAGTAGAAATGAAACTTCTTAGCTCCTAGGAAAAGCTGATTTTATGCCTTGCTTTTTGTCCATTTGTTTGCAATTAATTTTATTTGCGGATTAGGAAATGGTTATGTGGAATTTAATTCAAGAAAACCTCTCTTAATTAAATAAAAAAATATATTTTAATTTTATTTTTGTAAATAAATAATAATTATTTTAATAATGAATAATAATTTCAATACTAATATAATGCACTTACATAATAATATTAAATTAATATTTTTTAATATTAAATAATTTAATATTTTTATGTTATTATTAATAATTTTTGAAATAATTATTTATTTATTATTATATTATTTTAATTTTATTATTAACTAGCTGTACCCAGCCACGCGTTGCTGTGGCTCAGTCTGGTTAAATGGAAAAGAAAGAAAAGAGAAAGCACACGTTTCAATTGTGTTTAATTTCACAATGCGTATACAATATTTTTGATGTCTTGTATACAATATTTTTGATGTCTTGTATACAATCTGGGTATACAATATTTTTGATGTCTTTCAGGCACTCTCAGTCTGTCGCGTTTATCACCGTGCTTGCAAATGATCGCGTCACTCCAAGAGGTCAATTCACGATATGATTTGAATTCAAATCAAAGATCGATTGCACTGAAAAAGAAGAAAAATAGTTATAACAAAAACATATAAAATTGCGAAACATTAAAAAACGAACTCAATAATATTGTTAAGTTTGGATACATCTTTGTTCTTGCAGCCAACAATAGCTCACTTAGCCAATCGTGATTCTTATAATTGATTTGAATATAGGGAAATACTTTTTCAAACAATTCCTCTTTTAACGTCACTGAATTGCAGAAGTTATAATCTTCCAACCTTAGTTCTATTACCGTCATTTACAACTGCATCTCGCAAATGAGTCCTAAGACAGTTGACAAATTTGCCCCAATACAACGATCTAACGACGTTCAGTAATTTTAATTATTTTATCGACTTTAATATAAGGGGATCGATTCTAATAAATAGCAAGTTATTTAGGTAAATACATTACAAAAAACTAACAATATTGACATTGTTACAAATCTCCATTACTACATACGATTTGATAGATTTTGAAATATAAACAAAGATACAATTAAATTGTCAAATAATATTTGGTGACGTTTTAATAAAATGTTCGTAATTAGTATTAATTCACAGTGCATCTAGGCCGTGGGCTGCAAAACATCTGTTGTCCCCGTGGCTGGGTTCGCCCTATATTGGTGGGGTGTATCTTGGCCGAAGGGATGCTATTAGATGAGCCCAGACCTTTTGATAGCTTCTGTATATAATGTATTATCTGCAATTTATGTGTTTTAAAAGTGTTATTTAAATATAATCTGGACATACTATGCTGCTATCAATAAACCTATTATTTATTTATTTATTTATGTAACAACGTTCAGTAAGAAAAAAGAAAGTTAAAACATATAAAATTGTGAAACATTAAAAAAGGAACTGAGCAGCGTAAAAGTTTGTTTTAATTTTCATTCATACAATACATTAGAAAGTCAGTATAATAAAAATTAGTAATTAAAACGTCAGTTTAGAGAAAACAATTTTTCAATTTATAAAAAAAATCAACAGCTTACCATTTTACAGTTGACAAATTTGCCCCAATACGATGTGCTGGGCTGAAAAAGCTAGGGTGTGGGCTGCAAAACATCTGGTGTCCCCGTGGCTGGGTTCGCCCAATATTGGTGGGGTGTATCTTGGCCGAAGGGATGCTATTAGATGAGCCCAGACCTTTTGATAGCTTCTGAATATAATGTATTATCTGCAATTTATGTGTTTTAAAAGTGTTATTTAAATATAATCTGGACATACTATGCTGCTATCAATAAACCTATTATTTATTTATGTAACAACGTTCAGTAAGAAAAAAGAAAGTAAAAACATATAAAATTGTGAAACATTAAAAAAGGAACTGAGCAGCGTAAAAGTTTGTTTTAATTTTCATTCATACAATACATTAGAAAGTCAGTATAATAAAAATTAGTAATTAAAACGTCAGTTTAGAGAAAACAATTTTTCGATTTATAAAAAAAATCAACAGCTTACCATTTTACAGTTGACAAATTTGCCCCAATACGATGTGCTGGGCTGAAAAAGCTAGGGTGTGGGCTGCAAACTCCATTACTACATACGATTTGATAGATTTTGAAATATAAACAGAGATACAATCAAATTCTGCCAAATATTATTTAGTGACGTTTTAATTAAATGTTCGTAATTAGCATTTTTTTTAAATGAACGATTTTACTTCATATTTTTTAATTTAAATATAATATCAATAACTTACCACATTTATTGAAGTCAATTATCTATTATCTTATCTATATAACTAAAATTTTATATATATATTGAACGTAAATATGATCACAAGTCAATACTTCTCCAAAATGGCGCTCTCAGTGAGCAATTACGTAATTTAATTGCTCAGTGAGATCACCGTCGGTAAAACAGATCGCAATTGTTTCGTGTCTCGACTTATAAAGGTACGTAATACATAAAAAAATTCTATTATTTATAAAATTAATGATTCAATTTTTATTTATATAGATTATGAAACATAAAATTATTAAATAATTTATATAGATTTATTTAAGAAGATTAAATGATCGTAAATTCCGAAACGCCGAAAATAAAATTTGACAGTTGAAATTTACATGTCGAAACACAGGTTCGCGTAAATATTCATCTCTTATTTAAAATTTTTATTATATACACTGATATATATATATATAAATAAAAATGAAAAAACATTTCCGTTGACGAATATCAACTTTACTCAAAATTTCAAAGCGATCGGTAGAGAACTTCGGGAGATTAGCGATCTTCAATTAACGAACATTTACATTTTTATTTATATAGAAGATTAGATAATATATAGTTATATCATAATATTAATTAATTATATTATAATTAATTATAATATAATTATTTATATTATAATAACATATACATATTTTTATAATAATATATTAAATGTAAATTAGGTATTAAATAAATATTACTTAAATAAAATAAATAAGTATTAAATATATTAATATAAAAATAATTTGTAAGAAAATTTTTAATTTTTAATAATAAATAATAATAATTTTCATAATCAATAATAATTTTAACAATTATATAATACACTTAATAATATTCAAATAATATTAATTATTATTAATAATAAATAATTATAAATATTAAAATAATTTATTAATAAATAAAATATTTAATAATGATTAATAATAATTTAATAGTAATAAAATACACCGTTTAACTTTTCGTGATGTTCAGGCCAATTTGCCCTACCGCGCCTATAAAAGTTTCACTTCAAAAAAATAAAGATGATTTCGATCTATAATAGTGTATGTAGATCACGCTAGATGGGGACTTATTTTGCCCCTATAGCAGAGTGGATGAAGGTGGGATCGATCTGCTCGCCTCCCCTCAACTGCTCCCGTAATTACCAGCTTTTCCAGACCCAAAGTACGTTAGGATTATTCTAAGACATAGTGTCAAAAGTATTTCGAAACTCTCCAATTCCTGAGTGATAGAGAATTTGATCTTGTTTTTAAATATAATTAACATTATTCAGCGAATTTTCGTTTTATGTCAACTCGTTTCCTCAATAACTTCCTCGGTCGTCCTATATAATTGACGCATTCATACGAAATATAAAGCAAATAATAAAATACAAATCCTTTTCATCCGCGCTTATATCGGAAATCGGTTTTTGTCGAGCGAGCCATCAATATCTGCCAATAATTGCACACTCACTTTCCTTTCAGACTGCGAGAATCATTTATTCTTAATACCCGCCGCTGGCTTTACACAAATGTTGACAACGATTCCGAAATCCTTTTTCGGGATCGTTACCAGCATTCGTCAAATATTGGAATCGTTATCAAAATTCAAAATCATTGTGGTTTGTTTGATTTTTTTTATTAAAAAGGGGGATTTTATTTTAAAAATATTAAAATCAACAATGCACATAGCACCATTTTCCTGTACAAATTGATAAGAGCAAAATCATAATTTTTCGACAGTTATCATGAAATGACGATAATTACAAAAAAAACTGACATGCTTAACTACTATAATTGAATTAATGATGTTTACTTATAAGGTTATTCAAAATACCGTTGATAGTCCCGATACATTGATTGAAAATTATTTCCACCCTCCTGTAAGAAACACGCGGAACGTTTTACAGTTCAAATGTGTCAAAAGATATTTGCTAAGGATAGTAGAATTGTGTGATTCATAAATCGTGATAATACAGCCTTTATTTAGGTAATTCCATGTTTGGTTTGATGAATATTTTTAATGTAGATGTTTCATTTTATTTATACATAATATATTTGGCAGTCTTATTGCTCTAAAGCAGTGTTTCTTAACCGTATTGAAAGAATCGCCCCCTTTACCCTTTACCACAGTAAAATTATCCAGCCCCCCTCCCCCCCCCACAAAAACGAAATTTAAAATTTATATTTTTCTCTATGTATGTATTTTATGCAATTGATTTCCTACTACTCGTACAAATAAAAAAATATGATAAATGCAAATAAAACACGTGATTATTTTTATAAACATTCTGTATTTATTGCCTTTTATGTCATATTAACATTATAATATTATTTCAACAAAAAAAGTAAATAATTCAATATGAAATTTTTATTAAAAAAATGTTAATGAGATCCTTGAGCCTCATGTGATTGCGCCAATTTCGAAATATTCGGTTCAAGTTTAGTTAAATACAATCTCAAATCTCATCTTTGACTTATTTGTAATCGATTTTGTATTTTTTTTTAATATATGCATTACAGCGCTAACGCCCCTTTCTACTAAATAAGATGAAGGAAATGCTATGATAGGTCATTTTACTTCTTTCCACAGAAGAGGGTATCGATGGCGAAAACGAACCCAAAAAACATCATAATCACATTGATTGAATATTATTTTGGTTTCACAGTCATTTTGTAGCTCAATAAACTGCTCTTTTAAATTTTGACTGACACTTTCTACGTCTGATAAAAATGGATGAATTAACCAAGTTGGTATTACAAGTTCCTGCAAGTCTTTGAATCGTATTATCATATCTTTGATAAGGGTGGCTACAGTATGCATCCAAATCAGAATCCTTGAGCATATATTCTTTTAATTGTTGTATAGAAGGAAACTGATAGTATTCTTGCTGACAAAGATTATTTTTATATAATTTGAGTTTACTGATAACTATCAGTACAACTCCTTTGGTTTTAATAAGGCTGATATTGTTTCTTTGAAGTTTCAGGAGATTTTCATTCATCTTTTCGAATATATCCGAAAGATAGGCCAACGTGGTAATCCGATCGCGATATTTTATTCGCGATCGTGTACGCAATTATTTACAATGGTGATGTGTGCAGTGTACGCACCAATTGAGCATACCTTATTTTTCTATATCGACACAACGCCCACTCGAACTCCTGCAGCGCCCCCTAAATGCTAAAAATTTATAAACGCCCCGCCAGACCTCTAAAACGCCCACAAAGGGGCGCTGGCGCCACGGTTTATAATCGCTGCTCTAAAGCAATATCTTCCTATTTACAAGCTTCTCTTGAACACATCAAACTGTTTTAATATTTGACAGATTTAAGGAAAATAATCATAACAATTCAGAAAAACATATTTTGTAAGAAAACCACAAAAACATATTTGGTGTCATGCATCAAAATAACAGTACTACATATATACAAGTTCATAAGGTTTTTCGTTTCTTTTTCATACAAAAACTAAGTTTTTGTTAAATACAATTTTTCTTACAGACTTGAAAAAAAGAAGAATCGTGACTTGTTCGTTCCTTGTTGACTGTAATTTAAATAAGGTTGTGTGTTAATCACCAGTGGCGCCACCCTGTCTCTAATATAAGATGTCCCAAAAAAATATGTACAAACTATTATTGACTTTAAATCTAGTATTTATTATTATGTATCTAAGATTAAAACTTTAAATGGAAGAAAATAGATCTGTTATTTTTTAATTATTCACCCGCCAGATTGTACGAGTATTTGCAATAAAAGTGTTAAATAAATCCCTATGTTCGGCCAAGTCTCTTCAAGATAGCCCTTCATTTCACGATGTCAGTAGGGAGGTGCACCATCTTGCTGGAAATAAAAATATTCCTCATCCCTAAACTCCTCACAAATGCGTGGCATGACAAATTCTTGCAACAAGTTCAAATAAACGGTACAGTGTAAACGTGTATATACATTTTTATGGGACATCCTATATGATTTGTGCTAACCACATCACGTCTGTCAACGAGTACAGTTCTCGTGTCAACAGAGTATTAAACAATACGTCAATTCAGTCATAACTGAATATTTCTTATTAACTTTAACATTTTTATGAAATGTTATTTGATATCTCAGAATTAATTTATTCGTTATAAATCACTGACAACAGCGGTACGAAGTTATGAGAAACGTGTTTCATGAAAATCAGTAGAAGCAATAATTTTAACAAGAAGTCACGGACACGCGATTATATTGTTATGGAAACGTTTCAATTTCCAGATAATTTTACGAGTAGAATTATTATTAAGAAAAATGTTGCGCTGTAATTATGAGTTTTCTGGTAAATTTGTTTTCATTGTTTCATTTCATGATTTTAGGAAGGGACACACTGCGTAATTTTTTTCCCGTTAGCTGAATTTCTTCACATGCCATTCTGCTTCTAAAGCCTTCCATGGGGAGTCTTCTGGTGAAAGGGATACGTTTCAGAATTACGGATGATGCTGATACTCGTAACTCTCCTGCTTCATGGTTCTTCTGTTTTGGTTTCGATGGTTTCTGTACTGAAGTACAAATGACAAGAATTATTTATTAAGATATTAATCCGATTAGTGTTTTTGGTGTGGCCATGAAGGGTATGAAAAAAAATTCAAATCGTACAAACACTGGTGTTTTTATATTGTAATCATCTTTTAAGACTTTTGTTGACTGAAATAGAATAGCTTTAATTACTGTTTTCGATATGAGCTATTTTTTTATTATTTTTATCCACTTTGCACGGATTTCTCCTGTTACACAAAGAGGGTCTGCTTCTAGCGTTAGCTTATTCATTAGGAAGAATATCAGCCAGGATTCTTCTCATATTGCTTGGCGGTATCGAGAATATGTCAACAGTGCCATTCAGTTGGTTCAATATCTCTATACCACGCGTGACTGAGTGTTTAGTCATGATGATTATCCTGTTAGTTGGTATATAGAACAGAGGGTGATTCCTTGCACGGCTATAGTTATTAGTTACATATAAGTTTGGTGCTTCTAGAATCGCGGGACAGTTAAAGCAACCTTGGAAAACCTTTAGGAACATCGCAATGGATTCTTTCCTTTTTGGTTCGAGGCTTCTATAGTTACACACCGTGAGAAGTTCGACATGGTGAGCATATTTTGGGTAATCACCCTTTGTTCTTTACCATAGATACCTGAGGATTTATTTTGTATTTGTTCTATATTGTTTTTATATTTGAGCTGATGAAGAGCCCAAACTGTAGATGCATATTCTAATTTGGTTCTAATTAGATAATTATATGAGTTTCGAAGGATATTGGTACTGTTAAATTCTCTTCTGCCTTTTATACTGTCGTACTTGAGATTCTCTTACAAAGACTTAGGAATGGCAGTGCCCTCACCTGGGTTGAATCATGCAAACCTGAAGGCAAACCGTTGGAAATCAGAAAAAATCTTTTCAGGATATAAATGGATTTTTAGGATTAAAGCATGGTTTACCACAAGGGCTGGTACTGGGGCCACTGATTTTTGTTCTTTATACTAACTATATTAGTGATCTCATTGACACAGAGAATTTTAAGCCTCGGGCTTACGCGGATGATACTTGGTTCCTTAAAGTATATGATCCAAGTGGAAAGACTGTTCCGAAGTGGGATACTTCCAATGCATTCTCAATATCTAAAACGAATTTAAACTTAATCCAAGTATACCAGTATTTCTCTGAATAGCTTCACTGCGTAGACAACATATTCTTGATGAGTATGCTTTATCAGCTATAAGCATTCCAAAAAATAGCATACATTTTTTTGATGTCTTTCTTAATATTACGCTCTGCTTCGATAGAAAAATAGGTGTTATGGTTTCTTTGGGTTTGTATAGTTTTAGAGAGTTTAAATTTGTAAGTCGATGTCCTTCAACAAGGGATATGAAATTTTTTATTGATCCAATCGTTTTGTCGCGTTTGAATTAGTGTAGCCCTATTTATTCTGATTTGTTTTGTTATGTTTTTAATGCCGACAGGCTGATTCGAGTATTTATTTGTCATAAATATATTGTCATATAAGTCTACACTGGCTTGATTGATTTCAAACATTGTATATTTGTATTCAAGTCCCTTAATGGGATGTTTCAATTGTATTTTTCCAATCTGTGTCTAAGAAATATTCCTTCGGAGAGGAGTGAACTTTAACGTCGATTTCTTCTCCATCTAATCTAATAAATTGTTTGTTTCGAATCGATTGAATATTGGGGTATTGAGATTTTTCGATTGCTGGTTCGGTGACGTGGAGTGGTCTACCTATTAGTGTTAGAGATATGGGTGGCGTGTGCAGCTTTAGGTAACAATTGAAGACACCCATTTTAGGAGGTCTTGTCAAAATTTACGATGTTATATGAACACTACACAAGTACTCTACACCTTAGGACAAATGTGTTACTATCACATATCGGAAAAACTACAAAGGATTTTTTGTAGTTCGTCTTCCTTTGGTAAATATTTCTGTGTTTTTCTTACCAAATATGTTTTCTTTGAGCATATGCAGATCCAGGGAAGTATCTTATCTAATGGCTGCAGCCACAACCTTCCTATCACATCACTCGACATTTATATATTTATTTTGTTATACTTTTAATCTGTCAACAATAGTGGGTTCGAGTTCTGAGCTAGAGTGACCTCGAGGAAAATTAGGTCTCGAAACGGCGCGATATCAATTGTCCTTTCATTATTATTGTTTGATAGCTTTTTACTCCAAAGACTATAGCTCATTTTATTCAATTTTTTCCAAGGAATATACCTTATTTCATCCAATTTTACTCCAAGGATTATACCTTATTTTATCCAATTTTACTCCAAGGATTATATTTTATTTTAACCAATTTTACTCCAAGAATTATACCTTATTTTATCCAATTTTACTTTCAGGATTATACTTTATTTTATATAATTTTACTCGAAGGATTATAAATCATTTTATTTACAAATTATCGTTATCTGGTTCCCCTAAAAGATGTGAAGATTCCACGCAATAACGATTCCACGTAATTTACACTCCCAATGCAATCAAAGCTTCTTAAGATGTATATTCCTAATTGTACATGTAACATCCATCTCTAACAAAAGGTTATTACATCTTTACTACTCTACCATACATCGTTATACAGGATATTCTTCACAAGACACGGATTTATTTAAAAAAAAGAGACAACATACACGTATTTATTTAAAAAAAAGAGACAACATACACGTATTTATTTAAAAAAAAGAGACAACATACACGTATTTATTCAAAAAAAAGAGACAACATACACGTATTTATTGAAAAAATAATAAGAAAAATAATATTTCTAATAATCGGCATTTATTATTTGTGAAAAAGAGTCCCATTTCAATATTCCATCATCATCGTTATTATCACGCCATGTCCCTGTTGGTATATGCAGAGAGAGCAGATCTTCACTTTGTTTAATCCTAGTACACAGCTTATGCTTGTGACAACTCCACGTTCCTCGTAGTATAACATATACTCTCCTTATATTTAGAATTTACCCTCTTGTTTTCAGATTTGGATTAATTTGCTCGTGCCACGTTTTTCTACGTCATCCTAAATTTTTTATACCTTCTATGATACATGAATACATTTTTTTGTTGTAAATCTTTTATAATTCTTATTACAATGACTAAAGCATCTTTATACCCTTTTCTTCATCTTAAACAATGAATCTTATTTCAATTCGCATTCTTCCCAAAAAAAATATTCCTCCCCATTATCATAGAGTGTTATTCCTCAGAATATTTCTATTTAAGCATCAAAATTCAGTTAAACATCAAGCAACTTCACGTCTGTGTCTTTTGTCGTAATATTTAACAATTCAGCCATTCACTGTCCTATTTTAGATTTCAGCTTTTCAGCGAAGGCTTCGTCCTTATATTCCATTTCAGGGGATGTATTCAGTAACGTTGTGATTTATTACTTTACATACACTATTAATGCTCGATTCAAAAGCTGTATCTCTTGATGACAGTACGAAATATTAAACATGTCAGGTTTTGTATAGCCGAAGTATACTTTAGAATATACGAAGTATACAATAAAATGTAAGGTTTAATATATGCAAATAAGTCATAAAACCCAAAACTCTATTTCCAAATCATTCAACACCTAATACAAGCTAAACAATCAACACCTAATACAAGCTAAACATTTAACACCTAATACAAGCTAAACATTCAACACATAATGCAAGCTGAACATTCAATACCTCATTTTTATTTAATTATTTATTTTACACATGACAAGAAATATACATAATTTGCAAAAAAACAACAGGTAATTTAATTTGGACACACAATTTTAATGGATCTGGGTTGCCTTTCATTTGTCATGTCCCCAGTAAACTAGGCTTGTGCCTATATGTGACTGAGGACAAGCTAAACATTCAACACCTAATACTCGTACAAGCTAAACATTCAACACCTAATACAATCTTAACATTCAATACAAGCTAAACAATCAAAAACGATTTTGGATTTCGATAGTAATACTGCCTTTTGCAGAGGATAGTTGTTACTATTGAAATATTTCAATGCACTGTCTTCGATCATGACCAAGACAATTCGAAACTACAAACAGTTAAGAAACGTATCAATCAATATGTAATATTTATTAAATCTGACTTGCAGAGCGGACGCCATCTTCGAGAGTTTCCTATGAACATTGAGATTTTTTTAAAACCAAATTTAGTAAATACAATTGTTTATAGCATCATCGTCATATATTTACAGTTTTTTTTTTGGTTTGTGTCGTATTTTTTTTCTTTGCGGTGATAAAAAATCTCTGTCATGCCGAGATCAAATAAATTAAGCAAGCCGATGGATTTTCTTCAGTCTTCATTCCCTTATAGTGTTGCAAAGATTCCTGCCTACTTAAAACAAAATTTTACTCGTCCAATCTCTGCTCTTTCCGATTTCGGACTATGCGGACGTTTGTTATTTGGATATTACGGAGGAACAGCTGAACAAATTACAGCGGTTTTTTTTCTAAAATTTATTTTTAACCTGATAAAGTATGATCAGATCACTTCATAACGGAAGGCGTTAAAGTGGTTGAATGAGAGTAATAGACGCCAAATTCTCATATTATCTTTATTGTATAATGTTCTTAACTGCTCCGCCACCCCCTCTTATCTCGCGGAAAATTTTCATAGTTTTTCCGATCATGGACTAGCGCTACACTCAGACAGAGATTGTTTATTGGCCTTTCCAGTTCACCGCTCTTCTTTTTTTACGTCGTCCTTTACTGTCCTTGCAGTGATACTCTAGAACGAGTTACAAACCAATGTTAGACTCGCTCTGTCCTTAGCATGCTTTAAGATGCTTTAAGAAGTAATGTAACGTGTTTCAACCCTGATTTTTCTTTCATTTCCTCTCCACCATCCCTTCCTTTTGCATTGTTTGATAATTTTCACTTCATATAAAGTAATGTTCGGATAATTGTTCGTCTTTGTGAGGTTTATGAGCATATACTCATGTTCGTGAAGTTTGTGGGGACAGGTTTTCATTTGAATGTTTTTGCGACCATGTAATTAGCTTTCTTTTCTTACATCTGGTTGGCTGGAAGAGATTGGCGTGTGGCAATAAACCCGCCAATTTTTTTCTACGATGAATTAAAAACAGCTTATTTTTTCAATCTTTAAAAATGGCAAAAAAAACTACTCGAGCAATTTATGTAAAAAATGAGCGAAAAAAACGTTAAAGGTTTTAATAAAACAATTCATTAAAAGGCTTGACAGGTTATACTACGAGTATATACGAGTACAATGAAATACTCACACAATTAAAAATCCTTAATTAAACATTTCCATTAACGTGAAATACATTTAAAGCCTGAACAACTCAGTAATGTATATTTTTCAAAGAAAACATTTCATTAAACACCGATTAAATAAAGAACGATAATTTATTTGACGGACAATAGTTTCGGAGTCTCCTGTTCATTAACAAAAAAAGTTCATTGGAAGTTGCGACCTGACACCATCTGCATATGCAATAGATAATATTCGTATCGAAATCTACTAAAAACACGTGTTTTATTGTATTTATTCTTCAAAATTTAATATCATATTGTAATATTATCACTTTTATATTGTATCCTTAGCTATCCCGCCACCCCTACTTATTTCGCCGAGAATATTCAGCGTCTTTCAGATCAAACACTTGCACTACGCTCAAATAAAGATTATTTATCTGCTTCCCAGTTCAACGCGCTTCTTTTTTAACGTCGTCCTCTACTATTCATGCAGTTAGACTATGGAACCAGTTACCAACTAAATCTTGCTCCGTCTTTGGCATGTTTTAAAAAGCACTGAAAACTCTTAAATGCAAGTCAGTAATATAACGTGTTTCATTCCCAATTAATCTTTCCTTTCCACCACCCCATTCTTTTTCCTGTGATATCTCACTTTTATTTATATAATGTATATTTTTCATGAATTTCGTATAGGTGAAAAATTATTTGAATATTTTTTTGCTGAATGATTTAACACTCAAATGGGGAAAAAAACTACATAGTAAAATAAATTAAAGTTTCAGGTATATTTTGCTTTACAAAAGCATTGTCAATTTGTTTAAAAGTTAAAACGTTCCTTTTATCTGATAGGTTGGGAAGTGATTGTAGATGGCATTAAGCCCGCCAGATTATTTTACAATAAATAAATATCTCTGAAGGGAGTTCCGTGAGCAAGACTCACAGGATAATTCCTAACTGGCACTTTATCTAATCGTATATACTAGTGTGTGGAATTCATTCTTGGAACTAGGATCGCAGGATATTAAGCGGGTAACAATAATATTAGACAAGCGGGAGTTTAATCTGATTCCGCTTGGTATATATATTCAGGTAGAGACGGAGGTACAATACATTCCTCGCGGCTTGTCAACACCATCTGAATTGACACACGTACGAGTATCACGCGATGCAGTATAGCGCGGCAAAGCAAAGATACCTCAGGCAATTCGCTGTTTTGTATTATATTATAGCTAGTTACTGGAGTTATAGCCCCTAAGTTTGTAACGACTTTTATTCTACATGTTTTAAGATGACAGCAAGGGTGTGTTATGTCACCCAGGTAGTTAAATATTTACATATGTTCATATGTTAAGGAACTGCAGAGTTCAATGGGTGACATACAATTGACGAATGTAAGTGAATGTGTGCGGATCACTGTATGCTGTTAGCGGAGAATGAGGATGAATTGCAGGAATATTAGAAATGTAAAGAGAAAGATCTTAAAATGATTTTTTTGAAATTCTAAATCATTTGAAAAAAAAGTGGAATGGGAAAAGTCAATGCAAGATAGGGGTAGGCAATGAAAGGTTGAAGCTAGTTGAATTCTGCTATTTGAACAGTATTTTCTCAGATGATTATTGAGGGATATCGAATGACGTGTAGTGGAAGGAAAGAAAGCTACCGGGGCACTAAAACATCCTTATACCATATATGGGTATATTCGAACCGAGCAGTATCAAAATATATTAATATAACTGTCTACAATAGTACTTTAGTTCCAACTTTGATGTACAGGACATTAAAAAAATTAAAAGAGCCGAATAAATGCTACAGAAATGCGTACGTGTTAAGAATATATAGGGTGACAATGTATGATGGGATGAAGTGATTCGGGATGAATGTGAACATTAAGTGTATTGAATAAGACGAAGAAGAGCACTCTCAGATGGTGTGGACACCTGGAACAAATGAATAAATAAAGACTATCAATATGTATATACAGTTTAAATGTGAGTGGAAGGCATCGTACAGGAAGACCAAGGAAAGTACCATATTGTTGGATTAAGTTAGTGGTACTTTGAAAAAAGGATTTTTTTGCAATTTAGTTAGATTAAACCTGTAAATAAACCTTCACACCCAGTTGAGATAGATAGAGAGGAGAGAGCGCTAACCTTTTCTATCGCGACACACATATTTCGCCTCTTTTACATCCATATATCTTCTTATACACCTCCTCTGACATTTAACATTTCACTTTTTCAAATGATTATACACTTAATCCAACCATATTTACCTTGATCTTCCTCTACCACGCCTACCACTCACATGTGCACAGTATGTCCTTGGCATGATTTAAGAAGCGACTGAAAAAACTCTTCATTTCTAGTCAGTAGTATAACGTGTTTCATTCCTGATTTTTTTCCTTTCCTCTCTACCATCCCTTCATTTTACTTTGATTGATGATATCTCACTATATATGAAAGGGCATTTTGGGTGATTGCCCGTCTTTGTGGGGTTCGTGGACATATGCATAGGCCTTGCTTTACCCCTTTTGAAATATTAAACCACTCAGTGAAGGCACTGTTCTCTTTTATGCTCTACTTTTGGCATATATGCAACACCGTGTATTAATTTGCATTGAACATCATATTAAAAAAAATACGAACAATTTCTTACTAAGATTTGTTACCAATAATTTCTCAGATACATTTCTCAACAAGATTTGTTTGTAATTGACTTAAACCTATATATGTAAGCTATATATCAAAAAATGTTGATGGTGATAATGATGTCTATAAACTTAAAAAAATACTCCTTGGTTCGTTGCATAAACTGAGATAAAACTTTGTTCCTTGTCGTTGTTTGCATATTTTCAAATAAAATTTGACATTTACCCGCTTTTTAAGTTGATTTTATTGCATATATTAAAATTCAGTCCGGGCAAACGGAGTCCGTACTTCAAAAGAACTTATCGCGTTTCCAAGGGAAACATCACGAACAAAAAGTTAGCGCACCGATAAGTGCCTCTCGTGAAATATTTATACTTTTGCATGCAAATTTTTACGATTATTTCCCCATTTGAATCTCGGCTCGCATGCAATATTGTTTAAACTTTTTACCTCAAAGTGAAATAAAATAATTTTCGACATGTTACTATCCAAGAATGATATTTATTTGTTTTGAAAAACTAATTTGGCTTATTAAAATCTATATCGTTGCAGGATGATGACTATTGATAGCCTGAATCCTGAAATTACATACATATGCATGATAAGGCAATGGAAAAAAAACACTTGAGAGAGAAGCTTTCAAACGATCTGAACTCATCTCGTAACATCCTCCAGATACACCTCCACAAACAAACTGTAATACAAACAATTACAAAAAGTAATCAGTAATATAAAAAAAACAGATACGTAAGACTCTCGCGCGGTAGAAGTGAAACTTCTTAGCTCCTGGGAATAGTTCATTTTATGTCTTACTTTTTTCCATTTGTTAACGATTTTTTTTAGGATTAGGAAATGGTTATATCAATTAATTAATTATAAATATAAATTTATTTATCATTCCTTTATCAAATTATTATTTATTTATAATTATATTACAAATTTGTATTTAATATTTTATATTTATTTAATTTATTTATTTATATTAATATAAATAAATATTAAAGATCATTTGAAATATTACCATTAAAGTCGGAGAAGGGAAAGCGTTTCACTTTTCGTGACGTTCAGGCCAATTTTCCCTACAGCGCCAATAGAAGTTTCACTTCAAAAATTTTTGAAAATATAAACGTACACATCAACCCCGAATTCACAGCCAGCGAAAAAATAATAGTCTACATTTTAAAACAATAAAATCACAAACCATTTAGAAGTTGAAATTTCAGAGCATTTCCGATGATATAATTCTTCGCCAACTGTTTCTAGGGTAGCTCATACCAACATTTACTGGCTGAGTATGTAAAATATACCTTTATAATGTTTAATTATGGCTCGGAACGAGTAAAAGAGTTTCTCTTCTTCTGGTTTCATATTCGTAAAAATCACTAGTCCAAGTAAATTTTTTAAAACATTGTAAAAAGTTGTATTGTGGGTTGGATAATATTGCGACAAGCCCTTTTTAATTTACGCTGTACGATAATGTTTTAGATTAATAATTAATTTGGTAAATGTTATAATGATTTAAACCTTTATCAAGATATTATGGTTGGATCAATTGTACGATATTTTAAAGCAAGGAAACGTAGAAAGTCAGAGAAATCGTAAGAGTTGTATAACAAGATGTATGAATGTATAAGGGGCAAACATATGTATCGAGATAGGAAAGTCTGGTACTCTTTCTTTTCTTCCTACCCCGTGAAGGAGATGATGTGATGGTATTTATGTACACGTATGTATGATACAATAAAATCCATTGTAAAACACCAAACAATGTCTAGAACCATAGAGTTTTTGTTAATGTTATCTAAAGTAGAAGTTTTTGTTCTAGAATTCATATTTAATCATCAAAAGTAGAGACTTCATAATTTCGTAAAATAAATGTCAATATGGGAAAAAGCGCTTTATTATCTGTTCACAGCCCGCAAAGGCTACGAGTATTTTCTGTTCACAGCCCGCAAAGGTTACGAGTATTTTCTGAGAACCCGGCTGAACAAATTCACGACTTAACGCATCCTTCCAAGTTTGCTTTGTTCGCCGCGAGATGTCAGTGAAATGTAAATAAATACCACGGAGATCCGAGACAAGTTTGTGTTCTTTATTCCACCTTGCTGCATTTGCCACCGTTTGTATATTCATTCACGGACACGAACCATCGACACACGAGCTGAAGTATCATTAATATTTTATTATAATTTCTAAATTGTAAATAAAGTAAATTTCTACTACAGGACTTAATTATGGAATGGCAAATTAAATTTTCAGGGTGACAACGAAAAAGCCTTACTCTAAGGATATTAAATAATTATACGATCAAACCATCCCATCCGCTGTTCAGATTTTTCTTTAACCTTTCCCTTCCGGTGCTAAAAAATCGTACGTTCCGGTGATGTGTATTCAATACACATGTAAAAATGAGCGATTTAAAATCGGAAAAATTAGAATATTCATAGCCAATCGCTTAAATTAATTAAATTTGAAGTCAAAAGTTATAATAAATTAAATTTAATTGCTAAAAACATGAAAAATATCGGCCGACGTTCACAAAACGGGCATAGAGACCACCTCGTATGGCTGCATGCGAGCTACTGAGACGGGACTCGGAATATTAGCACTGCGTATGTTATACCTCGAAGGAAGAAACAACTGCGAACTGAAATTCTATTTCTTCCGTTCCCATATACCGAAGTAGAGTGAGAGTGAGACGTGAATAGCGTCGTTTCCTCACCCATAGCGGTTTTTTAGAATGAATATACCTACGTCACACATTAGCACACGTTTGAATGTATTGGTATATTTATTCTCGATTTTCATAAAATATCTCTGATGTTGCCGATAAATGCTAATTATTATTAATATTATTTTTTCATTCAATGCATAAATGTATTACGGAGGAATACCTAAAATCTGAACCTAGCATTTATTATATTTATAGAGATATTATAGTTTTTAGAAGCAATGTGTACTAGTTACACATCACAGGGAAGGACGGGTTAATAACGTTTTTGAACTGTTGTAAAACGGTGCATACACATACTCGTATATTAAAAATACTATCGGGATTAACTCATAACTCCTATAAACACATTTTATATCAATTTCTATTTGCATTCAAATCAGTCTTATTATCACCGAGTAAAATGCTGTCATTTTATGGGAGTCGGGACGATTCGAAGTATTAGAGAAAACATAATGTCAGTAGAAGAATTTTTCCTATAAACTGATTGACCTTTTGGTAATCCCTTAAAGATTTACTTCTTGTCCGAGATTCGAATCGGTTTATGCTAAGGACTATCATTTTACATTTGTTTATTTTTGTTCTTAGTTAGCGGCGCTCTATTCAACACTGTAAATAAGCTCTGCCATTTAATATTTGTCGTTGGCGATAAGCATATCGAATAACCATCGTTCGCTTCAATTATCCAATAAAGGAGTAAGGTGCATTTAAATCGGACTGATACTCTGCGTATCACTATCGACATTGCGATAATAACTAGAATCATAGTATAAATAGGCCAAAACCCATACGATGGTTGTCGTCAAAGAAAGAATACGAGAATTGAATTTTGAATACGAGAGAGCGAGAGAGGAATACTTGGATTCTCTCCGAAAGTAATTCGAAATATGAATCTCGGTGGGTTCGTGATACTGAACGAATTTTAAATACCTAGCTAACAATTTTTGAACCGGTGTAAAAGGGGACGATGTATAAATGATATATGGTATAAACAAATTTTACATTTGTGAATATATATTTTCATAAATGTAGGATTTGTTTTACTTTCGTGAATATTTCACGGGTTGCAACTAGTATAATAATATTTACCCAGATAGTGAAATCTTAAAACAGATGTCTCTCATATTGCAAATTATATAGTTATTATTTGTAATAATAGATGTCGCACTATTTAGTTTCTCTTTTTTATACAAAGTGAGGCGCACGATGTAATACTCGTAATTCAATTAGTAAATTAAAATAATTTATTTTCATCAGTACTTGGTGTACTGTTGAATAAGTAGTAGTCACAAGAGAAAATGTTATAGTTTTAATCTTCAGCTATCGTCTGATGTGTCGGGGTGGTATTATTGTGTTTAATACTGTCTTTTATTTGGGAAACGGATATAGAAAGCTGTAAAAGGAACCGAGCATGGTACGGATTTATCATTTGGTCTTATAACTATATAATCTTATATATCGACTTTAGAAAACATTTAAAAACAATTATAGTGTAAGAAATATGTTATTTGGTTTAGTAAATTAAGTTATACAAAAACATAGGGGAATAATACGAAGTCAAGATTTTGAAGTGTAGAATATATGTTACAATCGTTCAACTTTGAAGTGTAGAATATATGTAACAATCGTTCAACTTTGAAGTGTAGAATATATGTAACAATTGTTCAACTTTGTTTTAAGTGTAGAATATATGTAACAATTGTTCAACGTTGTTTGAAAAAAACAGTTAAAATATTTGAATATTCAAATTATTGTGGATTTTTACAAAATATCGCGAGAGTTATTTTAACAAATTGATGTGTGTGAAAAATTGGAAAAGAATATTTAGCAAATTCTCCCATACCTATACTATGTTACATAGAATCGGGAATAATTATACTGCAGTAGCGCACGTTTTTGAGTTAGTTTGTTGACCTATAAGAATTGCTGAAAATGCATTTCTGAATATCCGAGTATTGAAATATAAAAATCCCCCGGGTCTTTCGAGAACTTTTTTGAACTGCTTTTTCATTGAATATTCTAGTTTATTTTATCTATTTTAAGATTTTTTTCCCCTTGCCAAAGGAGATTCGAGAAGTGCATATGTTTGATTACGTCCTTTATATGTTATTTTTAAATTATTTGTCTTCTGTGTCTGTATTTTTTTTTGTTCAATTTGTTCGAAGATCATTTACTGAAGTCTTGATACATTGAGTGTTATGGGAACTATTTTTGCTTGGGGTATTTTGATTTTTTATTTATTTGCACTTGTATTCCCTTTCGCACTGATGAAGAGTGACGCCTGGTGTAGTGCAGTGCGGGCTGTATGACTGTGGGCGGCCCTATATTGTGTTGATTACATGCGATTTTGTACGATTGTATGCGCCTGTTTCTTTCTAATTATTTTGTTATAAATGTTTAAAAAATATTACAAATTTAACCCTTCCTTATCTGTTGAGCACTCCCTACTGGCTCTTTTATTTTTCTGACTATTGTTATAAGGCACATTGGACCGTTTTTTCTTTATAAATAAATTAAAAATATCTCTCACTATGCAGTTGAATATTCTTTCTCATATTACTACTAATGTTATATTGCCATAATAATAATTTGGGAGGCTTTCGTTCTTCCGTCTTGGTATATTTTTTTGAATTAATTATATTGTATTATTCTATTACACTTTCGTTTGCTCGCAGTACAATTTGGCTGGCTTACTGCTATTAAATAATGCTTTACAACCAACCCGAAATATATTCATCAAACGGTTTTTTCTAAAATCTAGCAACCAGCATCTTATTTATTTATTTATTTAACACTTTTATTGCAATACAATCTGGTGGGTTTATTGCCAGGTGGCAATCTCTTCCAACCAACCAGACAAAAGTAAATGAAGCAAGTTACGTGGTCGCATAAATCATTCAAATGAATATCCATCCCCACGAAATCCATAAACATATACGCGAGAACATGCTCACGAGCCCCACAAAGACGGACAATCACCCGAAAATTATTTTTCATATAAAGTGAGATATCACCAATCAAAAGGAAAGGAAAGGATGGTGGAGAGGAAAGGAAAAGAAAAATCAAGAATGAAACAGGTTATTTTACTGACTAGAAATCAAGAGTTTTTTCAGTCGCTTCTTAAAACATGCCAAGGACGGAGCGAGTCTTATATTGGTTTGTAACTGATTCCAGAGTCTCACTGCATGGACAGTAAAGGACGACGTAAAGAAAGAGGAGCGGTGAACTGGAAAGGCCAATAAACAATCTCTGTTTGAGCGTAGCGCTAATCCATGATTGGAAAGACGCTGAAAATTTTCGGCGAGATAAGAGGGTGCGGTGGGACAGTTAAGGATATTATACAATAGAGACAGTATGTGAATTTGGCGTCTATTTCTAACATTCAACCAGTTCAATGTCTTCTGTTATGAAGTTATATGATCGTACTTCTTTTTTATCCACGAGAAAATGTTTTTTATTTTGAACCATTTATATTCCGAATAGTACAGTCGTATCTTATCAACTAGACCACGAAGATCGTGGAAACGATCCACAATCATTTATCAAAGGTTTCAATTTTATATTTGTGGAACTCCATATCAGAATGTTTCGCAATAAATAACTTTATTTTTCCACTTCTTCTTCTTTCTAGTGTCATGTCAGGTCTCTCCAACGTTGACTATCACCTGAGAGTAAGCATTTTGTCCCCTGCAGCCCGAAAAAGATCCCAACGCTCCTTATACCAGTCCAATCACGTATTTTGCGGAGCCAGGAGATTTGCCTCCTGCCAACACCTCTTCGAACCTCTATTTTGCCTTGGATGATCAGGTGCAGTAATTTGTACTTTGCTTCTCTAAGTACATGACCCAAATAGGACACCTTTCGGATTTTAATATTAGTCAGCAACTCTATCAGTTTTGGCTCTTTGAAGAACCCTTGTGTTGCTGACCATATCCGTCCAAGGTGTTTGTAGCATTCTCTGGTGCATCCACATTTCGAACGCTTCCAGACGGTTCATACTACCAACTCTGAGGGTCCATGATTCTACTCCATATAATAACACTGACCAAACGTAGCATTTGACTAACCGTTGTCGAAGTTTCAAGTTTAGATTATCACCGCAGAATACGCTTCTCATTTAATTGAAAGCGGCACGAGATGTTTCAATTATGCACTTGACTTTGGTTTCTGGGTTGAGGTTTTCCACTGGGATACTTCCGAGGTATTTATATGTTTTCACTCTCTCTATATCAGCACTGTTCAATGTAAGACGTGCTCCTGCGTGATCCAGCCGGTCAAACACCATGAACTTAGTTTTACTCACGTTAAGTTTTTTCACTATTTACAATAATATACGCTACACGTGTTTCTACCTTCTAATTTCAGGTTCTATTCATCCAGAATGATCTGTTTGTTACGGAAGCAGATGCGGTTAGACAATCTGGCTGAACAGTCTAGCCTTAGCACTGTTTTCGTTACAAACCGGGATCGTTTCACCTAAAGAACACCTCGGGATAGGAGGTATAAACGCTTGTAGCGTGAATAAATGTGACTATCGGAATAACAAAGTAATTTATTAAAAAAAAGTAAAATTAATTTGTGAAAACACTTTTAAATAAAAGTTCTAAATAATAATGAAATATCAAATACTTTTTTGATAAATATTATACATAAAGGAGCTACGTTTTACGTTCAACTGAATCTTTCAAAGTCTATGAGTGCATATGACTGAACATGGCCCTATATATTAATGTAACACACTACCATAGCGCACTGGGCAAACTTAATACGAAGTTTGCTATGTAAAGCTTTGTTCAACTCGGCCTATCTACTCTACCCTTGTGCTGTTAAGGACTCGTCTACCGGAAAATCTGAGCGAGAATAGCACCTTATTACTCCGGATTTATACTTGAACGTGGCTATATCAAGTTAATTATGTTTTGAAAGAAGGAAAATGTAGAAAGTTCGAGAAATATTAGAGGTTGTATGGATGGAAAATATGCAAAGGATATGTGTTGATAAAGAGTAGGTAGTCTGTCTTATATGCCTAGCCAAACAGTGAATTGGCGTGGTGGTTTAGCAGCCTTATTTATTTATTATATTCTGATTGCACCACAAAATGAGAGAATGTGGGAAAAAATAATAAATAACAGATTAAATTGACGACTTTTGTAGTCTAGTTGGTAAGACGCTTGCGCTTGTCTTCCAACTCGGAGATTGCGGATTGGATTCCCGTTGGAGCCCAGAATTTATAAAAAAGATTCCTAACTAGTTTTCACTTATGGTCAATTTAACATATTTCTGGTTGGAAGAGATTCTTACATAGTGATAAGTCCGCCAGATTTTACTATGTACAACAACATTTTAATTCAATAAAAAATTATATGTCTATATATGGCGCTCTTTTAGCTTCGCGTTTGGTGACCTCTACTATGACGTCAGGCAGTTTTGATTTGACAGCGCTTCAGTGCCACGTGTATCACTGTTCTACGACAGTTTGCTCTCGTTTTATTACCCGTGATTATTTTTCACAAGTCTAGATTTAAAAAAACTATTACTGTGCATGGCAATCATGTCACTGTAAAAAAAAAGAAAAAAGTGGAACTACTTTTGGTCCACAGAGCCCAAAATAATTACTATTTGGCCCTTTACACAAAATTTTTGCCAGCCGCTGATATAAATAAATGAAAACCTCCATTGTCGAGGCGTCAGTCCAACCTGAAGATTGCAAAAATGTTGCTGATGATGATACTCTTTCATGTCTTAACGATTAATTTCAATATAAGTCAAAAAAATTTCTTTTAAAAAAATTCTACGCAGTATTTTTCAGTTTTAATGTTCCCGAAACTTTATTCGTAAGTCACATTATGTTAGATATTAAACATTTTTTTGAAGTTTCAGAATTCCATCCTCGCTTTAGGTCTTTGTACTTGCCTTTACCGAACTTGAGGCGTATAGCATTAGACTGCGTAGTATACTTCGTTCATTCGTCGTGTCGTTCATTAGTTATACATTCATTGCAAATACTGTAAAAATACAATATTCTTGAAACGGCGAATTGTATATTCAACAAACAAGTATTAATAAACAAATTTGAAGTAATTGTTAAAAAGTTTAAAGAGTTTGAAGCGTCTAATAAATACTTCGTGTATGCTGGGTGGTCAGAGTAAGAAATTAACTATAATAATTCATTCAATGGATAATTTTATATAACCTCGTTTAGAAAGTAAACTCTCCTCAAAGATGCTCTACTCGGGGCTCGAACCCATTACTATTAAACAAACCATGTCTGGCAGCTCAAACATCGCCCGAGCGAATCATGTATAACACTTGCTTTGTACATGTAGAAAGATGTTTATAACCCTTTAACGGGCATAAGCAAAAATCGGTCGCATATGCGACCACTCTTATGGTTATACTTATAAGGATTAATTTTCTTAATGAAATGTTTTTAAGTAACACGAATGTCAAATTGGCAAATGTAGTGGACGGGCAGAGGTCTTATTTAAGACGGATCGTCGTGAAGTTAGCTGCATGTTCAGTAGCAACGATCTAAACATCCGGTCAATTTATTGTCAAATATGTAAATATTATAGATATTATAAGTAAATCACCATTCATTATATCTCATATAAGAATTGTATTTCCTAATACAACCTAAACTTAGATATGATAACCTAAAATTGGTCACTTTTGCGGCCACTGACATGACCCCTAAAATGGGCACAGGTCTCAAATGCGACCGCCTCACAAAAAACTCAATATCTCAAAAATAAAAACTTGCCCTATAAAGGGATAAGGCCTTAAGTAAAACCCAAACTGAAAATCTTTTTTTTTTAACTGGGTTCCAGCGGAAATCAATCTTACCAACTAGGCCTGAGGTCGTCAAATCAAGACATGCAATAGACAAATATATTATGTCTTCAAGATGTGCTGGAAGCAGCTCTTATGTATTCCATGTAACACGATAAAAGTACGACTGCTACTGCCACATCATTATCATCACGAACACTAAAACGCAGAATGGGTTTTAATTGTCTGCAGGTTTCTCTGCTACTTATATCCCTCAGCAAAATCCCAACTGCGATTGGTTATTACCACAGGCTGAGCTAGATTCTTGGCGCCCTTGACATAACCTTAATTTGGCGCCCTTTATTTAAAATTTGCAAATTAACAGTTGAGAAAATAATGCAGCGAAAAATAATTAAAGACCTGAAATAAGTCGGTGGAATGTCAAGTGACGAACAGTCGAGCAACTTGTGTAAAACCGCGAATTCTTATCCACAACAAAAGCCATATAGTAATCTAATAAATAATAATGACAAGTCGTATTTTTTGGGTACACTTTTTATAGTGAAACAAAAAAACATATGTAAGAATTATTATGAGTTATGTAAACATAACATGTATATGTACAGGGTGCGTTTTATGTTCCAGTCCGATGTTTTGTTCCGTCTTCAAAATGACGCCAAAAAATGGAACATTTCTTTCGCCTCTGATTTTCACAATATTCCGCGTGTTGACGATTGCTGAACTACGTTTCGGAGATACCACAATCAATATATTCTAGTCCTTATGAGTATTCTACTCGTTGGAACAACAACAGCAAAAACAGAGCGTTGTTTAGAGAGTTTGATCTCTAAACAACGCTATTCATATTGTCCTTCTATTATTCACAAAAATCAAGGAGCAATTTGTTAATAATAGTCATAAAGTGTATATTTAGAGTTAAGGGATAAGAAGGTAACGGCTGCGACCAATTGATTAAGAACTTTCCCTCATCTGCATATGTTTACACAAATTTGGTGAGAAAACTCACAAAGGGAACACTAACTACAAAGAACCTCTGTAGATCTTCCGCTATATGATAGTAGCATATTCGGCTTTAGGTGGAGTGTAGAGTATGTGTTGTATGGGAATATTAGTTACTCTATAATTGTACCATCTACCCTCTTCAGTGACGACACATCGCGTCATTCGGTACAGTGATGGAATGTAGTGTATTTTCTTAGTCAACATAATATCACATAAAAACAATTACTCCTGACCACGCTCTTTAGTATGTCCTCATTAATTCGTATATGTTGAGGGGTTCTATATGAATAAATTAAAAATGTACAGAGTTCTGACTAAAAATATGTATTTAAAAAATAAATTAAATCAAATATTAGGAAAATAATCGATCATTACCAAACCACTTGCAACATTTTTACTTCGTTTCGAAAATAAACGGCTTGGCATAGCTAAGCAGGCAGCTGATGAATACTTGTAACTTCATTACCATCCTGGCACGCTCGCAACTTACTTGCATTAACCGTCCCGCCACCCCTTCTTCGTGCATCAGAAATTACTGCAGCTATTGCTGCCGGCACGCCACTTATAAAAATCCTGTAATAAGCTGAAAAAAGAAATATTACTGAAACTGCAAACAGCCCTTTCTGGCGCAATGTTTTCGATGCACTTAAGTTTAAGCGCCTTTGCGTTGGAATTTATAATTTTCTTTTCCGTTGTTAGGATTGTTAGGGGGAATGAAAGCTTATTTTTTTTATCGCAAATGCATTAAATTAAACTTAAATCATGAAAATAATATTTTGTTTACTTTGCAGTGGCTTGTAAATTTCGAAAATAGACTTTCCTCAAGGTCGCTTTAACTTGAAATTCAAACTCACTATTATTTATAAATAAAATAATACATTATGTACGAGAATGAAACTCACTATTATTGATAAATAAAATAATACATTGTGTACGAGAATGAAACTCACTATTATTGATAAATAAAATAATACATTATGTACGAGAATGAAACTCACTATTATTGATAAATAAAATAATACATTATTTACGGGAATGAAACTCACTATTATTGATAAATAGAATAATACATTATGTATGGAAATGAAACTCGCTATTATTGATACATAAAATAACACATTACGTATGGGAATTAAACGTGGACGTGGAAAAAGTCTGAAAAGAGACGAATAAATTCTGTAGAAATGCGTACATTAAGAAGAGTACATAATTGGAAACTACGTAAACAAATTCCATTAAGTCATGTCCCTTCTGGGGTAGGCAAAGAGGAGAGATTGGCAATAAACCTGCCAAGTTATACTGTATACCACAAAATTGTCATACATAACATATACGAGTATCTCGTAAAACGATACAATATTCGTGATTGTTAGTCAGTACGTGTATTGGTATATTGTTTGCGAGTAGTTGCACTTCAGCAAGCACATAGTGTTCATAGATCATCCGGATGCAAAACTTATGTATGATATACAAAAAATGTGCTCTAACAAATAGATTTGCATATTGTAGTGAGCCATGTCGACATAAATATATTTATTTTTCATAAATATTGTTATGATAATATACATTTTCGCTATACTTCTTTAAGTGTTTATTGTTATATAAATTTAGTAGTTCGGCGCACGAGAGCACTAATGAGCCAGCCGCTACTGGTCACACGTGATTCTTACTCTCAACATAATTCTTGGAAGTAATTGCTTGCTTGCTTGCTTGAACATGGAACACCCGTTCGTTTAATATGCACGTTAACCGTTAGACTACGGATGCCGACATCTCGTTATATATCTATATTTTTTTCATTCATATATATTTTATATAATTACTCAATGTATCATACTTGAAAAACGTTATCTCGATTGGTCAAAAACGGTGTTAAGTGAGAATATGTGTATTTTTAATAAACGAAAAATAAATCATTTTATTTATATTTCTATTGACTACAGCCTTGTCGAAAGTCATCCCTTATAACGGTCAAACTCTCCAACCCATTCCATTTAACGCCCCTTCGAGAGGCAGGGGCGGACTGGGCCATTCTTCTTAAAGCAAATTATTTTTGCACGCTAACTATCGCCTGACACGCACAAACGGACTTCACAGATAAAGTCAACCACTCCATCTTTCAGGGCTCTATATCAGTGCCTCTGAAAGTGTATGTAAATCATTCCACTTTTTAAAAATTATTATCAGGTTTTGAGCCATATATGTCAAGGTGGCTCAAAACTTATTGTTGAGTATTTCTTGAGCAATAATTTTTCTTTCGTACGATATCCTTCAAGATATCCGATTTGGCATTTCTGAAATATTAAAGAGCGTGGCTGGAAGATAACATTATCTTCGACACTAATAATCCTTTACTTTCCATGCAGTGAGACTCTGGAATCAGTTACAAACCAATATAACACTCGCTCCATCCTTGGCATGCTTTAAGAAGCGACTGAAAAAACTTTTAATTTCTAGTCAGTAAAATAACGCGTTTCATTCCCGATTTTTCCTTTCCTATCCACCATCTCTTCCTTTTCTTTTGAATGATGATATCTCACTTTATATGAAAAATAATGTTTGCGTGATTGTCCGTCTTTGTGGGGTTCGTGGGCATATGCTCACGTATGTGTTTATAGATTTCGTGGGAATAATTAGTCATTTTAATGATTCATGCAACCGTGTAACATGCTTCATTTACTTTTGTCTGATTGGTTGGAAGAGATTGCCGCCTGGCAATAAGCCCGCCAGATTGTATTTGCAATAAAAGTGTTAAATAAATAATAGAATTTTAGGTTTAGAATCTCTAGAGAAGAAGTGGAACTCGCGGTTGGTTATTACAACTGTATCATACGTAAAAAGGCAACAATACTTGCGCATGTACTCGGTACACGAGAATATTGTAACCAGGTGAACTGTTTCACCAGACTGGGATCCTTTGAGAGTGGAATCCAAAATCTCCGGGTGGAAACCAAGAATCTTAATAACTAAGCCACTGAGATCCACCTTTTAGACGGGTTTTGCACGCAAAACCGTCTTGCAAGAAGGAAAACATCAATTTTTATTAATTTATTTGTTGTGTCTGATAGGCTGATATACTCGTATGATAAACTCGTATGCTAGGCTGATATACTCGTTCGTTCGGCTCGGCTCGTAGGCTGATATACTCGTATGCTAGGCTGATATACTCGTATGGTAGTCATAAATATTTCCATATTGGTTCGCTTCTAAAAAGTTTACGTTGGCTTAAGTGTCGCGAACGGGTTGATTTCAAACTTTCTCGCTTTGTATTCAAGTCCCAGTGACGCGCTGTTTCAGTTTTATCTTTCTAATCTTTGTCTGAGGGGTGTTCTTTCAGACAAGTAGAACTTAGACTTTTTTCTTCTTCTCATAAATTGTTTGTTCCAAATCAAGGAGCGGAGTATTATGATAGAGCTTTTACCGCTGCAGGTCTTGTGACGTGGAAGGTTTGCTTACTAGTGTCAGATATAGGTGGCGTGTGCAGCTTTAGAAAACACTTAAAGACAATAATTTTTGAGAGGTCTTATCAAAATGTATGATAGTTTATTCTTTTCAAGATGCTGCATAATTTTTTTTATTATTATTTGAAAATTACGAGGGATTATTGAGTTTCCCATCTCTTACACATTTCTCAACACGCCTGACAATCTTTCGCCTCCAAATTTTCCAAGCATTTATATTTTTAGCATTTTTTTGAGTTATTCAATAAGTATTTTTTTTATAACATAAGTCATAACATTTTTATATTTCTATAGTATTTAATTAGTGTATTAAATATTTATCGTATCCAGTACAACCTGGTGAATTGATGGCAAGTGGCAATCTCTTCCAATCAAGGAAAAATGTGTTAATGAAGCATTTAGTGTAAACCAGATTGTAACCCTTTTAACGTGGGAAGATGCAGTCCTACGACGTAAATATGTTTTTTTGGCATTTACTGCTTCTTGTAGCAGTCAATAGTTATGTAATTTTGAAACAGACTGCGAACCTCAGATTGAGGGCTTCAAGTCAATCGGCCACTGGGGTTTGACACCAAGAGAAAAAGCTGTGGGGCAGGTATTCCGCAGAATGATTTAACCTTTCGGTGTGACGAAACTATTCAGTGAGGCCGTCACGCGACAGGGTGATAAGAGTTAACGGTCCGATATTCCCTCTCTTCAAGCTGGGATGGGATACCGGTGGGCGCTAAGGGAGGCCGATCCCGAGGGAGGGTGGCATTGAGAGAAAATGTCTTATAAAATATAAGAGCTCCGGTTTAATGCCTTATCACCTTCTTACCCCTTCGTGAGGGTAAGTGTTGTGAGAAATTGTTTAACGGAATTTCAATTCAACACAACAATTAATTTTTCATTTCGAAAACATCGAGGCATTAAGCAGGTGTAGAACGAAAACTCTCAAATGACATAAAATACCTAAAAGTTGCCTATCTGTACCAAGTCAGTAGTTACAAAAATCTAGGAAGCCTAATTAATCGTCAAATAGAGAAGTTAAATGCAGAATAAAAAGGGCACTTGCAGGATTTCTCAAGATGAGTTGAATAAAAGATTTATAAATATTAGTTTATTGATTGCAGCATAGTATATGTATGTACAAATACTTGTATATACTATTAATATTATCAAAAATTAAAAAAAAAATTTTTTATTTAATTAAGAGAGTTTTTCTTGAATTTAATTCCACATAACCATTTCCTAATCCTAAAAAAACCGTTAACAAATTGAAAAAAAGCAATGCATAAAATCAACTTTCCCTAGGAGCTAAGAAGTTTCACTTCTACTGCGCGAGAGTCTCAAGCATCTGTTTTTTTTTTTAATAATAAATGTGACCAAAGTCAACGGTATCCTTATACCCCCGAATACTAAGCAGAAAAAATACCTGTGTTATTCGAGGAGAGTTTAACAGCGCGGCGTTCGAACTATCGACTTTCCGCACGAAAGTCCACTGCTTTACCGTGCGACCATACACCTCAAAGGAGAAGAAAATGCATTTAAGACAGAAGCTATCAAAAGGTCTGAGCTTATCTCATAATGTCCTCTCAGCCAAGACCCCACCAATGAAGAGTGATGAGCCCACAGCCTAGATCAGTTTTTTGTTGTGATAGTTTGAATCTAAAACTTCTTTCATTTCCTCTGCATCTTTTTTCATCTCCTCTACATTTTTCATATTCCCATACAACTCCTACTTTTTCTTCAACATTTAACATTTTCTGCTTTTAAATATACACTTGATTAAACCAACTTTCCTTGGTCTTTCTCTACCACGTCTTCCATTTACATTTGTGCTGTTATTAGTTTTGTTAGTCTTTCTTCATTCATTTGGTCCACAAGATCAAATCATCCATATATATTCTTATAAAACTCTTTTTGTTTCTGACTGCTACCCTAGTCTCCTTTCAAAAATGACGTCCTCTCCCGCAACTCCCCCTCATGCTTACACTGTTTTTGGTTGTGTCAAACTTTTATGATCAATATGAGAGAAAAGCATTCAGGTTTTGTTCTTTCAAATTATTTTATATAGCGCCGTTTAGAGAGCAAATTCTCCTCAAAGGTGCTCTAGCTCGAGACTCGAATCCACAACTCTTGTCTGACAGCTATAACAGCGCCCGAGGGGATCATTTATAACACTTTATTTGTGTACAGTACAACCTTGTAAAATAATTGCTCTATGACAATTTCTTCCAATCAATTAGAATGATGTAATTAGAATGATGTGTATGAAGCTTTAAGGGATATTCTACTCTAGAGGCGTGAATTTCGGGCGTTTTTTCTGACTAAATAAAAAAAAAGGTTTTTCCTACACATTTTTTACAATTTGTTTATTGATGATTTGAGAATGTACAAAACAGTTTTTGAAAGCAAAAAATTAAAATTGAAGATGTTATCAGCTGTGTAAAAAAAGGTGGGTGACCTGACCAACATGATTGGAACCCTTTCGTAAATTTGAACCCTTTCAAAAATTATACACAGTTTCTTAGTAGAAATAATGTCGTTATACTCGTAGTTGGTACCAAAGAGAAAAAAATATCTGAAAACTTGACCCTTCTTTTTTTTTTTTTTTAATTATAAAAAAATAGTTTTGAATTTTCCAAGGTAGAAACGATAGACAAATATCTATCAAAGTTTCGTACCAATTTTGAAGGTAATCGGTTAAAAAAAGCTTGAGATTTTATGTCGATTAGGTCGAAAAAAGTAGTTTCGAGAAAAACGTGTTTAAAGTTTTGAGATTATTGTCGGAGTCATACCGGCGCGGCGTAATTCCTGGCTCATTTATAGCTATAACTTCGTAAATATTAAGAATTTAAAAATTTTCTTTTGGTAACATATTTTTAAAGGTCTAAACTTTAAGAATATGCAAAAAAATATTTTTTCAAATTTCTAGAGTAGAATAACCCCTTTAAGTGAAAATCAGATTAAAAACATTTTTTTAATTTTTTTTATCCTGGTTTCCAGCGAGAATCGAACTCGAAATCTCCGGGTCGGAAAAAAGGTTTCTTGTCAACTGGGCCATGGAGGTCGTTTGAAATTGCCGTAAGAGTTGAATCTCCTTAACCGTGGAGCGATGAGATTCAGCGCTTGGATAGTTGTTAAGTACACGGAGATAAGATCCCGGAATACGTGGCGTGGCATAATCTCTTTAAAAGATGCGGCGCTCTCGACATCAGGAGTCCAGAACCACTGTCACCTGATTTATGAAAGATACTTACACTATTTAAAGGTGTTTTTTTTTAAATAATACTCAGCTTATCTTTCCAATAACTTATTTAAATATTTTATTACTGTTACTCGTTAAAGCTCCATAAGTTCGAAAGTAAATAAAAAGTTTTTTTTGTACTAATTAAAGTTTACCAACAAAATTAATTAAAATTTAATTTTTTTTTCTTTCTAAAAGCTCACATCTACAGTTAAAACTCAATTACATACAAAGCTTAAAGATAATTATAATATTATTTGCTTAAAAAATAAGAATTAATAAATACGATATAATTATATTTTATATATCATTCATAGTTAAGGCATTAACACTGCGGAGGTTTAAAGACATTATAATTTGTTTAGTCCAATACTGTTTATTCCACTTTATATAACGGTATAACTCTACCGGTTTCAAGGTTTTTATCTCATAATGATGAGATAAAAACCTTGAAACCGGTTTTTCAAGTTTTCATCTCATAATGATGAGATGAAAACTTGGAAACTTTACAATGTTTATAATACCTTAAAACAATATTCAAACTCAATATTGGACTTTTCTTGGGACTTGCCACTTATATTCCCGATACAGTTACATAGTTATTTTGAATTTATTTAGATGCACTATATCATATCGAAAACCAAAATAAAACAATTAATACTTTTTTTTGGTATTATATTTACGACATTAATCCCCGCGACACGTATTTCTACCTTCTGTCTCGATGCTCTCTTTAGACGGAATTTACCATCTGAAATTCCGGAAGATTTTATCCTGAAGAGTCTTGATATAGAAGGTAGAAATATTTTAGTGGAATAATAAAGCAATTAATTATTAAATATTCTAATATAGAGTTCCACAAAGTTAAAAACGAAATATTTTGATAAAAAAGAAAAAAAAATACTTATAATATTCCCTCTGGCCTCTTCAAATAGAAACAGGTGCTTAAAAAATAAAAGGTCGTAAAAACAATTTAACACTTTTCATGAAACGGTCGTCAAAGTTAATCATAATTTTTAGTAACACCCTTAAAAATTAATTAATACTCAACGTTTAGATCCATGGCGAAATGGCGTATATTTCTTCCTGCAAGAGTTCTTACCATAGTTAATTAAAAAATAATCTTAATCAATTAATAAGAATTGGAAACGTTTAGTTAAAAAAAATAGTCAGATATAAGCATTGAAAATTATTTATTAATGAACCACACTTAAATATCCTTTATACAGTAAAACTTTAAAATCAAAAGATAACTTATTAATATCCTACAAAAAAGTCCATAATTTTTTTTATGCTTGTCTTTATAAGACATGCAATAGATAACTTATCAATATCCTACAAAAAAGTACATAATTTTTTTATGCATGTCTTTATAAGACATGCAAAAGATAATTCTCAATATCCTACAAAAAAGTCCATCATTTTTTTATGCATGTCTTATAAGGCATGAATTCTCAAAAAATCAGTTCCTTCTATCGTGGTTTTCCTCGGTTTAATCAGGCAGCTTTTATCTCAGTCTTTATAGTGCTAATGTTAATGATAAAATGAATACACATAAAATTCATTAATAATATTTCAACCCGAGAACAGAAAAGAGTAACAGGAGATAATTGAAGAAATTTTAATTGAGGAAAAGGTATGAATTATGAAAAACAGTACAGCATGTGTCACGAAATGTATATTAATGTGGCGTTGAGATATGTTATCTCTATCTACTCGAAAAGGGCATATCATAGTGTGACGATGTGTGTGTAAATTCCTTAATATCTGAAATAAAAGATCCTGTGGCTTTGAACCTCTTTCATACTCGAGAACCTTTCCCCCTGATTCAATGTTAAGTTCTTGAAATGAAGAATTTCGTTTTATAAAGAAATAATTCAAGACATTTTTAAATTTAAAAAAAAATATAATTTTTTCATTAACCTCTAGATAGTTTTAAGATTTTAAAATTTTAAAATAAAAAAAGGTCCTCTGTACAATCTTTGTATTATATTTTTCATAAGAAATGAACTAACTAAATCCTTTATATATGTAAATATTCTAACAAGAAGGTCGAAGATTTTATAAAAAGTGGAATTGACTAAAGATCTAATACGTAGAAAGAAGTCCGTATAAAAAATATATTTGGACCCTTCCATGTTTTTTTATCACTTTCGGAAATCGAATTTAAAAGTTTCAAGTAAAATTCAAGGGATAATATTTCTCAACAATGTCGCTTATTGATACAGACTTTAAATAACTTCAAGTATAATTCTTTGTTACTGAAAATGAAATGAACCAGAAGTCTAGAAAAAAATCTAGATTTTTTATTTTATTTAATTTTATGGTACGAGTATATGCGTTTTGTAAATAGAAATTATCAATATTTTAATTTTATTTGAAGAAACAGCGTTATCACTACAAAACTCCACTGTAATTACTTAAATTTATATCAAAACAATGATTAAAGGTTCTATCTATTTATTTCTACTCCTTGAACTTAAAATAGTGGAAATTCATTAATTTATTCATACATGCGCTGTCTCTCAACACATTCGTACAAGCGTTTAACATATTGAAGAGCTTGGCAGGAAGACATCATTGTCTCCGGCCCCATTGATCGAGCCTTCGAGCTGAATAAGCATATAACTCACCCTTGGAAATCGCAGATTTTAGTAATTCTGCCCCCAAATAAGATTCAAAAACATTTATACATGTCTAGCGGAAGCCAGTATTGTTACCAGGTGAACTATTTATATGTTACATGTCTAGCGGAGGCCAGTATTGTTACCAGGCGAACTATTTTTGCAGCTTGAGATATTTTTTTTTCCGGGTACCATCAGAAAACAAATTGGTTTGACTTCAACGAGGGGGGGGGGGGGAGTCAAAAAATTTACATAATACAAAGCAGTAAATGAGTTTATATTATAATAATAAGAACATTGATAATAATTAATGAACTATTTATATCATATATCACAGTTTAGAGAGCAAACTCTCCAACTCGGGATTCATACCATTTTAATTGACATCGTTAAAAATATTACAAAATAAAACTCATATAAGCCGTAATTTGTTTTCTCAAACACTGTTTATTCTACTTTATGTAACGGTATAACCCTACCGATTTTAAGGTTTTCACCTCATCATCAAGGAAGCACAAACAAGACTGAATTCTGTTCGAACTGGTACCGACATACACAATTCTAACGGTAAAAATTCGGGTTAAGGATTGTGGGTAGAGGGATGCAGGAGACAACTTCAGCGAGCAACGGCGATATCTTGGGAATATATGTATGTGCCAGATGTTTATCCCGATGTACTGACTTGATGAACTGAATACCTTGAAATCTATAGGGTTATACCGTTACATAAAGTAGAATTAACAGTGTTTAATAAAACAAATTGCAGTGTCTTTAAACTTCCACAATTTTAATGCAGTAACTAACATATTATGCCCTCAGTGAGATACAGGCAAAAGCTTAGTTTACTAGGGACACGACAAATGAAAGGCAAAACCCAGATCCATTAAAATTGTGTGTCCAAATAAAATAACCGGTTGTTTTTTCGCAAATTGTGTATATTTATTGTCATGTGTAAAATAAATAAATAAATAATATATCATACAAGTAGAGTGTAAACATAGGAAGGTAGTGACTTTGGCCATTAGATTAGACACTTCTTCGTATCTGCATATGTTCAGAAAAACATATTTGGTAAGAAAATCGCGGTAAACCTATCAAGAGAAGACATACTGTAAAAAACCTTTGTAGATTCTCCAATGTGTGATAGTAGCGCATTCCGCTTTAGTGTAGTGTAGTCGCTAACCAGAGGCAAGGGCAGATAAAATGCATCTAACTAACTAGACCACAGAGGTCGTGGAGCAGTGGAAATAAATATGTAGAACTTAAAATCAGATTTGTTTTAATTTTTAAGAAAGTTTTTAAAGTAAATTTCACAAAGCATGTAAAAATTATGTTTCTAAAATAACAGTTAATTTGATAAAAGCGACGCTAAAATGTACAATATTATATTTAATCTGTAATATTTTGTAAAAGTCATTTCGGCTGACTTGACGAGGCGACAGTTGAAATCTTGTCGTTTTCGTCCCGAAAGCGTTTCCATCAGGGATATACGAGTATCCCGGGGAACACAAAGCCCGCCCGCCATGAGCGAGACTTTAATAGGAAACTTTGCCAAAACTCTTTCTGGGGAGGCGAATCGCTTTGCTGAGGAGGTCGACCTCCGCGGCAAATCTGCCAGAGTTCACTTTATTTTTTTGCTATTGTATTTTGAAATACATGTTTGCTTTATAAAATAAATTGGCAAGTTTGAAAAAAAATTTATGTGTTGAAATCCTAAGTCATAAATGTGTAAAGAAATAAGAAAGGCGATACACGGGTGAAGATTTAAAATTTGAAAGATTCTTATATTTGGGTAGCATTTGATATTTATCACAGATTGTGGAAGAGTAAGGAGGGATATTGAACGACGCGTAGCAGTAGGAAACAAAGGCAATTAGGAAATTATATAAACTTGAACCAGACATGTCAAAATCTGTTAAAATGACAGTCCAAAACGGTATTTTAGTACGAACTTAGATACATGGAAGTGAAACATTGACATAGAAAATGACTAAAAGGAACCGAATAAACGCTGTAGAAATATGTGAACTAAGATGAATACATGGGGTGACAATGAATATGTGAACTAAGATGAATACATGGGGTGACAATGAAAGACTGAATACGAAACGTATTCAGTCATTCATTGTCACACCATGAAATTAATGTGAACTCAAAATTGATGTACTGAGTAAGATGAAAAAAAGCCCTCTAAAATGTTTGGACATGTAGAACGAATAAATGAAGAAAGATTGATAAAAGAAATATTCAGGGCAAATGTTTGTAGAAGACGCAGTAGAGAGAGACTAAGAAGAGCATAATTGAAACCAGGGCATTATATTTTGAAAGAAGAAAGTGGCAACCGTCAAAGAACGCTGTATAAGAATGGGTAATGTAGAGGAGGCGAAATATGTGTTTCAGGGTAGGATAGACTGGCGATCTGTCATATCTGCCAATCCCCATGGTAAACAATGGTATGAATATATTTGGTCCATTCGTGAGATCCTCATGGCATGCTTCTATACTATGTAATCTCTAGCACCATATTTCGTAAACTTTAGTATAATGATTACAGATTGAATGAGTGTTTACGTAATTTAACCATCGTTTCTCAACCTGTAGGTCACGACCCCTTAGGGGGTTTGCGAAAATACAAGTAACTTACTTATACAAAAGAAAAAAACATATTTTCAGAAAAGGGGGTCGCAAAGTCTTATTCTTTTAAATATTTTAAGGGGGTCGCATGCTTAAAAAGGTTCTGATACATTACGTTACACAATAGGAATAACTTCTTTAAATATATAGCATCTTAAAATGCACTTTCTTTATTTAATTTTCTGCTACAGAGATCTTGCATATAAATTTAAACCACATCAATTCTGACTTACGAGTAAATCTCTAAAAAAAACACTTATGTTATGAAGTCAAGTCGAATTTATTCGGCGAATCTTTCTACAGTTCAAACTCCTCGGCCGTTGATCCTGAAACGATGGGGACTGCAATATACTCGTACTTGTAGTGACTGTTGGCTTTCAGTCTTAGCACCGTGTGAGAGAGATTCAGAATTTTGGTATTTGGTGTTTTCAGGCTGAAAATCGCGTCAATATTACAATTTATATTTTAAACGCCTTCAAAAGTTCTTGAAATGAAACTTTGAAAATAAAAATTTAGCTTTTTGCGGGTAAATTCAAGTATTATACACTCGTTATAGTACTCGTATAATCTGAACATGAATTATGTTGTATTTGGTTTGTTGAAAACTTTATTTTATAGTTTTCAAGATTGGGAACATTTTATATCCTTAAAAAATTACGGGATATTAAAATCGTCCTTAGAAAGGTTACTTTTTGACACATGGAGAGCGAGGAGTGAGGAATTATTGAAAGTCTCCACGTAGATATGTGATTGAATGATTGAAGCGAATGTAGAGTGTATGATGAGGAATTATTGAACATTACGTTCATATGGTTGTTTAGATTATGATGTGATAAGAATTATGTATGTGATGTAAGTATGTATATCAAAGGTATGAATGTGGAATTGAAATGTTGCAGCTTAGTATTAAAGCATAATAATTAAGACAAATATGTGAAATATGTGATTAAGGAAGAAGACCGCTTTTCAAATATATTGTCTAGTGCAGTGGTTTCCTTTAAATTGATGGTTTTTTTATTATATATGTATTGTTTATTATTATAAGCTAGTCAAATGCTATGTTACGTGTGGACAGTGTTATATGGAGTGGAATCATGGACCCTCAAAGCTGGTAGTATGAACCGACTGGAAGCATTCGAAATGTGGATACACCGGAAAATACTACGGATACCCTGGGCGGATATGGTCAGCAACACGAGGGTTCTTCAAAGAGCCAAAGTTGATAGAGAGTTGCTGACTAATATTAAAATCCGAAAGGTGTCTTCTTTAGGTCATGTACTTAGAGGATCAAAGTTCAAATTACTGCACCTGATCATCCAACGCAAAATAGAGGGTCGAAGAGATATTGGCAGGAGGCAAATCTCTTGGCTCCGCAATATACATGATTGGACTGGTATAAGGAGCGTTGGGGATCTTTTTCGGGCTGCCGGAGACAAAGATGCTTACTCTCAGGTGATAGTCAACGTTTGAGGGACCTGACATGACACTAGGAAGAAGAAGAAGAAGATATATGTATTACTCGTACATATGATATAAAAATTCTTCCGACACTGATCATACAAATCAGGTAGACATTATCTGTGTGTGAAAATAGAGGATTTTTCCCGTGTCATGGTACTCTATAGGTACTCGATAATTTTTCTCGAACAAATTGCATCGTTCCATTATAAACGTTTTATTAAATGCTGGTAATAAATAAATGTATGAACACACTATGTAACGGAGGATAGTTTTCGAGTCTCCTGGTCATGGTCAAAGAAAGAACATCGTTATTTGCAGGCAGCTATAACACGAGATCCTCTGAAATGGGCAGTATTTATATCGAAACATATTTTTATTAAATACTTTATTGTAACAACAATCTGTCGGGCTTATTGTCAGGCGACAATATCTTCTAATCAAACAGAAAAAAACTAAATAACGGAAGTTACATACATGATCTCAGAAATATTCTAATGATTTTTCATCTTTACGAAATTTATGAATGTTTTCATAATAAAAGTAAAAGTGAGATTTCTGAAAATTGGGTATAAACCAAGAGTTTTTTTCAGTCGCTTCTTAAAACATGCCAAAGACTGAGCGAGTCTAACATTAGTTTGTAACTGGTTCCAGAGTCTCACTGCGTGGACAGTAAAGGACGATGTAAAAAAAAAGAGTGGTGAACTCCGAAGACCTATAAACAATCTCTGTTTGAGCCTAGCGCTAGTCCATAATCGGAAAGACACTGACAATTTTCGGCGAGTGAAGAGCGGGGGGGGGGGGGGTACAGTTAAAGATATTATTCAATTTCAATAGATATAGTTTGCGAATTGGTTCAACCAGTTCAGTGCCTTAAACTTTATAAGAAGAAATGAAATGATTCAACATCCCTTATTCTGTACTGATAATTGTCCAGGGTGACATCATAATATAAATAGGCCAAAGCCCGTACGATGGTTGTCGTCAAAGAAAGAATACGAGAATTGAATTTTGAATACAAGATATCGAGAGAGGAATACTTGGATTCTCTCCGAAAGTAATTCGAAATTTGAATCTCGGTGGGTCCGTGATACTGAACGAATTGTAAATACCTAGCTAACAATTTTTGAACCAGTGTAAAAGGGGACGATGTATAAATGATATGTATAAACAAATTCTATATTGTTGCAACTAGTATTGTATACTCGTACAGACAACCAAAAATTTGAACAAGGTGACGAAATTCCGCAGCTTGGTTCTTCTAGAGAGGAGATTTGATTAAATATACTTTTGTAAAAAGCTGATAAGCGAACCTGATTCAAAAGCTGGAACACAACTTGCAATTAACTTTAAGTTCAGTTAACATGGAAATACGAATTTAAGAGATCCGTGCAGTTCAACATTCAGTCAGTGTGACCTTGGAGTTCTCATTGGCATTGATTTTCTCAATCGTCGCCCCGTAACGGTCAAATGTAACGACGTAATAAATTATACATTTTATTTTTGTTTTTCAAAACTAGACTTCATTCCAAGTGTATGGAGTTTGGATTTATTCGATTGGATTTCCTTTGTTACTCGGAGATTTAAAAAAAAGGGTTTCATTCTGGTTTTTACTTAAAGCTTATTACACACCTTTCTGGTTGGTAACAACCTTCAGCAAAATATGGCCTTCAAGTTTATTTCTCTGTTTTGTTAAAATGTCGTCACTTGTTTTATTTTCTCTCTTTGTGTTGCAGTGAATCGAGGATTATGTGTGATTGTGCATTTATATTTTTTAACAATTGTCTTACCTATTTATTTGAACTTTATTAACTGTTTATTTATTATCATTTGTTTTTCAATCCACTAACAACAGCCTGTGGCCTGAAAAAATGGGGTCGGCATCAAGCCAATAAGATCGACGTATTAATCTTATAATCAAATCTTGCAACCAGTCAGATAAAATAAATATAATAAGCCTACATATGTTATTATACATATATGTATGTATACCTGTCACACCGTTTCCAGACCAGGGTAGACAGACAGGACAGAGCGCCAGACTTTCCTATCTCGATATAGAACTTTCACATTTATGAAATTTTACATCCAACTTCTACGATTTACTTACTAGCTACTTTTCCTTCCTTCAAAACATCATTCACTTATTTCAACCATTTTCTTGGTCTTCCTCTGCCAGCCTTCCACTCATATTTGAACTGTTTCTTTATGTTCTTAGTCTTTCTTCATTCATTCGTTCCACATGCCCAGACCATCTCATAGTGCTCTTCTTAATCTTGCCCATCACATCAAACTCATGTTCAAATTCATCATTAATCCCTTCATTCCGTATTCCATCACATATTGTCTCATGTGTTATTCTAGGTACACTCATTTCTACAACGTTTATTAGAATCATCAGTATTTTTCACACGCACGTTTTACTCACATACATCGAAGTTAGTACTAAAATACTATTGTGGACTATCATCTTAGCAGATTTTGATACTGTCTGATTCGAGTATGTATATTTTAATGCCCCATTGACTTTTTTTCCTATCACTACACATCCTTCAATATCCCTCGTAACTATTCTAAAACACTACCTTAATAGCTGAATTCTTCATTGCCCATCATTATATATATATCACATTCCCTTTCCTTTCCCTACTCTTCTATCACTTTCCTTTCCCACTGTTCTATCACTTTCCTTTCCCACTCATCTATCACTTTCCTTTCCCACTCTTCTACCACCGTGATTTAAATCTCGCAACATTCTCTCTCAGATCTTTCTCTTTACACATCTCATACAACATATAATATTCGTAAGCAATCAATATTTTTTTAATTAAATAATTATTATTCTAAATTAACCAATAACCTTGTAGAAAAAAGTGTAAGCTTCTGTATAAGAAAAAAATTTAAAAAATTCTTCACAATACAGTTCAGTTTGTTTGGTATCACGTAGCAATAACTTCTAACCAACCAGTAAGAAGTTGATGGAGGGTCTCAAGTTCAAATTGGACTGAAAACCTTATTTTTTTATTATTTAAATGTGGGAATCAACCAGAGTCGACTCTGTTACCCCCAGGTTGTAAAACAGGTATCTTATCAACTAGGCCATGGAGGTCGTCAAGCTATCATATTTGTTTTAGTAAATAAAAAACAGACCTTTTCGAAGAAAATCATATCCTAAAAGGGATTAAAAAAACAAAAATATAATCAATAGTTATAATATTCTAAAATATGTCAGTACCTATTTCAATACTTCCACTTGAGACTATCCTACACCATCCACACATTCTACACACTACCTTTATGTTAAATAGGTTACGTATTCAAATTAATGTTAAGTTTGCCTGACGAAAAACTCGATAAAGCTGTTTGAATCTCGAGTCACGTTAGTAACATTTAGTGGTATTTACTATGGAATATTTACGAAATCTCTATTGATTTTCTTTCTAAATAAACAATCGGTTTACTAATAACAACAGTATATAAATGTAAATATTAGGTGTTAACATAAGTTGTGTCCGTTTTTTTTTTTCAAATTTAAAAATGAGCACCAACAGTAAAACAAAATTGTAAAGGTTATACGTAATTCAAAAGTAAATTTTCTGTTCTACAAGATGTTGTGTTTACTTTTACGTTCTATATATTATTTTGTTTGATTACAAGCCTTCAAAATGGAATATCAAGTAGACGAAAGTGAGCATTTTCGACACCTCCTTCTGTTCACGTTCGAGGGAATAAACCTGCCAAAGCCGCTAGCGATATTTGCGAAGTGTACGGCGAAGATGCTACAATGAAAGGACAGCTCGTCGATGGATTTTGCGTTTCAAAGATGGTAATTTCGACCTGAAAGACATGGAGCGTTCCGGACAACCAGTGGACTTCGATGAGGACCGCTTAAACCATATAATTCATGAAGATCCCCTTCAAACCACCATATAATTGGCTGAGCAGATGAATTGTAGTCCCATGACTGTATACCGCCATCTTAAATCAATGGGAAAAGTCCAGAAGTTCGGCGCTTGGGTTCCACATGTTTTGAGTGAAAACAACAAAAATCTACGTTCGACAATTTCTGCCGGTTTGCTCGCGCGTCATCGGGCTACGCATGGCCACAAGCAAAGGTTCCTTTACCGCATCATTACTGATTGAACCCAAACGCCGAACTTCTGGACTTTTCCCATTTTGTATTACTTTTGGTGCTCATTTTTAAATTTGGAAAAAACGGACACAACTTATGTTAACACTTAATACAATATATTCTGAAATAACACGGATATGTTAAGCTTTAACAATTAAGGCAATGAAAAAGAAAATAAATTAAAGAGCGAAGCTATCAAACGTCCGGACTCAACTTATAACATCCTCCCAATCCAGATGCATCCCCACCAATAGAACGGCGAGACCAGCCGCGAGGACGCCTGCTGCTTTTTAGCACACACCCTTGTTCATGTTCAATATAATACGAAAAAAGATAATAAATAAACAATTATTTAAAAATTGTTAAAAATATAAACGCACATATGGTATACACATTCAACCATAAATTCACTGCTAGCGATGAAAGAAAGAACCAAATAATAGTCCATTTTTTACAAAATGAAATCACAAAACGTTTTTTTTTAATTATCACCACAAACCTTTCATTTACATATTTTGGGTAGGTGTAGAAAACAAATCTATATTTCTTTCCTTTTTTAACATACAACATCGATCACATCAATAGGCCTTGTTAGGTACGAGTATGCCCTTCCGTTTGAACTTACTCGTATGTATCAAACTCATGCTAGAAAGAGTTCAGAAAAGATTTCTAAAATGCCTCTTCATGAGAGAGTACGGATATTATCTCTAGCTTTATCCAAGTGTCTTCTTACTGAGGATGCTTAGTTACAGATAATTAAAGAGGGAGAGATCTATTCGTTTGGTTGTCCACTGTTTTGCTTAATTAAGGGTAATCTAGTTAACCCATCCGTACTGAACGGTCATGGTTTACATATTCCGGATAATTATCTGAGAAATGTACGTATAGATTCTATCAACCTACTATATATGTGGACCAACTTGTCTTTGGAAATGCCGGTAGGTAGAGCACAATTTTTTTAATCGCGTATGTCATATGGATTAGTATAATCATGTGAATAAATTCATTTCCAATGTTATTTATAACATGCTATAATGTTTTGACGTTATTCATAAACATTTATATTATAATTTTTATCAAAAGTCTTAAAATTATGAATTGTTTCATTAATGTTTTTTTTTGTTTTGTTTTTTTTGTACTTGTCAATAAATGCAAAGAACTTGAAAATGAAATACAGTGAGTTTTTTTGTATTTGTCAATATATGCAAAGAACTTGAAAATGAAATAAAGTGAGTTTTTTTAGATTGTTTACATTTTGATATGTTGAATATCATGTAACGAATTTCTCAATATTCCTAGAATACATTTTCTCAGTTAATCTTTCTTCGTCGCTTAACCATCTCAATACTTCTTAGATAATTTCTATCACTACATTCATTCCATTTTCTTCCCTAATTTCGTCTTGGGCACTACAGTCCTAAGTCCACCAGGATTCCGTTTGAGCAGTTTATTTTTAGTCACTAAGTGAAGTTGCGCTCATAATTAATAAAGATTTCGATCTTCTAATGTAGATCGCGCTAAATGTAAACTTATTTCGGTCCTCATTTCAGTGTGGGAGATAGTGGGATCGAGCTGAAGTTCTCTATATCAAACGAGATTTGTTTACAATACGTGTTTAATAAATTATTGGTGAAAAAATGTCCAAAATAGATTATTCTTTTCATGGTAAAGGCACTATTACTATCTAGTGTTTGGACTCCCCATTATGCAGTCCATTCCAGTGCACTGAAGAGAGTTCAACATAAGTTTTTGCGCCACGTCAATTTTAAAATAGGTCTGAATATGATATAAATTATAATTTGTTGAACTTAAATTAATAAGTCTCTTTTTGATCGGCTAATATTAGCGGCCATGATTGTACTTTTCAAAGTCGTGGATGTAATGATCGGTTGGCCGAAATTCTTGGAACTGATAAACATTCGAGTTCCGACAAGAATGACTAGGCTGCAAGACACATTTATGGTAGGTATATATGAAAATTGTAGAACAAATTATTTTGTAAATTCTTCCATTCCTAGACTGCACAGGATCGGAAATGAGAACACTGCGGTCTCGGATGTACGAGTATTTAGAGTTAGTTGACCTATAAAGAGCACCTAAAAAGACTTGTTTTCAATTTGCATTTTGTTTTGCAATGAGTTGTCAAGTGTTTGTATTTTTTTGCACAGTGCGGGCTGTGCGCCTTTGGACGGTCCCGTATTGTGCAGGTTACGTATGATTTTACGATTTGAGAGCTGTTTCATTTTAAATATTTTTGTTGTAATTATATAAAAACAATATTTTTTTTTGTATTTTCCGTCAAACTGTAGAACACTCGCTACTGGCTCTTTTATATTTTTTGTTGTTTTTGTTATATAACATAGTACATTGTACCGTTTTCTTATAAATAAATACTATACTGCTTATATCCAGAATTCTACCAGTACATGACCCTGGGGTAGTGTGTTTTTTTTGGTGCGGTATCATGCGGTGGGCGTCGCCTGATACTACGGTAGTGTATCTATCCATACACGCTCTTACTTGTTCAGACCACAAACTTTTGAACTTAAGTGGTAAATTCTCTAACGTGCGTTGCATTCCAACAAATATAAAATTAACTAACTCACTAAACAGGTAGAAATATTAGCGAATACCCTTTAGTGTGATCGGGTTATGTAGTGAGTCTGCACAAGATCGGGGGCTATGGAGGACTATGATAATTTTCTAATAAATCTGACCGTGCTAAGGGGGACGTAAGAACCCTTAACCCTTAATATAAATAAGCAACAGCTTTTTGCAGTAGTTTCCTTTTACAATACTCGCTCAGCAGTCGGCGCCGGCAACACAAATCGTCAGCGCCCGGAGTAATGAGTTTCAAAGTGACTGCTTCACGTTATTTCTGAAAGTCAGCTTTGTTCTTCTTTAATTGGGACGGTTTTAATCTTAAAGTTTTCCTTTGGTGAAATATTAAAATGAATATTTTAAACTTTGTTATATTTTTGTTTTATACACTACTACTTTGCAAGCTTATTGTCATGTGCAAAATTATTATTATCAATGAGAGGTTTTTTTGTCAACCATCATTGAATCAAATCTGATATACCCCAGCACATTAAAAACAGATGCGTGAGACTCTCGCGCGGTAGAAGTGAAACTTCTTAGCTCCTAGGAAAAATTGATTTTATGCATTGCTTTTTTCCATTTGTTAACGATTTTTTTTAGGATTAGAAAATGGTCATGTGGAATTAAATAAAATCTCTCTTAATTAAATAAAAAATGGTTATGTGGAATTTAATTAAAGAAAATCTCTCTTCATTAAATAAAAAAAATTATATTTTTAATTTTTAATAATAATAATTTTAATGATAAATAATGCTTTTAATAATAATATTATACACTTAATAATATAAAATTTATATTTTTTAATATTAAATGTATTGATATTTTTATGTTATTATTAATTAAGTATTAAATTAAATAATTTTAAATAAATTATTTAATTATTTATTTATTATTATATTATTTTTATTATATCAATAATAATATTATATATTATTAATAATAGTATTATATTATTAATTAATTATATTATAATTAATTATAATATAACAATAATATAATTATTAATATTGTGAAAACATGTACATATTATAATAATTATATATTAAATATAAATTATGCATTAAATAAATATTAAAATAGATATTGAATAAAATAAAATAAAATAATTTAATATAAAATAAAATTAATGAATGTTAAATATATTAATATAAAAATAATATATAACAAAAAATATATAATTTTTAATAATAAATAATTTTAATACTTAATAATAATTTTAATAATAATATTATAGAATACACTTAATAATATTAAAATTTTATTAATTATTATTAATAATAAATAAGTATTAATATTAAAATAATGAATATAAACTTATTAATAAATAAAATATTTAATAATAATAAACGATAATTTAATAATAATAATATAATACACCGTTTCACTTTTCGTGACGTTCAGGCCAATTTGCCCTACCGCGCTAATAGGAGTTTCACTACAAAACCATTAACCAACTGCAGAACGGATTTTGTTCACTAAAATATTATTTTTGTTTCATAAAAAGAATCCTGGTTTTCACTTATGTAAATATTTTAAACATCTTTTCTGGTTTGTTGTAAGAGATTGTCGCATAACTTGAACGCGACGTTCAGTTCCCAAAAACTTTTGTCCACTATATTTGAGATAGTATTTTTGGATTAAGCTCAAAAATGTCTACCAACTGAGAAGTTTCCAAAACGCCTGCAAAGGGTTAAAAATATTGTTCAAAAGTATCAAACGAACTGCTTATTGTCATAAGCACAAATTCAGGACAGCGGACCAAATTTAGAGTGAAACTACATTAATAAACCGTACCTTTTCCGATAAGTATGCCCAATTTTTTCCAAAACGTTCCTTGACCAAAAGTGTGTTGAAACCAAGTTCAGATTGTCTACGGTTCCAAAAGTCTATTTTTTACAGTTCCAAAAGCTGTATTGTCCAACGTTAAAAAATGTTCTTGCACAAGAGATCTTTTGGAACAAACGTACCAAAAAAATCCTATTTCTGAGAAAAAACGTCTGAAAAAAAAACACTGTCTAACAAAAAACCTTTATCACAGAAAAAAAACTTTGATAAAAATAAACCTTTGAACCCTTGTCTAGGAAACATCATCTCGAATTAAAATAAACCTTCCGACATTGGCCGCAAGAATCAGGTAGATTTTATCTGTGTGTGGAAGGAAAAGATATTCCTTCATATGGTGGTACCCTGTAGGAACTTGACGATTTCAAATAAACTGCGTTATTCTAATGGCAACATTTTATAAAATTTCGGTAATATATTTGTGAATCAATGAACATTTTTAAATGGAGGTTAGTTTCAAAGTATCTTAGTCACTATCGAAGAAAGTGAATTGAAATGTCTAGAAGTTATGCGACCCTCTACAACACGTAGTATTTCTATCAAAATCTACTTAAAACCGAACGGTTTTCAAATGTTCAAACCAATCCAAAATGATTTGAGAGTGCCAAATACTAACTGATTATGTAATATCAACATTTCTAGCCTTTGATTAAACTTATCCTTTTAAATGTCGATTTACAGATTTAGAACAATGTACATTTTTTTTGTATGGGTATTTTTCAATATATTCGAATAAGCGTTTCGGACATATTGAAGATCGTGGCCAGAAAAAAATATTGTCTTCAGCCTCAGTAAGCAGAGAAAGTACGATCATATCACTTCATACCAGAAGGCGCTGAACTAGTAGAACATGAGAAATAGACGCCTAATTTACATACTATCTCTATTGTATAACTGTCCCACCGCCCCCTCTTATCTCGCTGAAAGTGTTCAGTGTCTTTCCGATCATGGATTTACGCTGCACTCAGACAGAGATTTGCCTTCCTAGTTAACCGCTCTTCTTTTTTCACGTCGTCCTTTACTGTCCATGAAGTAAAACTCTGGAACCAGTTACACACCAATGTTTGACTCGCTCCGTCCTTGACATGCTTTAAGAAGCGACTAAAAAAACTTTTAATTTTTAATCAGCAAATAACGTGTTTCATTTCTTATTTTTAATTCCTCTTCACCATCCTTTCCTGTTCCCTTGATTAATGATATCTCACTTTTACTTTAATATGTTTATGTCCATAAATATGAATAATCCTTGAATATTTTTTGCGACCATGTAACTTGTTGGAAGAGATTGCCGCCTGCTAATAAACCCGCCAGATTGTCTTTACAATAAATTGGTAAATAAATAAATAAGCAAGCCTTCAGGTTAGGAACCTCTAGATAAGGTACAAAACTCACGGTTAGTCATTGAACGTGTTGCCAACACTACCGCTCAGCGCGTGCAAGTATTGTTACCAGAGGACCACTTTTACCAAACTGGCACCCATTTTTTGGTACTATCGGGAATCGAACCCGAAACTTCAATTTCTTAATATGAGTACGATGTATTCTAGAACTGGGCTCTTTTGTTGCTGGGTATTGTAGCCCCCAGCCCATCATATAGGAGATTTCTCGTCATCCGTCTCATAGTTCGTTGGTTATTTTCTTTTTTATTCAACAGTGCTCTCTAGATTTTTTTTATTATGTTTAACAATGTGTGCTTTTGCCCTAGATCTATAACTTCCGAGAACTGTGACATAAAAATACCTCCTGAATACGTTATAGAAGATGTCCTAAACATATATCCTATGAATGAGGGTAAACTACACCCTTAAAAATCGACTGCCGTAGGTTGTAAAATAGAGGTTATAAATTCAACAAATTATTTTCAACCTGCGGAAAAGCAAACAAGCTCTCCAATTTAAATTGTAGAAAGAAAAAAACAAGTACAACCATTATTGTTATTATAAATAATATGGAGCAAGATCCTGTAAGGGTAAATAAAGGATGTGCCCCGAGGCTTACGGGCTCGACAAAACTGCCGTTATCAGGGAAAACACAGTAAAAGTATTATGTTTTAATTTATTTATAAATTCCAAAATTTTACCAAATGTTTAAATTTTGGAATTTAGTATTGTGCAGTCAACTAGACTAAAGCCAGTTCTGAAAGATGCTGGATAATATGATTTAATATAAAGTTTGTTTGAAAAACACACAATGCGAGAAAAATAAAAAGTAAAGAAATACATATTTTGGATACTCTTCACGTGACGTGACGAGTACAATGCAAGGTGTTTTTGGATACTCTTCACGTGACGTGACGAGTACAATGCAATGTGTTTTTAATCTAAAATTAAAATTCTACGAATACATATCGACAGTAATAATCTGACACTATGACAATATGACATATGTAATTGGTTCCGGGGGAACGATTGGACGGTTTATAATACCTGAAACTAAAAACTTTAATTGGTTTCTATTTCTTAGGTTAATACTGTTATTATATATAGTACAACCTGGCAGGCTCATTGAAACAAGACTATTTTTTTTTAAATCTGGGTTCCAACGGGAATCGAACCAGCCAACCCTGGACTAATCTTACCAATTAGATCCCAGAGTCTGATTTTTTACTGTGCGAATCTTCTTTATCTCAGGATTATTTGGAAATTTATTGTTAGCATATAGGTAGTTTTTCCTCGGTACAGCCGATTACTCGGAAGGCTTAATGGGGGGCAAAATATTAAGGTAATAATACATTGTAGGGTACCTACGTCCCTAAATAAATAATTGTCAAACATAATTTGTTGTCAAAATAAATTGTAAACATACAGGGTCAACGACCGATGAATCAACCTCTGAACAATCTACAATTGTCACATACTAGAAACGTCAATGTGTACTCACAAATAGTATTTACGCGTTGTCTCGCCGTTTTGACAAATAAAATATCCTACCCACTACACTGTTCGCAACGTCTGCATACGCCTTGTCATGCACAGGAGTGAGATGGGGATATACGGCTGACGCATTCACGCGCCCCGTTCTGAAAATCTATATATACCTACTTATCGTTGAATAAAGAGGACTTATTGTTAATCATTTGACTTGTTATTATTCACTTGACCATTCATCGCTGTTTACTATTTATCGATTATTCACTCTCACTTTTATCGCATTCCTGAATTTTGTATTTTATTTAAAATACAAACAAATCAAGATCATCACGACGTATCAAATTAAGCATCACGCTAAATTGGTGACCCCGAACGAAAAGGAACACAGAATTCGACTAAAACGAATATAGCGATGTCAACATCAACATCATCAGCACGTCCTACTAGGACCCACACTACAACATGAACAGTACACATTTAACAAAATGACAGGATTGTTCGTTTCATACAGCGTTGTATAATATATCAAAAAACTTTCTTGAGATATTTTACATATATACCATCATGCTATTTCCTTGTCGGGATAAACAGAGAGGAAAAATCACAAGACTTTGTTTTATCCAAACACATCCCTCACCTCTTCTACTTCCATGCACTTTATCATACTTCTTCAACAATTTCACTGACATTCTACGATTCATTCTTTCAAAATATTCACTTGATCCAGTCATATTTTTCCTGGTGTTTCTTTTCTCTTCACTATTATTTTCTTTTAATTGATGATATCTCCCTTTTACTTTATTATTTATATGTTCATAAAGATTTCATAAACGATCATTTGAATGTTTTTTGCGACCCTATCTACTTTGCACGGATTTCTCCTGTTACACAAAGAGGGTCTGCTTCTAGCGTTAGCTTATTCGTTAGGAAGAATATCAGCCAGGATTCTTCTCATACTGTTAAGCGGTACAGAGAATATATCAACACTGCCATTCAGTTGGTTCAATATCTCTTTACCACGCGTGACTGAGTATTTAGCCATGATATTCGTCCTGTAAGTTGGTATGTAGAACAGAGGGTGATTCCTTGCTCGGCTATATTTATTAGGTACGTATAAACTTAGTGCTTCTAGAATCGCGAGACAGTTCAAGGAACCTTGAAAAACATTAAGTAGGAATATCGCAATGGATTCTTGCCTTCTTGTCTCGAGGCTTCTATAGTTACACACTGTGAGAAGTTCGACATCGTGAGCATATTTTGGATAATCGCCCTTTGTTCTGTACCATAGATATCTGAGGATTTATTTTGTATTTGTTCTATATTGTTTTTATATTAGAGCTGATGAGGAGACCAAACTGTAGATGCATATTCTAATTCGGCTCTAATTATGTTACATAATTATATAAGTTTCGAAGGATATCGGTACTGTACTTGTTCACTTTTTCTGGTTGGTTGGAAGAGATTGCCGCCTGGCAATAAGCCCACCAGATTGTTTTTTGCAATGAAGTGTTAAATAAATTAATAAATTATATTTAGTAAGGCAGCTTACAAGCTAAAGAAAGACAAAACAAAATCAGATAACATAAGGTACGGTTTCAAAGCAAGCCGCAAAACAAAATCAATCAAGAATCGTATCCATAACACCAGATTATTAATTACTTACTCTAACCATTAGGCCGAAAGCGCAGCTCATCATGCCTCGAGTATATTGATATCAGATACCCGTATAACAGGTACAGTTCTACTATGACCAGCATCTCCTGTATTACGGAATTCGTAACGATAAAGTTTCGCCATTTCATTTATATTATCATCTTAGCTCAGGGCTTCTAAACTTATGGGGCGTAGCTTTAAACATATTATTTTTTTTGTTTAAATAATAAGAAAAAGATAAAAAAACGGATTTAAGTCTGGTTTTCAATCAAGACCTCTTTAACATATTTTTTATTGTTTGGAAGAGATTACTACATGGCAATAAGCCCACCAGGTTGTAATATATGCAACAAAAGTGCAATACAAATAATTTGTTGAAATACAATACATGAATACATACATGTACATACATATCTTAACTATCGTCCTATACTTATCATACACACAACATACGAGTATAAATACAATACATGAATACATACACGTACATACATATCTTAACTATCGTCCTATACTTATCATACACACAACATACGAGTATAAATACAATACATACACGTACATACATATCTTAACTATCGTCCTATACTTATCATACACACAACATACGAGTATAAATACAATACATGAATACATACACGTACATACATATCTTAACTATCGTCCTATACTTATCATACACACAACATACGAGTATAAATACAATACATGAATACATACACGTACATACATATCTTAACTATCGTCCTAAACTTATCATACACACAACATACGAGTATAAATACAATACATGAATACATACACGTACATACATATCTTAACTATCGTCCTATACTTATCATACACACAACATACGAGTATAAATACAATACATGAATACATACACGTACATACATATCTTAACTATCGTCCTATACTTATCATACACACAACATACGAGTATAAATACAATACATGAATACATACACGTACATACATATCTTAACTTTCGTCCTATACTTATCATACACACAACATACGAGTATATTTTTGTAATATTTATTATCTAATAATGATGGGCTCGTGTCTCGGATTAGAGCGCCCTTGAGGAAAGTTTGCTTTTTAAATGGCGCTTCATAAATAATCCTTATATTATATTGTTATTATTATCACATCGTATACTTTATGGGGTTGGCGTAAAGAATTGATCTCCAAACATTTTTTTTCATACACACAATCGCCTTCTCCACATTTCTATATTTCAAACACTAATTTGGATGTATTGAAGAGTACTTACTACACAAAAAAATGTTTAAAAAATCATAAATGTTTTAAAAGGTTAAATTTGATCAAAGGTAAGAAATTTTGTCTTTATTATATTATCTGTTAGTGTTAAGCCTTTTAAATCATTTTGAGTTGGTTTGGACAGCATTTGGAGATCAGTCATTTTTAAGTAGATTTCAATAGAAATATTACCTTTTGCAGAGGGTCTCAAAATCTTTTTTTTTTTGAGCAGTTATTATTTATTAAAGAATGACCGAACAAAGTCAATTGTTCGCTATGAAAATATCAAAAACGACGGAGTAAAGTATTTAATTCCTGAAGCTGAACTTTTCGGCTCTAGGTATCCCTGGACACCTTGCGGTACTCCGGAACCCTGGGGCACTTCCTGACCCTCATCACGGAGACGCTCAATTATCCTCCTCGGGAGGGCCAAATGGGAACCAGTACCGTCCGTATTGCTCGCCACCAATTCCGAGCTCATCGTTTATTTCAGCCCACTTAATTATTTTACCCAATACTTGCTTAGTTTTTTTTTTTAGTTTGACTGTGAAAACGTTATTCCGATTGTTTTCCGTTTTCTGTTTACTAAACAGTTTATCTTTGGAACTCGACTTAATTAAAGTGCTTTATAATTATTAAACACTACAATTTTCTGAAATGTTTCTATTTATAGTATTGTTTCTAATTTGTAGTTACTCCAGGTTATTCCAAAAAAATCTTTATTATTTTTCATCAAAATTCATAACGTATAATACCGGATAATTATTTGATACAACGCACCCATAGATTGTTGTATTAACCTTTAAGTCAAACCAACCTGCTTTCGGAAATGTCGGTAGGTATAGATCGTTTAGCCTAAATATTTACATTCAACTATTTGTAATACTATATTTACATTCAACTATTTGTAATACTTTTCATTTTTCAATAATAGTTGATTCGAATCCCAATCTTGAGAAGATTCTGATCTACTCGTATAAACGGCGGTTTATAAATTATCCTTATAATTATCATTATCTTATTCAGCTACGCCACCTCTTTCTCAAATTCTTCCTCAAAGAGATGAAGAGATAGTCGATAGTACAAATCTCAGAAAAAAAAGTAGAATACTGATCAAAATCTACTGCAAGATGTTTTTTATAAGAACAACATCCACTTTTCCATAGTCTTCCAAGTATATGTTACCTTAATAAATTACAAGTTCACGGTTGATGACAGGTAATTCCTCAGCGTAGTGAAGCATTAATAACTGCCACATTACTGGATACTGGATATTAACCCCATGCTGAAAGGGTTGGTGGGAAAGGCTTCACCATCGCACACCCGGTGAAAACTCACCCATAACTTTAAATCGCTAAACCTTGTATCTCTCCCATACCCATCTAAGTAGCCGTCACACTATCTGTATCCACCTTCCGTTTACAAAAAAGCCACATGTCTATGTATCTAAATATATTACCATCTTAACCCATGGCCTAGTTGGTAAGACGTTTGATATCCAACAGAGAGTTTTGGGTTCGATTACTGATGGTACCCGAATAAAAATTTAAAAAGGGTCTAGTCCGGTAAAAGAGTTCGCCTGATAACAATACCGAGTATACGTGTACGAGTGTTGTTATACTGCCAAGATGTGCGATGATGAAATTGTTCTTAACCCAAAGGCCATATCCAAATCACCAATTCGGATATCTTTAAGTGTACCACATGAAAGAAGAAGAAGTAAAAGATTTGGGACCTTTTTCTTTTGATTTATATTATTTTGACTCTATTTTTCAGCTGAACAATAGAATAGCTTCCCGGAAGGAAAAAATCGAGTTCGAAACCCGCTTGCAGACAATTATTTTATAGGTACTATATTTTCAAGGCAAAATATTTTGCGTTACGTTTTTTTTGCATTTATTATTATTGCACAACTTTGGTCAATTCCCCATACTCGTACTCATGCACATTAAAGTTTGTTTATGTGCGCGCGTACGTGTTTTTTCTACACACACCCTACTTTCTACCCGTGGGTCTATCCTACAAGATTCCTTCTAGGTATGTTGGGATACTACCTTTTTAGCGTGAGGAGGGATGTGAGAGTCTCTTCTTATATTTTTTAAGTTGCTGACGGGAGCTACACCTTATCCTACTATGTTGGAAATAAAAAAGTTTTATGTTTCGGAGAACTATTCAAGGTATAGAAATATTGACCTATTTAAACCGCCAATAAGTAGAACTTACCTGCCATGTGCTATCCCACTGTATCACGGGCTGTCACTTTTAAATAAAGCTGCGAATATTGACATCTTCAACATTCGCGATAATATTTTTAAAGAAAGCATTATGAGCTTTCTTACTAATGGAAGTTAGTTGTTTCGATCAAACTAATAACTATTAACTTTATAATTTTGCTGCTGTATTCATAACATATAATGTGTGTTAAAGCTTTTTACACACATAGTTTTTTTCATAGTATAATGTGTGTTAAAGCTTTTTACACAAATAGTTTTTTCTGCTTTTTACTGTCCGTAACTTCTACTTTCAAGCTTTGTATGCAATTGGGTTTAACCTGTATATGTAAGGTTTATGAAAATAAATAAATCTATATGTATGACACTCACTTCATTTTTTCTTATCTTTTCATCTAAATTTCTCCCTTGAGGAGAGTTTTCTTTCTAAACGGTACTTATTGTTATTATTAAATTTCATATCATTTCATTTCAACGGTCAAATGATTTTTTTTATAGAAAGTTATAAAAAAACAATTAAAATTCAACAATTGACAAGACAATTCAATTCAACATTGACATTATTCAACAATTGACAAGACAATGCCGAAGGCCGAACATGGGATGATGTATTCTTAAAGGCTAACGAAGAATTGCGTGTAGTTAAAGAATGGATGGACTCAAATTTATTGACTCTAAATTCCCAAAAAACTAAATACTTCACATTTAGCATATCTACAAGAACTCAAGCACCTACAAATAAATACATAACACTACACACTTGTTCACCCATGTCTGACTGTAGTTGTGTTTCCTTGGAAAGGGTTGATAGTATAAAGTACCTTGGAGTTTATGTTGACCAGTTCCTTCGTTGGGAGGTCCATATTAACACTTTGAGCGCAAAAATCAGAAAACTAGGATACATATTCCGTATGATTCGAAATGTGCTCAGTGAAAATATTCTTAAAAGTATATACTTCGCCTTATGTCAGTCAGCACTTTCTTACGGTATATCAGTTTGGGGGGGATGCACCTTAACCCAGAAACACATATTACAGGTTTCCCAAAAATTGATTGTGAAAATAATCAATAAACTTCCTGCTCGGTATCCCACGGCGGAGCTTTTCAGAGAGTATCAGGTCCTGAACATAGCCAATTTACATCTCAAATCCATTCTCTGGCACTACCATCGAGAGGAGGGGAAGATGCAAACTCAGCAGACACACATGACACGCATGGCAACTAATGAAATGTTCACCATCCCTAGAGTTAAAACCTCTTTTGCCCAAAGGCAATATGCTTATTTGGCTCCCATTACATACAATGGCGTGCCGACTTCAATAAAAGTAAAGGTAGGAAAACCATTTAGACAGTCGATCGGAGCGTGGTTGTTATTGCGACAGGATTTTGAGTACTTGGGCTTTCAGGATGAATGACGAGTGGAAAGGATTTATGTGAGCTCGTGAGTGTGGGTCTCTTCTTGTTGTTTTAATTTTGGTTGTTTTTGTATTTGTGTTTCTGTGTGTTTTTCTTTTTTTCTTCTTCTTTTTTGTTTTGGATTTGTTTTGATTTTTATTCTTATGATTGTGTGCGGTATATTGTGGGATGAATATTTTTGGTCTTTCTGGAGTGATAATGTGTGAGGAGTTGAGTTTCGCAAGATGTTTACAGTTGTAGTTGAGTGTCACTGTTTGTCAGGTTGATGAGAGCGTGCAACGGGGTTTTTTGTATTATCAAAAATCGGAAAGAAGTATCGATTTATTTTTTCATGCTAAATATCTTCAGTGAGATACAGGCAAAAGCCTAGTTTACTGGGGATACGACAAATGAAAGGCAACAAACCCAGATCCATTAAAATTATATGTCCAAATCAAATTACCTGTTGTTTTTTCTCAAATTGTGTATATTTCTTGTCATGTGTAATAATAATAATAATAATAATAATAAAATAATTCAATTCAACATTGACATTATTCATCAATTGGCAAGACAAGTCAATTCAACATTGAAATTATTCAACAAGACAAGTCAAATCAACATTGACATTATTCAACAAGAATAGATATTACCAAAATATAGGTATCCTTATACCCTCAAATACTAGGCGGAAAAAATACCTGTGTCATTTAAGGGGAGTAGAACAGCGCGGGGTTCGAACCGACGACCTTCCGCATCAATGTCCAGTGCATTACCGCATAGCCATGCACCTCTCAAGTAATTAGTCAAAGTCACATGAAAGTCCATACATTGCACATATTGATTACTCAGTAGGTATGTGCAGTTTGTTATACATACAAGAGTAGTTAAATAATTTGTTGCGACCACTTTATTATGGAACAAAAAATTTTGCCGGGTGCGCCTACAAGACACGTATAACATAATAGACTAAATTAGATCCGGATTATTGAAATAATAGCTTAAAATCTTAAATAATGTCGTGCTATCGAACATTTTTCTTCTGTCTAACAATATATCACAGTTTAACTCATTTTTTGGGATCTCCAGTTTAGTGTTAATAAAACGTAAAAATGTCCGCTGTATGCGGTCAATTTTTTTCATTACGAACAAAATGATCAAAATAACACGATATCGTCCAGTAAAGTGGACATACTCAATTGCTTAGAAAACTTAAAGGAAAACATAAAAAATAAGACGCAGTACAATTCATTTTAGTAATCAATAAAGTGTACTTAAAACGACAGCCCATAAATAAAAATATATCTCATTTTTTCCATTTATCGTTTTGAGAAAAGTCCACCGTGAAATGATAATTGCGTCTATTTTATCGTTTTTTTCCCCTCGATTTCCTTTTCAGCTGTCACTTTTCCCGCGCAATTTGTTTCCTTGATGACAGCTCGAAAACCATAGACTCAATCGTAAAGTCTGAAGCGAAAATCAGAGACAATGAAGAATATTCGAAATATTATTTTTTACCTGACGGATTATTAGTCGTGATTTACATTATTTATGTTATAGTTTCTTTTTCGTGGAATTAATTATGTTTGATATGTTTTTTTTTTAATATTTTGTTGTCAACCTCCGTGGTCTACTTGGTTAAACACCTGTCCTCCGGCCCGGAGCTTGGAGGTTCAATACCATTTGGAAAAGGATTTTTCAAAAAGGAATTGACACCCATTGTTGGTTAGATGATTTGGTTGTAATGTATTTCCGGTTACTTAGAAGAGGTTGATGGAAGGCAATTAACTCGCTAGGTTGTGCTATATATTTATGACACGCAATTATACATTTCATTTAAGTATACAACGCTTTTTAGAGAGCAAAGATTTCAAGTACGGAAATAAGGTGACTAAATATTATGCGTTTGCGGACTTGGAAATATTATATATATACATTAAATGTATATTGAGCGTTTGTGAACCTGAAAAATGTATATGACCGAGTGATAAGGGCAAATTATGTAAAAGAAAAAATAATTGTGATGTTGAAATTGTGTTATTGCATCATTATATACCGAAAGTAAAACTTGTTCTATGGTGAATGGTGCCTAAATTGAGTGATTTAAAATTTCAAAAGGTTTAAAGCAAGGATGTGTTAAGTCACCATAGTTGTTTGATATTTACATAAATTCATGTGTAAAAGAACTACAAAGGTCAATCGTTAGTGTATAAATGTTTAATGGAAATGTATACTTATGATATGGTAGTCTTGGCGAAGAATTACAGAGAAACGTTGTGCGTCAGAGAAATCGTAGGAATTGTATGAGAAGGTGTATATATGTAGAGACGCGAAGGATGTGTGTTAAGATAGGAAATTCGGCGCTCTGTATCTTTTATCTACCTCGATGGTGTAATTGTTTGTATATGAATATGTGTAAAAATTGATAAAAAACTAAACTATTGAATACGGTTCATGATTCTATAAAGATTAATTTTATCGCTCCTAGATGGACCCTGTGATAATTTAATCCGAGAGTGTCCTCCCTGAGGAGGGAGGAATGAGGACACTCTCGGACTGCTTTGCCCCCCTGCACCCCCACCCTGGCCTCTCACGTGACTCACTCGGGTCTACTGAATAATTTATCAAGAAACCTGTTCGTCTCAACGATTTTATTACCAAGTATTTTCACTGGAGAATCAACATAAATAGTGACCAGATAATCTGTTTGCTTCTTAGGAGGAGATAATAATAACAATAATAATAATAATAAAGTGACAATTTATATTGCGTTGTTCAGAGAGCAAACTATCCTCGAGGGCGCTGTAACTCGGGACTAGAAACCCCCATTATTGACAAATTAAAAATATTGCGACATAAATATTAATAACTGGAGCGAGAGAATAGGAAGATAGTAACTGCTTTACTTTTAATTCTGGTTAGATGAATTTCGTTAATCAAAAGCAGCAAAATGTCATTACATTATAGTGTATCGGTGTCCACCTTAATGTATAGATCATTCAGCCAGAAGAGTCATTTTGCAATAGTGTGAGTAACATTCTCTATATTACACAACTTATGTAGTGGTATTGGTTTTAGAATGCCACACGATTGGTTCGCGCAGAGCGCACGTTTGTATTGTTGTTAAAATTCTCTGTTATTAGAAAAACACTACCATGTCGAAATTAGGAGTGCGATTTTTATCTAATGTAATGCATAATTCATAAATTTTTGAAAGCTTATGATGTACTTTGTTATAACTTAAAGTTTCCTAGAATTAAGTATCACTCCATCCACTATTATTTTAAAACTTTATTATTTGGCATTGTAATTATCATACATTAATATAATGTTTAATAATCTTACATTCATTTTATTTTTATGTGAAACATTTTTACTTTATAATACTTATATTTATTTTTAATTTAGAAAAATTTCATTATTGTTATTTAATGTTTCCTGGAATCTGGCGTGCCCAAACAATTAATACGTGAAATAAACTTACTTTCATTTTATTTTTATGATTATTACAATTCAAGCTGATAGCATTTTTAATTGACGAAACGTGTGTGTTCATTTCAATGTTTGAATATAAAATATTATTTTTATATTTTTTGCTTTTTCACTTCATTAAAAAAATAAAGTGACAAGTTTTTGTAAACGCAGTGTTACTCACACTATTGCAAAATGACTCTTCTGGCTGAACGATCTATATAAAAGTTATAATTTGACTTGTCAGAAGGATAAAAGTGAGATTAATGCTAAGGAGAAACTTGCGCATTAAAAAAAACGGAGTTGTCATTGTGTGAAAAAATGTGGAATAAAGACATAAGAAATGAATGCATGGATATGATGAAGGTTTTACGTAAGATGAAGAAAAGAACGTAAAGATTATTTGGACATGTGGAAAGAATGATTAACTTTGTTGATAGTACCTAGTTTTGCCATATTACTTTCCAAAAAAAGCAATACATTATATTTATATCGAAAGTTGCCACAATGTCAAAACATAACGGTGTATTAGTGTCCACTGTGATATATTTAAATAACGCTTTGACTTGGCAGAAAAAAAATTAAATTAGAGCTTAGGACCGTTGTTATTCCCTCAACACACATAAAAAATACTCCTAAATTTCTATGTATTCTTTAGAGATCTTGGAAATTTGAAGAGAGAAGATAAAGAAAAAAAAACAAAGTGACACACTTTGGTGCTGAATTTATGATTCAAATAAATAAAAAAAGCTTCCTGGCAGAATTTTTAAAGCCATTAAAAGACTGTCTCCAAATATGTCCAAGCCTGCAGCATACTCATTACCCAATCTACGAGTATATAGTCTGGGTACGGGAGGATTCGAGAAATACTCATAGTTATTTCTACAACCTTGCATCGGAATACTTATGTCATGTTTCTCGAAGGAATTCAGAATTCCAGTAACTTAGAACAGTCTGTTATTTTATTTACTGTTTTGAATGATCTAAGTCAAATATTACTCAACGTTCAGAAAGTTTTGTAAAATTAAGGCGCGATAATAACAAATTATAGTTGACATAATTATTTATAAATATAATAATAAACAAATAAATATAGGTTTATTGACAGCAACATAGTATGTACATAATATGTTTAAATAACACTTTAAAAACACATAAATTGCAGACAATGCATTAAAGAGAGAAGCTATCAAAAGGTCGGGGCTCTTCTAATAACATCCCCTCGGCCAAGATACACCCCACCAATATAGGGTGAGCTCAGCCACGGGGACACCAGATGTTTTTCAGCCCACACCCTTGCACATGTAGTATAAGAAGAAAAAAAAATAGAAAATTAATAGATATCAGAAAAATAAACAAATCCACAAATACCGCCTCAGATCAATTCAAACAAACAAATAAAGGTTCCTTGACAGCAACACAATGTGTACATATACGAGTATATAATAAATTCATCCCGAGTATCGCATATACTATACATCTCAAAACAAACTGTAGAAAACACATTTAAGATAGAAGACATTAAAAAGTCCGGGCTCATCCCACAAACATTCCCCCAGCCGAGATACACCCCACTAATGTAGGGCGAGCCCGACCGCAAGGACATCGGGGAACTTTCAGCCCCCCCCTTCCCCCGTATATCTAGATTAAAAAAAAAACAAAATATTTGGCAGAAAACAAAATAAAAAGTAAACCCACTTACAATATACCACCTCAGGTTAACTGTCAGCAAGAACGAAAAAAAGAAAAGCCTCAATGAGTCCAAATTTTATAAAAGTAAAATGGCTATAAAAATATATATAGAAATTAAAATTTCTAATACTTATAATTTTTAGTCATATTGGTGTCATTTGAAGAAGAAAATAACGTCGAAACCTGTTTGACAACCTTCTTAATATGATATATCCTCAAAATGGAAAAAAAGTCAATCAAAAGTTATGTATGACTTTAATTTTATAGAGCTCCATGTAATAATATTTAAGGATAAATTAGTTTGTTATTCCACTAATTACAATCATCCCCGCTGTACGTGTTCCTATCTCTTATCCCGATCATTACGCCTAAAGAGAACCTCAGTATTGAAAGTAGAAACACGTATAGCGGGGATTAATGTAATTAGTGGAATAACTTTGTAATTTATCGTTAAATGTTCTAATATGTAAAATATTGTTTAACCTTTTCCTTCCTGTACTAAAAAAATCCGCCCGTTCCAGTGTTGTGTATTCAATACACATCAACACACATATAAAAATGAGCGATTTAAAATCGGAAAAAATAAGAATATTCATAGCCAATCGCTTAAAGTAATTAAGTCAAAAGTGATAATAATTTAAATTTAATTGCTAAAAACATGAAAAAAACATCGGCCTACGTTCACAAAACGGGCAAAACGACCACCTCTACCGAGAACCGCCGTCCTACTGAGCGAGAAAAGCGAGCGAACTGAGATTCTATTACTTGCGTTCCCATATACCAAATTAAAGTGAGAGTGAGAAGTGAATAGCTTCGCTTCCTTACCCATAGCGGTTTTTAAGAACGAATATACCTACGTCACACACTGGCACACGTTTGATTGTATTGGTGAATTTATTCCCGATTTTCACAAAATATCTCTGATGTGGCCGATAAGTGCCAATTATTATTAATATTACTTATTTCATTCAATGCGTAAATGTATTACGGAGGAACACCTTAAATCTTAACCCAGTAATTGTTATATTTATAGAGATATTACAATTTTTAGAAGCAACGTGTACTAGTTACACATCACAGAGCAAGAAGGGTTAAACGAATTACAATTTTCAACTTGAATCTCCACAAGACATAGATAGACTTATATGAGGAGAGTCTCTCTAATCTCTAATCGGCGTTATATAAATTTTCTTTTTATTTTTAAGGTTTATTTCGTATATCAACAAATTTGCCTCTTCCAATAGGGAAACGCAGTGAGATTATGAATATATGTACACTTTTAAGATAATTATTATTTTTATCATCTTCAAAACAAATAAGTCTCATTATAAAATATTCAGGACCTCCGTTCAGAAGTCACATGAAAGCTGGTGTCCTGAAAGGAGGCTGGTGGAGGCATCCTCTACTACATACTGTTTCTCGTGCCCCGAATTATACCAGGATCCGCCTCAATGAATAATATTATCCTTTAAGGGATCATTACCCCCGCAAATGTTTTCCAAGGAATATCATTTTCCCCGACTAAAGACAGGAACTTGGGCGACGTTCCACAAAATCCCGAGTACACTTTTTCCCTCATTTTTTCATCTCTCGAATTATAAAGAGAGAAAAGCTACAGTTAACATTTTACCATGAGCTATTTTATGAGTTTTTAAAGGATTCTTCTTGAGAGTTCCGTAATCAATTTGCATTGTTAGTCTCGAAAGGATTTGGAACTATTTTTTTTTGTTTTAAATAGAATTACATCCATCCATCGATTTACGCGGGATATACGAGGGTGTTCCCAGAAGTACCCGACCTGACGTATAGATGGCGGTTGTTGCTTTAAAAATTACTATGGTAGAAAGTATTATACTAAACTTATAAAGCTTAAGTTTCAAGTTTTAAGACGCTACGTTGTTTGGTATTTGTTTGGCAGCCATCAATAGTGAACGCTCTCAGGGAATTTCGCGTCGATTCATAACCATGGATAAAATATGGGTCCATCACTTCACACCTGAGACGAAGGAACAGTCAAAACAATGGACTGAAAGGGGATAATCGGCTCCAAAAAAGGTGAAGACAGTTCCATCTGCAGGCAAGGTCATGGCGTCAGTTTTTTGGGATGCACGTGGGATAATTTTCATTGATTATCTTCAAAAATGAATAACAATCAACGGCGAGTATTATGCGAACTTATTGCAGCGTTTGAGTGATGAAATCAAGAAAAAACGGCCGCATTTGGCGAAAAAGAAAGTGTTGTTTCATCAAGACAATGCACCAGTTCACACATCCGTTATCGCGGTGGCCAAAATCAATGAAGTAAAGTTCGAATTGCTTCCTCACGCACCCTATTCGCCAGATTTAGCCCCCTCGGATTATTTTCTTTTTCCAAACTTGAAAAAATGGCTCGGTGGTAAAAGATTTGCCAACAATGAAGAGGTGGAATCTGCAGTTGATTGCTATTTTGAGGCGCTCGACGGTTCTCACTATAAACAGGGTATCGAAGCTATTGAACATCGCTGGGAAAAGTGTGTCAAGCTGAAAGGAGACTATGTTGAGAAATAAATAAAAAATTCTCAATTTTTTGTGTTTTCTTTGTTAGGTCGGATACTTTTGGGACTACCCTCGTGTTTTGAAGAAAATTTGCACAAATAGAAATCGCGTAAATTACTCCAAGAAACTTGTCTATAATATAATTAAAAGATACGTTTCATAATATCGACACCCGCGTAAATTCAGATACAAAATGCCGAATAAAGCTACAAGGAAAAGCGTAAAGTGATTAAAAACCTTTTAAAAATAAAATAAAAAGGTCCAATAGAACATTATTATTTATTCTAACGGGAATCGAACCCGCAACCTTCGTTTCGGGAGATAAGCATCTCATCAACTAGGCCACGGAGGTTGTCTAGCATTAATAACAAAACAATCGAAACAGCAAGAGAAAAATAGACTTGGTATTAAAGGTAATTGATGATCAAATTGAAACTACGACTATAAACAGGTAATGGATACAATAATTAAGCCCTATCCTGTGGTAGATTCCTCCTGAAGCGAAACTGGATGATACATTTCAGGGAGTAATTATGACCTGAGGGACGCCACCCTCGATTCCCGGGCCTGCCTGCATCGAGGGTCAGATTCCATGGCCTGAATGGATTCCAGATCCTCCCTCTCTATGACCCGTAACTAATCTGGAACAGGAGACTGCTGATCGCCTCATCAATTAAATAGAATATTTAACAATATTTATTAGTAAATTACTTTTAGTATATGGGTGGTGCGGGGACTTGGACTCTGAAAGTAAGCGAGAGATGTCGAATACATGCATTTGAAATGTGATGCTACGAATTCTACGGACAGCAAGGTGAACTAACGCCTTCATTCTCGAAGAATTGAGAATCATCGATAGACTAGTGACAATATGCTTTCGACGAGTCCTTCGATTCTTTGAGCACATATCTCGTGGCCAAGGAGACAGTTTGGAGAGGTTTGTGGTCACTGGAAGGGTGAAATGATAACGCACAAGAGGAAGAGTCCCAATGCGTTGGACAGACCAAGTGAAAGACGCAACAGGACTACCCTTAACAACAGCAGTTCGAACTGCGGAGTGCAGAGATGGATGGAGAGGAGTCTTCAGAAGCTACCATGGGAGTCACGATAGTCAGTGAGCTGCATGACAGAATGAAGATAACTAACGGTTATTCTACTAAACATTTTCATTCCCGCTACACGTGTTTCTACCTCTTATCCCGAGGCTATCTTCATGCGAACTGATCCCGTCAGACTGGTTTCTCATTATAATACAAGTACATCGGAAGTGTATGTTATGTTTTTTTTGTTTTTCCACTAATTACATTAATTCACACTATACGTGTCTATGGTTATGTCTTTTGTAAAATATTCTAATATGGAGGTCCACAAAGCTATAGCCGAAATCTTTCATAAATCAAAGGAAAAATATGTATAATGAGTGAAATCTTTTGCATTCTTTGGTTATTTACTTATTTTATTATACATCACAAGGAAAGATACAATAACAACTTAGCTGGAGTTTAAAGACATACACTTCATTATTCATAAAAAAGTGTAATTTGTTTTATCAAACAATGTTTATACCACTTTTTGTAACGGTATAACCCTACCGGTTTCAAGGCTTCCATTCCATCATCAGGGGAGCACAAACAAGACTCTTTTTTGTGCTCCCCTGATGATGAGGGGAAACCCTTGAAACCGGTGGGGTATACCGTTACAAAAAGAAGAATAAACAGTGTTTAATAAAACAAATTACAATGTCTTTAAACCTCCACAATGTTAATGCCTTAACTACATATAAGTAATATATAAAATATATTAAATCATAAAAAATAAATTTTCCTCCCTCAACATGCTTAATAACTACTAGTATGCTCAGATACCGTAGCGTAGCCCTGCGGGTCTACTAACAAGGAATTACTATGCTCAGATACTGTAGCGTTGCCCTGCGGGTCTATTAACAAAGAATTACTTTGCTCAGATGCCGTTGCGTAGCCCTGCGGGTCTACTAACAAGGAATTACTATGCTCTGATACCGTAGCGTTGCCCTGCGGGTCTACTAACAAAGAATTACTATGATCAGATACCGCAGCGTAGCCCTGCGGGTCTACTAACAAGGAATTACTATGCTCTGATACCGTAGCGTTGCCCTGCGGGTCTACTAACAAAGAATTACTATGATCAGATACCGCAGCGTAGCCCTGCGGGTCTACTAACAAAATGAATTCATATTTCAAGGCAACCAGCTTATCGCATGTGTCAATTATATGATCTCATCATTGAAAAAGACAATTTAGAAATATACACAATCAAGATATGATATACATAGGTGAGATCAGGGTTTTATAGTTCAAGGAACAATATTTATATAAAATGACAACAATAGGAAACAATAACTACACTCAAATTGATATACGATGTACAAATACTAAGAATTATGCATTTTCACGCAAAACCCATGGACGTATCCCGAGGCTCTCTTCAGGCGGAATGATCCATGTTTGTTACGAGAACAGTATTTAGGTCAGACTAGTGTTATGTTATAATACATCGAAAGTGTGTGTGGTCTATTTACACAAAGGAAAAATATTTAATTATTAATTGCTTTATTATTTAAATAATTCCAACAATAAATTGCTTTATTATTCAAATAATTCCATTACTAAATTGCTTTATTATTCAAATAATTCCAATAATAAATTGCTTTTAATTCCAATAATTAATTACTTTATTATTCAACTAATTCCAATAATAAATTGCTTTATTATTCCACTACATTAATCCCCGCTACACATGTTTATTATTAAACATTGCCAATATGGATTTTCATAAAGTGAAAGCCGAAACCTTTGATAAAAAATGTGCGAAACCTTTTGCATTCTTTGGTTATATTTTTTTTGTTTTCTCTTATGGAAATTTTTCGTTTGGAAAAATTTCTAGATTTATGGCTTTATATTTTTTGTGGCGTGTGCGAAATTTGAGCTCTATGTTCTTTGATATTATGATTTTTCTCTATATCATGTCCTCAGTGAGATACAGGCAAAAGCCTAGTTTACTGGGGACAGGACAAATGAAAGGCAACAAACCCAGATCCATTAAAATTGTGTCCAGATTAAATTACCTGTTGTTTTTTCGCATTTAAATTACCTGTTGTTTATGTATATCTCTTGCCATGTGTAAAATAAATAAATAAAAAAGTTATGGTTTACATATTCTGAAAAATAGTAATTCCATATTCAACACTTGTGTTCTTATATTCTACGAGGTAGAAACACGCGTAGCGGGGATTCGTATAATTAGTGGAATATGGTAATTACATATTCAACACTTATGTTCTTATATTCTACGAGGTAGAAACACGCGTAGCGGGGATTCATATAATTAGTGGAATAAAATAAAATTTCTTATTTAATACTCTAATATGGAGTTCCACAAAGTTTAAGTTTAAACCTTTGATGGAATATTTTAGCTTTAGCTGAATAAAAATATGGAGTTGTTATTCTAAATTTTAATTGTAAAAATTGGGTCGTTTTTTTTCTTTGTCTTTACTATCCATTATTTTGTAGGGTCGGGGCTACAGCGCTATCACAATACTCCTTCAGGGAGACAATATTAGCAGGTCTTCAAATACTTCCAAGCAAAAAATACCAAATATACTTTCGATGCAACGTGACACCAGTTAGAACTAAATATTGCTTTTGTAACAAACCGCGATCATTCGTGATATAACAAAGTGATTTCTTGTTCAATACTCTAATACGGAGTTCCACAATGTTTAAAACGAATCTTTTAATAAAAGAGTATGTATAACAAGGTTTATTAACGTGGCAGTAGTAAAAACGTGTGCCATGATAGAATGAAGTGAATGTCTGTTTTTTTCTGCCTACCCCAATATGCACAAGGCGTGATGGGGATGATGATGAATATACAATATGATAAAAAACATTAGATGAAAAAACGTTCATTTTTCACAATTAAGATTTCAAGCTTCATATAAAAAATTATAACCCAGCATTCTAAATTACACACCCTTCCAGGAAAGCAGCCTTAGGGCAGATGCATGTTATTACGAGAGAGCGACCACAACCCAGGTTTCCTGTTTATTGAAAGCCCAGGTGCGGTGCAGGGCCGGCTCTAGAGTCAGAGACAATAATTATAAATATCGGTTTATTGATAGCAACATCGTATATACATTCATACCCTCAAATCTCACATAGAAGGTTGGCGGTATGTTGCTGTTCCTGGGAACCGGGGGTTGTGAAGCGGGCCAAGGCGATCAGGAGGACGCCAGAATCTGACGATTCCTACCAGGGCTGCTGACATATCGATTCATTCCTTTGGATATTTTCCCAAATAACATTTCTGGCTAAATTCTACACCGTATGTGGGCTAGAGGGAGCACCCAAGTAACATGAAGGGAAGACAACTACTCAAATACAACACTTCCTCAAAGTACACATAGGTAAACACTCCACACACACACACACACACAAAGATGACACAACAGTGGAAAAGGTAATCCATGAATTCACTGATGCAAATGATACTATTTTGAAAGAAGGAAACGTAAAAAGTCTTAGAAAGTGTAGAATTTGTTTGAGAAGATATATAGATATGAAAGAAGCTAAGAACGTGTGTCGAGATAAAAATATATGTTGCTCTGTCCTCTCTGCCTACCCCAACAGGAAACTGGCGTAATGATACATACTAGTATGCATGTAAAATGTAAATTTCTGCTTTGTTGTTAATTCAAGTGCTGGAAATTTGTTACGAAACTAAACATTGCTCTCTCTCTCTCTCTCTCTCACGTATTTTTTTATCTATTGTATTGTATTGCACTTTCGTTGTATACAGTATACCTGATGGACATATAACAATGTGTGTCTAAGATTTATTTTCAACCTACGAAAGTACGATTATATAACTTCATACCAGAAGGCATTGAACTGGTTGAATGTTAGAAATAGACGCCAAACAAATTCACATACTGTCTCTATTGTTCGATCACGTAATTTGCTTCATTTACTTTTGTCTTGTTGGCTGGAAGAGACTGTCGCCTGGCAGTAAGCCCGCCAGATTGTATTTGCAATAAAAGTGTTAAATAAATACAATGTGGCGATATCTTGCAACGAACAAGAAAGTTGTAAAAGAGTCCTTAAATGGAAAGAGACTTGAAAAATTTGGGTTTCAACGGCAATCAAACCCGCAACCTCCAGATTGGGAGATAAGCGTCTTACCAACTAGACCACATCGGTCGTATGATAGTTATAGTTGTATAATAGTAACTAAATTTTCCTTTCCAACGACAGAAAGGCCCTTGTGGGGTTTGTACACCCCAAGAATTGGCCGCCTACGTACAACGCACACATTGTATTCTCGTATGTTGGATCAAGACCCTGCCCAGGACAGTTTGCCGGCAGCAGTAATCTACGATCATTGTTTGGTATGTTTCTCTTTGTCTCGAGGCAGCCAGAACTCGGATCAAAGCCTCCACAGGAAGGGAGCGTGTAGTTATTCGGTAGTCTCCGCAGGGGCTTAACAATTCTCGTTGAATTCGAAATTTGTGTGTTCATTCAACTCTTTGACTTTGATCAATTTTAATATAGTTGATTGAAACAACTTATTTAAAGGATTTAGTTATTCTATAACATATATGTGGTGTTCACAATTTTTATAACGAGTGCATATTTTTCCAATAAACCTTTGATTTAGTATTTTTCAAAAATCAATATTTTTATTAACTATGATTAAGCTAACAAAATATTATCAACGCCACATGTAGCGAGAAATATGTTGAAGAGAACTTGATTGAAAACCAAACTATAATATATATTTTTTTAATTCTGATTCCCGATGCGAATCAAACCCGCGACCCTCAAGCTGGGAGACAGATGTCTCGCCAACTTATCCTAGAATGTATTCCCGTTGCTACTCAGATTTTAAAAAATGATTCAGGCTTTAACTAAAACCTTAACACCTTTCCTGTTGTTTGGATGAGATTGTCGTACAGCAATAAACCCGTTTATTTGTACAAGAGTTTAATACTACATAATAATTCCAATCCAGAGGCTTGCTTTAGGGGGAAATATCTAGGTTTTTACAAGAGCAATATTTAGGGATAACCTATGCCACTGATTCTGCATGTAACTTTTCCATCAAGATGTCAGGATAGAAGGTGAAAATACGTTTAACGGTGATAAAAAAATAAAAAAATTAGTTGTGCTTCCCTGATGATGAGGTTAAAATCTTGAAACCGGTAGAATTATACCGTTTGTTGAAACAAATTACAATGTCTTGAAACCTCCACAATGTTAATGCCTTAACTATAAATTATATAAATATTTTTTTGTTGAATATTTTAATATCAATATCTACTACAAATTTAAAGCCGAAACCTTGTATTAGTATGTTTATTAACCTTTCCCTTCCTGTGCTAAAAAAATCCGCGCGTTTCGGTGCTGTGTATTCAATACACTTCAATAAACATTTAAAAATGAGCGATTTAAAATTGGAAAAATAAGAATATTCATAGCCAATAGCTTAAATAAATTAAATTTGAAGTCAAAAGTGGGAAACATTGAAATTTAATTGCTGAAAACATAAAAAAACCATCGGCCGACGTTCACAAAACGGACGAAGAGACCACCTAAAATGGATACCCGAGAGCTACTGAAGCGAGAGAAGCGAGCAAACTGAGATTATATTTCTTACGTTCCCATATACCGAAGAAGAGTGAGAGTGAGACGTGAATGGCTTCGCTTCCTCACCCATAGCGGGTTTTTTTATAATGAATATACGAGGTTTGCTACTTAAGTTTTGAGATATGGCAACACCAGTGTAAATACGTCAAATCTGACATCAGCATCGTAAAGTTTGACATTTTTAATGGTATACGTGCTCAGAAAGTTTTGTCATATGAGTGCTATTTGTGTTGTTAACAGTGACTTGAAAAATTCATCTCGGCCAAAAATGGAATTAAATCGTGAACATTTTCGTGCGATGATTTTTTTATGATTTTCGACGTGGATTAACTCAACAACAGTGTGCCGATCAACTCGCTCCGACTTTTGGTGATAAAGCACCATCTCGGGCCACTGTGTTTCGCTGGTTTTCCTAATTCAATCGTGGTTGTTGTTCGCTCCAGGACGAATTTCGTGGAGGTCATCCAAAATCGGTTGTTGTGCCAGAAAACATCGATGCTGTGCGTGAACTGATATTGCAAGATCGTCATGTGAGTTATCGTGAGATTGAAGCATGTTTGGGCATTAGTTCCACTTGCATACATTCAATATTGCGTGAACATTTAGCCGAAACATTTGGTCAAAAAGATTTGGTCAAAAAGATTTGTTCGCGTTGGATACCGCATAATTTGACAATCGCTCAAAAAAAGGCTCGTGTCGATTGGTCCAAAGAAATGTTGAAAAAAATCAATCGCGGTGCTTCAAAAGACGTCTATAAGATCATGGCAGGCAACGAATCATGGATCCATGCATATGAGCCAGAAACTAAACAGCAGTCGACTGTATGGGTCTTTCAAGACGAGCCAAATCCAACAAAAGCTGTTCGCGCACGAAACACTTCGAAACTTGTTTCTTCAGTATAAATGGTCATGTCACAACAGTGTCTTTAGTGGAACGTCGCACGGTCAATTCTGAATGGTACACCACCATTTGTATGCCAGAAGGGTTCGGAGAAATGAGGAAAACCAACCGCCGAAGACGGATCATTCTCCACCACGACAATGCGAGCTCTCACACATCGGCTCAAACAAATGACTTTTTGAGCACTCAAAACATCGAATTGATGGGTCATCCGCCGTACAGCCCTGATTTGGCACCCAACGACTTATTTTTATTCCCGAATATCAAAAATAAATTGCGAGGTCAACGTTTTTCGACGCCTTAAGAAGCGGTTGATGCGTTCAAAACGCATGTTTTGAAGTTACCTCATTCGGAGTGGAAAAAGTGCTTCAAAAATTGGTTCAAACGCATGCAAAAGTGTATTGATCTTCATGGAGAGTATTTTGAAAAACAATAAAGCCATTTTCGATGATCAATTTTGTTTTAACTTGTCTGTCTCAAAACTTAAGTAGCAGCCCTCGAACCTACGTCACACACTTGCACGCGTTTGATTGTATTGGTGAATTTATTCCCGATTTTCTCAAAATATCTCTGATGTGGCCGATAAGTGCTAATTATTATTAATATTATTTTTCCATTCAATGCGTTACGGAGGAATACCTTAAGTCTGAACTCAGTATTTATTATATTTATAGATATATTAAAGTTTTTAGAACCAATGTGTACTACTCGTAGTTACACATCACAGGGAAGGAAGGATTAAAGAGGAAAAAATCTAGCAAAAGTTGCTTGAAAAGTAGCCTACTGGAATACAAACCAATATATCTTCCACTTGCCGGATATGTGTGTTAACAGCTATAGCGTGGTGGTAAGCAGATATGAAGAAGAAGCAGTCCTTTTTTTTAAGAATTGTACGAGAAGATATGTTTGTATGTAGAGAAGGCATAAAAGCTAGTTGTTATAGTAAGTATCTTTGTTATCTCTGGCTACCTTGACATAGAAATGTGATAAAATATATTTGTAACACCAAACAAAGAAAACCCTTCATCGAAGAAAATAACTTGAAATCTCTCTTCGAGCTTTAATATTTTGAGTACAGTATGAAACGTTTTCTATGGTATTCAGAAAATAAGCCAAGGTAACCAACGGCAATGTCAATCAAGGGACATGGAAATCCTTTCCAGCTGCAGTTTCAGACTTCTGGGAGGGAGGGAGGTTTTCAGCGGCTCTGAAACTTTTCCCATATCACACTTTATTTTATCGGTAAGGTTGTATTTAACGAGCTTTGCTTCCGTGAAAATTTCATATTCTAAAATAAAGAAAATAGATTACCTAGTTTATAAGACGCCTTCCTTTCAGTCTGAGGGTGGCGGATTTCACTGTATTTTAGTGTATTATATTACACTTTTATTGTTTACTAGATGTACCCGGCCACGCGTTGCTGTGGCTCAGTCTGGTTAAATGGAAAAGAAAAAAAATAGAAAGCACATGTTTCTAGTATGTTTAATTTCACAATGCTTGTAGGTATACAACATTTTTGACGTCTTTCACCCACTCTCAGCCTGTCGCGTTCATTCTGTTGAAAACAAAGCAGATCTGAAGCTGCAGAACGCGATCGCCGTGCTTGCAACCGTGCATCCTCAAGTCTGGCACTGAAAAAGAAGAAAGAAAGTTATAACAAAAATATATAAAATTGCGAAACATTAAAAAAGAAACTGAATAATATTGTTAAGTTCGTAGATGTCATTGTTCTTGGTGGCAAGAATAGCTTGTTCACTCAGCCAATCGTGATTCTTAATTACAAAAAAACTAACAATAATGACAAATGAATACATCTTGTTACAAATTAGCAAAAATGTGGCAGTTTGTAAAAATCAAATAATATTTGGTAACGTCTGTCAAAAGTCACTGCGTTAGTCCGCATTGGCTAGGGATGGGGTATTCGATAATTGGATTTTCGATTTTTTTATACCTAAAATGAAATGTTCGTAATTAGTATTAATTCACTGTGGATCTTGGCCTGTTTAAAGATAGATACAAATCATACAATACATTAGAAAGACAGTATAGTGAAAATTAGGAATTAAAACGTCAGTTTAGAGAAAAACAATTGTTTGATTTATAAAAAAACTATTTGATTTGTAAAAAAAAACGATTTTATCCCACCCCTTTGTGACATGACATTTTAAACGCCGCACGACTCATCCTAGACTTTCTGAAGTATAAAGCAGATCGATTGCACTGAAAAAGAAGAAAAAAAGTTATGACAAAAACATATAAAATTGCGAAACATTAAAAAAAGAAAATGCATGAACTAAAAAACAAAAAAATATTAACAAATATTTCACTTCAAACGCAAATCAATCGATACAGGTAAATTTTATGGTGCTGTATAAATTATCATTTTATTACTATTATTTTAATTTTAATATAATTGGTATCATATGTGTAATTATTTCTCTAAAATGTATTTTTGAATCCCTCATCTTGTTCGTACGATTTTTAAATACTTCGCATGCCACCGTTCCAGAACCTTTTCTCGAGGGTGAAAATGCTACGATGCAGTTGCATTTCCCCTTCCCCACCCCCGTGCACTGCAAGTGGATGCAATTACCCTGATTACACATCAGTCTTATTTAAAATCTCTGCGAGGGATCATTGCACATCCTTAGAGTGGATCAACTATTTAAAATTGCACATCCACTAAGTGGACTTAGCATGATGGTTCAGTTTATTGTTCTGATCATCATCTTCTTCTTCCCAGTGTCATGTCAGGTCCCCTCAACGTTGACTATCACCTGAGAGTAGGCATGTTTGTCCCCGACAGCCCGAAAAAGATCCCCAATGCTCCTTATACCAGTCAAATCACGTATATTGCGGAGCCAGGAGATTTACCTCCTGCCTACACCTCTTCGATCCTCTATCTTGGCTTGGATGATCAGGTGCAATCATTTGTACTTTTCTCCTCTAAGTACATGACCCAAATAGGACACCTTTCGGATTTTAATATTAGTCAGCAACTCTCTATCAACTTTGGCTCTTTGAAGAACCCTTGTGCTGCTGACCATATCCGTCTAGGGTATCCGTAGCATTCTCCGGTGTATCCACATTTCGAATGCTTCCAGTCGGTTCATACTACCAACTTTAAGGGTCTATGGTTCCACTCCATATAATAACACTGACCAAACGTAGCATTTGACTAACCGTTGTCGAAGTTTCAAGTTTAGATTATCTAATCATCTAAGAATTTATATTTACTATCGTCGTGTGTTTTGTCCTCCTGTATCCTCAAGATTAGCAGTTAAGATCACGTTACAAATGCGGAAGCGCTTGCTCGTGTGTATGTTATACGGATCCAGAACTGCTCAAAACTGGGAAAGCTCTCAAGCTGCAGTGTTTTGATCATTAGATACAATTCAACACAAAGAATGAACGAACTAAAACGACACAATTGGTAATCGAGGGAATAATAAAATGTTAAATGGCAAACGACGCAAACCAAGACATCTCATTTCTTGGCATAAAAACTTGCGAAGATGTGTTATATATAACAAAAAAAACTGTTGAACACAACAATACTCGTAGGTAAGTGGGGATTAGAATTAGATTAGGTTTATCCCCGCATCTTCATATGTTTAGAAAAATATATTTGATAAGAAACCCGCAACAAAACTAACCAAGAAAATACGAACTACCAAGAAACCTTTGTAGATCTTCCGATATGTGATTGAAACATATTCAGCTTATGTGGAGTGTAGTGAATTTGTGTAGTGTTCATATACAAACTTGAAACGCTACATTTGACAAGACCGCGAAGGATGGAGCCAAATTATGATAATACTGCAGTATATTCCAAATACACAACACGTAGTATATACTACTCGATAAATATGAAGGTTTAATCTAAAAAGTTGAATTTATGGACTGATAGGAGAAAGTCCGTTTCAAATCATACGTGATGAAGGATACTGTTGATGATGGAAAGATATTAAGGAGTCAGGTGTTGGCCACCCCGTCCGGGGAAGTGGATTTAAGTTTAATTCAATTAGTGGCCGCAGGTTGAGCCTGAAGGGGGCGGAACGGGGTTAGCTGCAATAAACTGGAACTGGGCCCCGGTTAACGATTTCACTCTACTGGATCGTTTCTCAGCTTATGAATCGCAACCCCCGAGGGGGCTGCAATAAAATATCAGGGGAGGTCGCAAAAAGAAAAAAGAAGAGTGAATATTTGTTTTTACTTCAAACCGTGATGGAGTTTTCTTAAAGTTTCACCAAATCATTGAGACAATACAAACCCTCAGTCCCTGGGGCTTACGAGAGTAAGTCCGATCTACCCTTCCGTTATAAGCACAGGCTTCCAAAGCATCATCTGCTGTCTGACTAGTCCACCTTCAGTATTAGCTGGGAGGACCAAGGTCTGAGTAAATGTGATGGAATGCAAGAAGCCTGAACGAGTGGACATGTACGTGCTAAATAATAAATTGTAAGAATTGTTATCTAGTTATAAGGTTAACCGTTTCAAAGAAATTATGTTATATACTCGTATTAAGATTATTAAAAATAAAATATGTAGGAAATTAAAATTAAGTAAGTTCATAGTTATAATACATAAATTAGATTAGTTCTTAAGATATAAACTTGTATATAGGTATAGCCTTTGGCAAATGTTTGTATTGTATAATATTTTAATAAATAAATAAATAAAGCAAAGCCTCAGTAAAACGATGAATAGATGCTGGGCATAGCTTAGTTGTTAAGACGTTACTTTATTTGTTACGAAATTGTTTTGCCCGAGAGGTTCGGGTTCTGTTGCCGATGATACCCAAAAAGTCTAGTTTAAGAATTCGTCTGAAAACATTACTCACAAGTGATTATTGCGATGTGTTGTCACCTGTCCACGTGCGCTAGTATTTCCAACACGTACGATGGCAATTGTGAAAGTTACATGCCAGCTCCAGTGATTAAATTCTAATATGTTAAGTGGTATCATACAAATGAATAAAATATAACTTTGTATGAAGAACCTCACATCATTCTGACCATACTCATACTCATATATGATGCAGGGAAACTAATAACATAAATAACCAAAATGAGAACAAAACTCAATTTAATAATAGATCTTTCGGAATATTTTACCGCGTGGTTTGTCTTATGATGTCATCCCATCTTCTGATAACCCGTGTTGTACCGAGTGGCTTGGTTTATAATGTCGTTATAAACCAAACCACGCGTTAACACACTTTAAAATACCTTATATCATATACTCATACGGAGAACCATGAAAGTTTCGAAACATAATAACAAAGGGACAATTACTATTGGCAAGGGTCCTCAAGGGCGCTCCAACTCACGACTCGAACCTACTACTACTATTAACAGATTAAAAATATTACAAATAAATAGAAGCTAAGTAGAAGGATAGTAAGGTAGTGGCTGCGGCTGTTAGATGAGGAATCTCCACACATCTTCGTATGTTCAGAACAACATATTTGGTAAGAAAACTTACCAAGGGAAGACGAACTACGAAGAAACCTTTGTAGATCTTCCGATATGTGATAGTAATCCATTTGGCTTTAGGAGGAATGTAATGTATGTATTGTTCGTATACAAACATAAATTTTGATAAGGTCTCCCAAAAAACAATTGTCTTCAAGTGGTTCCTAAAGCGGCACACGCCACCCATTTCTCTAACACTTAGAAAAACCGACCATTCTACGCCACTGAACCAGCAATGGTAAAAATACTCCAATAAAAAATAGATGAAGACGAAATCAACCTCCGAGTTCTGCTTCTCTCATAAATACTCGTGTAATATAAATATATTTGTTTTATTCTGTTAAACTGTTTGTAAAAAACATAGCTTTGAAAAATATTAAACCGGGCATTATATTCCCTCCCCGATAAGCATGGCGTGTGTGAATCAAAACTTTCTAGTTTTCTAGTCAAGTTTCCTAAATGCAGCCATCACTGCGGAAACCGTCGTACTCGTAGAAAGTTTATCTTGTTCCATTATGAGCGCAGTGTGACGTCTCCAGAAGCGGCGTATGAAAACAGTGAGCATTTTAAATCAGAAAACTATTTTTGTTCAAACTTTGTCAGCCTTTGAGTTGAAACATCTTCTAAAATTGTAACAGGTTTACTTTTGCATTCGTTTCCATGGAAATAGGTTTCTGGGCTCAAGAGTGTTTTACAACATGATATCCTTTTCTTATTTCTTCTTACAGCATCCGTCTCTAGCAAACAGTTATCGAATTCTCGATCATATTTAGTAATACCTAATGTTCTATATAGTTTTATAAACCTTTCTCTCCCTGTACCAAAAAAATCCGCGCGTTCCGGTGCTGTGTATTCAATACACATCAATACACATGTAAAAATGAGCGATTTAAAATCGGAAAATATATAAATATTCATAGCCAATCGCGTAAATTAGTTAAATTTGAAGTCAAAAGTGATAATAATTGAAATTAAATTTCTGAAAACATTGAAAAAATATCGGCCAACTTTCACAAAACGGGCAATGCGACCACCTCAAACGGCTGCCCGAAAGCTACTGAAGGGAGAGAACTGAGATTATATTTCTTGCGTTCCCATATACCGAAGTAGAGTGAAAGTCAGACGTGAATAGCGTCGCTTCCTCACCCATAGCGGTTTTTTTAGAATGAATTTACCTACGTCACACACTGGCACACGTTTGATTGTACTGGTGAATTTATTCCCGATTTTCACAAAATATATCTGATGTGGCCGATAAGTGCTAATTATTATTAATATTATTTTTTCATTCAATGCGTAAATGTATTGCGGAGGAATGCCTAAAATCTGAACGCAGTGTTTATTATATTTAGAGAGATATTAAAAAATTTCGAAGCAATGTGTACTCGTCACACGTTACAGGACAGAAAGGGTTAATGGGGCTGACAATATTGTTTTTTGGTCACGTTTTCCAGGCTGTAGGAACGCAAATACGAAAGAATGCGTTGAATAAGAAAGTTTCTGAGTTGAAGATTTCAGTTTAGCAATATTTAAAATACAATTAAATAAGTATTTAGCCACAAATTGGTTTACCTAATGGCGAGCGAAATAAACTAGCTACTTTTAAATATATAATTGTCTTTAATTTGACTTGTTTTCTCTCGTTCGATTCTAGAATTGACTTTTTAATTTATATCTCGATCTCGATTTATAATTATGTTATATATATATATAGTATCCATAAATTTCGATTGATTTATGCATAAAGTGAGTAATGTACTCAAGAGACTACGAAATTATAAATATATAAATTACCTTGCTTTTTCGTATTTTATAGCCATATTAAATGGATTGGCCAACTTACTCGTAGATTGAGTTGGTTTTATTGATTGAATTCTATTCATACCATATACATATGATATGTATTTAAATTGAATTTCATATAGACAGGAACTAGATATTACGTGACACTCGTATTCGTAAATTGAATCCCTTGATAACATATCGTACTTCACCTCGTTTCACTTTCAATTTTCTTTGACAAACTTATCAAATCGATCGTAAAATTTAAAGGCGCACAAATACAAATTCGCTTTGATATTATGTTTTGTAGAGTTTATATTTAGATTGGCAGGAGTGCATTGTACCCGAACATCTAAGTCAGCTGGCAGCCATCTTCGAGTTAAGCATAGCTCACCTCTTCCGGTTTTACCTCTCTGTTTTATGGATGACAGCTGTCCGCTATGTTATTAAATCATTTGCTCTCTTACTTTAAATTTTAGAGGCAAATTGGAAAATGGTTCAGAGATTTTAACTTTGAACATTTTTTTAATTTTCTTCAAGAAATTAGTTTGTTACTTGTATTTCACTTTATCATTGCAACACGTTTCTAGCTTATATTCCTAGGGTGGCAGAGTGTCTACTGATGGCACAGAATGAAAGATCCTTTTTTCGTTGTGTTAGGTGGTGGGTTTTTATAGAGGCACCGTCTATGTCTCCTCACTGGATGATATTATTGTTAAAGCAGGAAGAAGTTATCTAGTGTGATGGACAACGATTTTTGTAGTTTTGTAGAATGGCAATAAGACGAGAAGGCTTATCGCCATTCTACAGAAATAAATAAAACTCTCCGCAACGGGAGAAACATATTAACTTGGCAATGAGGATTATATTTCCATACCATAAATTTTTGTTAAATAATTTTAAAAAACTCCTGCTCCTTTCAGTATATTTCCACGTCCACCTTTTTCCCCATTCATCAAAGTAGGTTCTAAAATGTTTCTGTGGTCTATCATCTTATGTTTAAGTGCCCTTTTGACTTTGTTGTTTATCTCGACACGCCCTTTGATGTCTCTAGTAACTCTTCAATTATCTTAAATCTATAATTGAATAAATTATTTCACCCAAATACAATTAGTAGTTGGTTCAAAAGGGAAACGTTTATTTTAAATACTTTGGAAATATTTAACGTTTAAAGTTATATTTTTTTCTGAAAACTAAGTTATTTATCAACAATATGTTTGAAATTTAAAACTTATTTTTGATACTCGGAGATATTTGTTCGGCAATTTGGATGTTTCGAATATTTTTAGAATATGTCGATGTTTATTATATAAATTGGATACTTCTGGGAATTTACAATATTTGTGGCTCATTGCGTCAATGTTGGTTATTTCCGAGAATTTCCAGACTTTTTAAAGTAAACGTGATTCAAATTTATTAAATATTCTTTATAAAGTGCCATCACCTATCGAAGGCTGGATACCAGCATGCCAGCCAATCTTTATTTTGTTTGAGTGAAGTTCAGCCCGAAATATCTCAGCTGAACTTCACTCACACCATCTCCGCAGATTCATAAGCTGAGAGATATGATATTCCTCTACATAGTAAGGAATATATTTCTGGTTGGATGATCAGTTGTGTCACAATTAAATGTTTGCCTCTTTTTATGTGACCAAAGTATGGAATAACTGGTATTCGCCAGAGCCACGTTTGCTAATAGGTAAACCTATGTATTTGCCTAGGGACGCCAAGTCAACGGGGGCGCACAAAGATTAATAAATAGATTATACAAATATGAACATAAATAAATAAAGGTTTGTTGGTAGCAACATAGTATGTTATGTACATATGTGAGGTGCATTGCCGCGCGGTAACACATTGGACTTTCATGTGGAAGGTCGCCAGTTCGAACCCCGCACTGTACTACACCCCTCGAATGACACAGGTATTTTTTCCGTCTTGTATTTAGAGGGACAAAGACACCTATTACTTTGGCCATAACTATTCTTAAAAATAAAACAGATGCGTGAGACTCTCGCGCGATAGAAATAAAACTTCTTAGCCCTAGTAAAAGTTGATTTTAAGCATTGCTTTTTTTCCATTTGCTAATTTTTTTTTTAGGATTAAGAAATGGTTATTTTAATGAATTTATATACATATATTTAATTAATTAATTATTAATTTATATTATAATTTTTAGTTAATTTATAATTAATTAATTCTGATAATTATTAATAATTATTTATTTAAATAATAATTATTATTAATTAATATTAATCAATAATTATAATATTAATATTAAATTATTGATAAATATTATAATATAATTATTTAATTAATTATTAATATTAATTTATTAATCATTATTAATAATAATTAATATTATTAATACTATTAAAATTAATATATTAATAATATTATTAATTATTATTATTATAAATTATTATTATGAATTAATATTAATTGTAAAATTAATTATTTACTAGCTGTACCCGGTCACGCGTTGCTGTGGCTCAGTCTGGTTAAATGGAAAAGAAAGAAAAGAGAAAGCACACGTTTCTAATATGTTTAATTTCTCAATGCTTGTGGGGATACAATATTTTTGATGTCTTTCAGCCCCTCTCAGTCTGTCGCGTTCATTCTCTTGAGAACGAAGCAGATCTAAAGCTGCAGAACGTGATTGCCGCGCTCGCAACCGTGCCTCCTCAAGTCTGGCTGCACGTCGCTTTGTCGCTTCCTCGGCATTTTGATGAACTAAAGCAGATCGATTGCAATGAAAAAGAAGAAAGAAAGTTAGAACAAAAACATATAAAATTGCGAAACATTAGAAAGCGACTGAATAATATTGTTAAGTTCGTAGACGTCTTTGTTCTTGGCGACAAGAATAGCTCGTTCACTCAGCCAATCGTGATTCTTATAATTGATTTGAATATAGGGAAATCAACCAATTCTTCTTTTGACGTCACTAAATTGCAGAAATTATGAGGAAATGAAATTCGTCCTGAAGTCATATCAACCGGCACCTTTCCGTTCCCAATTTCCAGCAATTGATGTGAGAATATCTCAGCTGATCAATCGTTTTGCAGCTGGACACGCATTTATCAAACATTTGTCAAATAGGAGTATTGTTAAGGAAATATTCGTCAAAAAGGAGTATTGTTAAGGAAATACAGAGATGATTGGAACTAATTAAATGTTAAGAAAAGAGAGAGATTATTGAAATTAATTAAATGTTAAGGAAATACATTGCAAACCACGCACGAATTTGATTTGGATGTGACATGTTGCACGCGTCATTAATAAACACGTGAAACTTTTAATAATTCAAATGTATAAAACATACACAGATACATACCATGAATTCAAATGAAAATCAATCGATACAGTTTACATTCACCGCTAATTGTACTGAAAAATAATAAAAAACAGTTTAAAATCATCGGATCAAAAGCGCACAGCTATTACGACGCGACAATACAAAATGGCAGATAAAAATTAAGTATACTTCAACATCCAAGCAAATGGCGCTATTTTTCAATAAACGTATTTGTAAATTTAATATTAATTATTTAATACTTATTATTAAATATTTAATATTTAATTATTTAATATTTCATATTCAAAATCAAAATGGAACTGTCAAAATTTCAAAGCAATCCGTGAATAACTTTCGGAGATTGGAGATTTTTAATAAACGAACATTTACATTTTTATTTATATATATATTTAATATTTATTATTTAGTATTAATTCCGAAACGTCGAAAATGCAATGTGACATAACTGTCAATGAGAATTGTTTAGTTTGCGTGTGTCGCTGCAGGAGGCACTCCCGTTATTTCGTCTGATTTATAAACTTTTTTATATACAACTGCATATAAAAAAAAATATATATATAAACATTCTCAAAATTTCATAGCAATCGGTGAAGAACTTTCGGAGATTAGAGATTTTTAATATACGAACATTTACATTTTTATTTATATTGATTAAGTATTTTATTCTAATCAAATCATATCTATTAATTTTGATTCATTTATTATTTTTAATCAATAAATTTTATTAAATACTATTTGTATCATTATAAATATTTATTATTCTAATATAATATTTAATTAATAAATGAATTTATTTTTTTATCGTTCATTTATCAAATTATTTATTTATATTATTAATAGTTATAAATTTACATTTATATATAATTTATTTCTTTATATTATTATAAATAAATATTAAAGATCATTTGAAATAAATAAATAAATAAATAAAATAAATAAATAAATAAATAAATAAATCATTTGAAATAAATAAATAAATCCTTAACCATTAAAGTCGGAGAAGGGGAAGCGTTTTACTTTTGACGTTCAGGCCAATTTGCCCTACCGCGCTTATAAAAGTTTCACTTCAAAAAAAGAACGTGCCTGTTTGCTCCGATCGTTTCACTTCGGTGTGCCATCGGATCCAGTACTGTGATATGACTGACCGGTGAGTTTGCCAGTGTGCTAACTCACTTTCAAAAAACCTCCACGACACAGCTTCGCTTTTCAAATTAATTGACATTGAAATGGCGAGGGAATCCTTGACTACGAAGTACTGCAACGACGACGGCACAACATACGAGTAAATACAATACCTGAAATTACATATACATGTTCCAAGATAATGACGAGAAAAAATGCGTTCACTTAACTTCATATTTAAAATCTAATGATAACCACCACTGTTCAATGTTACAGCTTAGCAAACAAATAATTTAAAAAAATGAGTAACTGTTTATCCAAATATTTATATTAATTTACTTATGCACACCATTAACAAAGTATTCCGTAGAATGAAGTGTTTCATTATTGAAACTATTATTAATATACTTAAGATCTACGCTTAAACTGAACAGAATAAACGCGTTGCTCATATTTTTAAGATCAGACATAACAGTTGCTCAGAAGGCATTGAAGTGATTGAATGTTAGAAATATATGCGAAATTAACATACTGTATCTATTGTATAATATCCTTAACTGTCCCGCCACCCCCTCATATCTCGCGTCTTTCCAATCATGGATTAGCGCTACGCTCAAACAGAGATTGTTTATTGGTCTTTCCAGTTCACTGCTTCTTTTTTTACGTCGTCCTTTACTGTCCATGCAGTGAGACTCTGGAATCAGTTACAAATCAATATAAGACTCGCTCCGTCATTGGCATGCTTTAAAAAGCGACTGAAAAAACTCTTAATTTATAGTCAATAAAATAACATGTATCATTCCCGATTTTTCTTTTATTTTCCTCTCCACCATCCCTTCCTTTTCTTTTGATTGGTGATATCTCACTTTATATAAAAAATAATGTTCAGGTGATTGTCCGTCTTTGTGGAGTTCGTGGGCATATGCTCACGTATGTGTTTATGGATTTCATGGGGATGGATAGTCATTTGAAAGATTTATGCAACCATCTAACTTGCTTCATTTACTTTTGTCTGGTTGGTTGGAAGAGATTGTCGCCTGGTAATAAGCCCACCAGATTGTATTTACAAATACAAGTGTTAAATAAATAAATAAACAGTGAATATTAACTTCAATTATATCGTAGATGCATTTGCGGAGAAGGAAGCAAAACGTAAACTGTAGTGTATGGTATATCATATACGAGTAATATGACATGTTGTGTGGCGCAAAATACATTATCATTCATATCATTCAAGACCATCATCCGAAACCGAAAGAGAAAGCATTTTAATTAATTACATATTGGGGAGAGGCGCAAGTTGTAACCTGACTTGGGCGCCAAATATACAAAACCGGCACTCATCTTCGTGCTACCTTCATGCTAGCACTTCTACATTTGTCACATTAGTCTTCGTGCTACCTTCATGCTAGCACTTCTACATTTGTCACATTAGTCTTCGTGCTACCTTCATGCTAGCACTTCTACATTTGTCACATTAGTCTTCGTGCTACCTTCATGCTAGCACTTCTACATTTGTCACATTAGTCTTACAAATAATCAAAAGAATTTGACTTTATCCACTCAGAAGACTTTACGTGATGTTTCTTGATTCAGTGTCCACGCTTCCATTCCATAAAGGAGAGGGGAGAAAATATAAAAGCGAAATTTACGTATGCTCAATTTCAGACTCAATACTCGATAAGTAAAAGTTCGTTTGATAACAATACTAGCACGCACTAGACGTGTTCGAGTGTTGTTACCTGTCTACTTACGGTAATATTTATCAACAGTACGATAGCAAATTTTGTATTATGTGCTCACTTCAGTAGTTCTTTATCTGAAAGCTCAATCATTGGGATCGAAGATTATTAAAAAAAAAAAAGAATTCCAGTCTAGTTTTCACTTAAAGCCTCTTTTACATATTTTTGGTTGGTTGCAAAATTAGATTGCCACAAGGCAATAAGCTCGCTAGGTTGTACAGTATACAACTAAAGTATAATACAATAATATTGTCTCCTAGACATGCTCTTCAATGTACGGATATGTGAAGAGCTATCGTACGAATGAATGCATGAAGTTTCTGATTATTCAAATGTCTTCCGCATTTATGGATCGATATCGTCCATTAAAGTCAAATCAAGGAAGATATTTTTGAACACTTTAAAATGTTTCATAATACTCGTAATTATAGATTTTTCAAGAACATTCGTCACACTATCATGAACCGGAATATTATCATAAATAAAAACATTTTTCAAGCCACTTCAAATATAAATGAAAAGCAATATCTAATGAAACTTTCTGTAAAATTTATTTTCGACTAAAAGCTGAATACAATCCCGAGGGATGCTCAGAAGATTATTTCAGGACAAAAATAGTTCCCTGCACTCCTTTTTCACCGCTCAATTTACTCCCCCAATGATAACAACATTGGCCTCTACTGAGAGAGCCTAGAACAAGTGGTCCCTTAACTTCGGAGCTTCTGATGCCCCTTATACTTATGGTAGTTAAAAGCATTCATGTTTTATATTTAGAAATAATAAAATTAAATAAGTCACTTTTTTAAATTGTTTATTACATTGCTGAAGTAGGCAGAAAGGACAGAGCGCTATACTTTTCTATCTCAACAGACATATTTCGTCTTTTCCACATTCACACACCTTTTCATACAAACCCTGCGATTTCTCCTACTTCTAACCTTTTCTACTTTAAAAATATCATTCACTTGATTCAACCATACCTTCGTTGGTCTTCCTTTACCACGTCTTCAATTCACATTTGCACTGAATATATGCCCAAACCATTTCAGTGCTCTTCTTCATCATACTTACGTAACCGAAAATTCATAATTAATTCGTAATCGTAATTGAATGAATCTGAATTATTATTTTCCGCTCTTATTTATTCTTTGTCATCTTTGACGTTGCAGTCACATCTTTACCAGTGGCCTCCTTAATATGTGACATCCTCGTTGGCCAGCATCACCATCGGATATCGAAATTGGAACCTCCAAGCGGTAGAGAAGTGTCTTGCCAACAAGATCAAGAAGGTCGTCATAGATGAAATTTAGAACTTTTGAAACTTTCTGCAGTGTTGAATACTGAGGTGTAAGGAATTTAAAAAAGAATCCGGGCACTTTAAAATACAACAATTATATTTATGAGAGATAAAAAAACAGGTTTGAGCTCTGATATTGCATTAACAGCGCCTCATTCGCTGTGATAATTAGTGACGAAGTCATCAACTGTGCGCACGTGCACTACTCCGCCAGCACGCACATCGCACTTCCGTTAGAAAAGGAAAACTTCCACTGTGATTAATTTTGAAAGCCACTGAGCATGTTCAGTCATTTAGTGAAGCACCAGTTTGGATAAAGGCTCCAACACATTTCCTTAATGTGAGGAACTCATTATAGGTTTATATTAGCAACCTTTCCTTTCCTTTTCTATCCCCTCCTCGCCTCCAGCCTGCTTTGTGTAGCCAGTCCTGAGTAAACGCCTCGCCAAATGACGCAAATAACTTCCCCATCCTGTTTGCTTACAAGAAATGTTTCAAGAATGTCTGCAATAAGCTTACTTAACCTTTTCGATAGTGTATTTGTTAACGTTTTATTTATTTTTGAATTTTATGAAAATAAAATTGTGAAATACAAACACTAATAAATAGGTACAAATAAATATTCACATTACTTCTATCAACATTTCATAGATGGCAGTGTTTATACTATGGGTTAATTAGGTATTCCATTCTCTAAAAAGAATAATGATTCGTAATAATTAAAATTTGAAGGGAAAAAAGCAGTTTGAGAATATGTGAGAAAGTACTGTACTACTAAATATTTAAGAAGTTTCGGACTACAAATTCAGATATGTGACTATAAATAAAGTCAGCTAGCTGTGAACGTTAGAGCCAATCAAACTGGAATCCTCAATTATGTTACGCTAAACGAAATAAGTGGTGTACAGCGTATTGCCAGCAGGAAAAAATCGGCGAAGAAACGTTTCTGTCGAATATAATGAAACATTATTTTTGGTAAAAAAGAGTTTCATTTAAACAAAAACTTATCTGAAATGAACAAACTTAGCAAGAGACAGCAGTCCGTATTAGATCTTCCCTTATTATAATCAATATTTGTTTACGTGTTTTTCAAAGTACGTGCCTATCGAATACGTGTAATATTTGTTATGGCAATCATATTGTTTATCTGTCAAAACCGTACAAGTGTCAATGATGAGAAACTGTATATTATTGTTGCATAAATAATATCTACTAATTTTTGTTTATTATTTAGTTTTCCTATTATCCGTAATTAGTTGGTTGTCCTGAAATTAATTCCGTATTTTTAACCAGACCTCGTCGAATGCACGTGAACGTTGTTTTTCGATATTTTCAGTATCTTGGCAATCTTTCGCTAGGGAGCATGCAGCGCCAATACGTAGTAGAGTCACAGGGTGGCCAGAGTGAAGCCCCTAGTAAAGATTATAATTTATTTTATTTAACGTCTATTAAGATGGGAGGACGAAGTTGAGAGGGACGCAACCCGGATGCTGCAGGTTCAGGATTGGAGGGTCGTGGCGGAGGACAGGAGTTGGAGGCGAAGATTGACGGAGGCTAAAGCTCGATACGGGCTGTAAGACCATCGAAAGAAAGAAAGAAAGAAACGTCTATTAAATATTATCCGATTAAAATGACTTCATTCGGTTGACTTCCTCGAATAGCACGTATCGTCGTTGTCATTATCTATATCTCAATTGTCTCCGAGGAACCTTCTTCCGCTCCCGTGTTCTGCAGGCCTAACCCGAGCAGCCGAGGTGGCGCAGGAAATTGGATATTCTCCTTCCGGTAGAGGAAGAGGCAGTACAACCTGTCGAGTCTTTGTTTCTTCATTGCTTTGACGATATTTCATTTTCAATTTGGTTCCGCGTTGTCGAGTATCTGGAGATATTCAATCTTATTCAAAGTTATCTTAATTTAGAATTTAGAATCAGTTACCGGCTGCTGTAAGACTCTCATCCTCGTTGACTTATTTCAAACAGCGACTTAAAAATATGTAACAACTCTCTTAAGTTCAGCGTATTCAATGCTCCTAATTTCTTAACTCTATCTTACTTCTCCTTTCCAGTCTTTGGGACATTTGCAAAATTTTTTTTTTTACTTTTTTTTTCATTTGTTTTTTAATACTTAAATTATTTTTAAAAATTCTTTTTTTTTAAATAACGTTGTTACCTTTAACTTAACAATCGCTACTTATTTACATAACTTTTGTCTGATTGAAAAAGATAACCATTTTGTAAAAAAACTCACTATTTGTATAGGGTTTTTTTCATTTGTTTTTTAATACTTAAGTTATTTTTAAAAATTCTTTTTTTTTTAAATAACGTTGTTGCCTTTAACTTAACAATCGCTACTTATTTACATAACTTTTGTCTGATTGAAAAAGATAACCATTTTGTAAAAAAACTCACTATTTGTATAGGGTCTTTCAAATTGAGCGGTTTTTTTTTATTCTTTTTTTTTAATTCTTGCATAAAAAACACAATTTTTATTGGTAATTGAAGCATAATGTATGACATTTAAATACAAAAAACAATATCCGCCAAATGTCTACCTCTTACAGCTCCACAGATGTCCACTCTTTTGTCAAAAAAATTCGATGACATTTTGGCATAATTGCTGTTCTAACTCACCAATAACGCGAATAATCTCGTCCTTCAGCTCAGGAGTTGATCGGGAGTCATTCGTATAGACCTGGCTTTTCACGTAACCCCAGAGAAAATAGTCCAACAGTGTCAGATCACATGATCTTGGTGGCCAATTGACATAATCGTTTCCGGAGATTACAATACATAAAATAATTCAACAATTAGAATGCGTTGTTGTATTGTATACGACTCCATTTTTGTAAATGTCACACATTACACTTCTCAAATGTCACAAGACCCAGACAAGTTCGCAACGCTATCTGTGTTTTATCCAAGAATAAAAAAAAACCGCTCAATTTGAAAGGCCCTTTATATGTAACATTGAAATGTTTAGTAAATATATTTAAATTGGGCACAAATATGATACAAGATCTTTTTAAATTTGGCACAAATATGATAAAAGATCTTTTTAAATTAGGCACAAATATGATAAAAGATCTTTTTAAATTTGGCACAAATATGATAAAAGATCTTTTTAAATTTGGCACAAATATGCTAAAAGATCTTTTTTAAATTTGGCCAAATATGATAAAAGATCTTTTTGGTAGTAAAATAGCCTCAAGAACTGTAAAAACCAACCAATTTTATTCAATCTTCAAAATAACACCTAAAACACTCAAATGAGTAAAGAATGGCTGAAAAAATGTGCTAAACCTTCTATATTAAAACACATTCAGTATATTTGGAACAAATTCGGCAACAAAAAATTCGTCCTACCGATATTTATCGAGAGATACGAAATCACTTTCTTGACAACCCAATATATCTCAGAAATTTATTCCGGACCCCTTCAATTGTGTTGAAATGGATTTGAAATTATTATTTTTATATAATAATGTTATTTTACCGTTAAAATAAATTATATTCTGCAGGTAGCAAAAATATGATAAATAAAAGAAGTTATTGAGGGAGTGTATGTCCAACACTAGTCAGAAAGCGGCTGATGAAAATTTAAATATTAATGCAAATAGTGGAATAAAAAAAATTAAGACGATAAACAACAGTCGCAGTAACAGTAAATGGGTATTAAACCCCTGCAGTAACAGTAAATATTGTAATATCATTCTTCTACAATTATTATTAGCGATAATGTGTGAGGAGTTGAATTTCGCAAGATGTTTCCAGTTGTAGTTAAGTGTCACTGTTTGTCAGGTTGATGAGAGCGTGCAACGGGGTTTTTTGTGTTATTAAAAATCGGAAAGAAGTATCGATTTATTTTTTCATGCTAAATATCCTCAGTGAGATACAGGCAAAAGCCTAGTTCACTGGGGATACGACAAATGAAAGGCAACAAACCCAGATCCATTAAAATTATATGTCCAAATCAAATTACCTGTTGTTTTTTCTCAAATTGTGTATATTTCTTGTCATGTGTAATAATAAAAAATAAAAAAATAAAAATATGATAATATAATTTCAAAACATCGCCAAATAATTATCAACTATGCCATAAGGTATGCTCTGTACCGTTATATGGAATGGAGACATGAATCCTCAAGGTAAACACAATATGAACAGATTGGATATGTTTAAAATGTGAATCCATAGGAGAATGCTTCGTATTCCTTAAACATATGTGGTCAGCAACACGATTGTCCTTCAAAGAGCTGCAAAATGAGAGTTGATGATGAACAGCAAAATTAGGAGCAATTATATTTATTTAACACTTTTATTGCAAATACAATCTGGCGGGCATATTGCCAGGCGGCAATCTCCTCCAACAAACCAGACAAAAGTAAATGAAGCAAGTTACGTGGTCGCATAAATCATTCAAATGACTATCCATCCCCACGAAATCCATAAACACATACGTGAGCATATGCCCACGAACCCCACAAAGACGGACAATCACCCGAACATTATTTTTCATATAAAGTGAAATATCATCAATCAAAAGGAAAGGAAGGGATGGTGGAGAGGAAAGGAAAATAAAAATCAGGAATGAGACACGTTATTTTACTGACTAGAAATTAAGAGTTTTTTCAGTCGCTTCTTAAAGCAAAAGTTTTTTCAGTCGCTTTATAAAAATTCTAATAATACATGTACAATTTATATAGCGCCGTTTAGAGAACACATTCTCCTCAAGGGCGCTGTAACTTTAAATTTGAAACATAAGTTGTTGTCATTAGATTAGGTACTTTCCCGCACCTGCTGCATATGTTTAGAAAAATATGTTTAAGAAGATCGCAGAAAACTTACTAATGAAAGACAAACTACTAAGAAACCTTTTTCACAAGTGCTTCCTAAAGCTGTTCACGCCACCCATATATCTAATACTTAGAAAGAGACCAATCCACGCCACAGGACCTGCAATAGATAAAGCCTTGTCATAAAACCCCACCTTATTAGATCAATTGAGAACAAAATCAGTTTATTCAATGAAACCAAAATCACGCAACAAAAGGTATAATACTCAGATCCATTAAAATTGTGTATCCAGATCCATTAAAATTGTGTATCCAGTTCCATTAAAATTTTGTATCCAGATCCATTAAAATTGTGTATCCAGATCCATTTAAACAGTGTGTTCAAATTAAATTACCTGTTACCTGTTAAAATTCCCACAGTTCATTTTAAAGAAAAAATTGAGGATCGAGTTAGTGCTAGAAGACATATGTTCTTATTCCGCTATATTCGACAGTGTACCAAAGTACAAGGAGTACAGGAACAATGCCATAAGGCGTAAGAAAGAGAAGCATTTACTCAAGTTATAGCCGACGTCAGTGGGACTTGACGGGGAACAAGGACAAGAAGAACTAACAAGAAACCATAATTGTTTTCTCCATTTGTCGTTCGAACAACTTAGTCAAAAGGAATATTTTAAATTGAACTCGTCGTTGGAAACTTCTCGCTCCGAAACCATATTATAAATATTACTAAAGCAATATTCAGGCGACAGAAAACGAAATGTTCCTCATTTTTCTAAAATCCGAATAGAAATTCGAAATGTACTCCACTCTTTTCTTTGCCCTTAAGCATATCCCACCAGTGGCGTATGCCACGAGGGTACTTTTTTCTTTTAAAATTAATGAACTAAACTTAAAAAAAAAGTAAGTACCTGGTAGACAATGCCCTGATAAGCTCTAAGTTTTTAAGATCTCGACATAGGCATTTGAAAGAATGGCGAATAAAAAGCGAAAAAGTTATTGAAGAAGATTTTGATATGGTTGTCAAGATTATGCTGTGGTCGGAAAAATGTTTGTGATAGCTTATGATTTAGTTGTGTGTACATGCCATACGCTCAAACAGAGATTGTTTATTGGCTTTTCCAGTTCACCGCTCCTCTTTTTTTACGTCGAATCAGTTACAAACCAATATAAGACTCGCTGCATCCTTGGCATGCTTTAAGAAGCGACTGAAAAAACTCTTAATTTCTAGTCAGTAAAATAACGTGTTCCATTCCTGATTTTTCTTATCCTTTCCTTTCCTCCATCCATTCCTTTCCTTTTGATTGATGATATCTCACTTTACATGAAAAATAATGTTCGGGTGATTGTCCGTCTTTGTTGGGTTCGTGGGCATGTTCTCACGTATATGTTTATGAATTTCGTGGGGATGGATAGTCATTTGAATGGGTAATGCTACCATGTTACTTGTTTCTTTTACTTTTGTTTGGTTGGAGATTACCGCCTGATAATAAGCCCGCCAGATTGTATTTGCAACAAAAGTGTTAAATAAATAAATACATACATACAAACCACCTCTACGTTTCCCTGACAGGGTTGGCAGATAGGGCGAAGCGCCACAAACATATTGCTCTCTTGACACAAACATATTTCGTACATACCATACACCTTCTGAAACAGCTCATATGATTTATCTTAGTTCTTACATTTCCTTCTTTCAATTCATCATTCGCTTGATTAAACCATACTTTCCTTGGTTTTCGTCTACCACCCCTTCCACTTGAATTTACACTGTATACTTATTCAACACATGAGCCTTAAATTTACATTCATCCCTAAACATTAATTCCGTATTTTGTCATACATTATCACCCATTTTTACAGAATGTCAACACTTTTTACTCCCATATATCAAACCACCTTGCACTTTTCCATCACCACGACGTGGATAGACAATACAGATGTTTACCGCTATAGACTTCGTATCATTACTTAAGCTTAACTCCTTTTGATTTCGTGTTAAGCCACTGCTAACATCGGGTACAAAGCAATTTCGTGTGATATTGAATCCCCGCTAAAGTATAGCCGCTCTATCCGCCGATATAGTCGAGTATGCTTCTTCGGCACCAGCGTGGGCCCATTGATACGATATGAGTAGATATAATAATGTAGATGGCGACATCTACCTACCCCCACCGCATCGCATATTCCACGTCACTTATGCACACAAGGTCCGGATTAGGGAATGCATTCGTTGTCCGGAAAATAATTTCGTATTCAAATGACAAATTTAAATGAAAAATTTCATCAAATGTTCGTAAACGGTCATTATCAATAACTTAAGTATCTTAGTAATCTCTCGTGATTACTAAGATACGTAAGTTATTCATTGGGGGACCCATAAACATCTGGTGAGTCTCGATCAAAGTCTCGATCATATCGTAAAACGCTGGTGAGTCTCGATCAAAGTCTTGATCGTATCGTAAAACGCTGGTGAGTCTAGATCAAAGTCTTGATTGTATCGTAAAACGCTAGTGAGTCTCTATCAAAGTCTCAATTTGTCGTAAAACGCTGGTGAGTCTCGATCAAAGTGTTGATCGTGTCGTTAAACGCTAGTGAGTCTCGATCGTGTCGTAAAACGCTGGTGAGTCTCGATCAATGTCTCGATCGTGTCGTAAAACACTGGTGGGTTTCGATCAAAGTCTTGATCGTGTCGTAAAACACTGGTAAGTCTCAATCAAAGTCCCGATCATTCGTACAATACTGGTGAGTCTAAAACGCTGTTGAGTCTCGATTAAAGTTTTCTTAGTAATGGGGGTTAGTTGTTTCAGCATGTCAATAATTTATTATTTATTAATTTTTATTTCTTGTTACTATGTATAGTTGTCTTAGATTTGTATGCTATTGGGTTTAAAACGTATATTTTAACTTTATAAAATAATTAAATAAACTCATTTGAGTTTACCGTCGTTGTACAGCGCACATTCTGCCTTTAAAATAACGTCAGCCCTGTGTATGATACTCGTATATAGGACTGAAACACAGTATTGAATGAGAGAGAGACTTACATTCAGAACCTATTGAAAAGGCTGAGCCGCTGAATTCTTTATATTGCGACATATTGTTTCAATTGGAGAGTGTTTGCTCTCACCCTGTACGCCCTGCAACGACGAGTACAGTGTATCTCTCTATCGGCAATATATTGAAGCAATATTATAACATATAATAGAAAGGTCTAAACACGAGTAATGCTCAACTGAAAAAACTTGGAAACTAGTTTAATCCCCTGGAAATATTTCAACTGAAACGCCACCATCACGCAATCGATTAAACCCTTTGGATATGTTCGCTTATAACATCTCGGGCTGAATTCAGCGACGTATCGGATTTGAAGGGGGGACCCATAAACACCTAAAGGGAATTAAGCGACGTATCGGACTTGGAGGGGGGACCCATTAACAACTAAAGTGAATTCAGCGACGTATCGGACTTGGAAGGGGGACCCATAAACAACTTAAATGAATTCAGCGACGTATCTGACTTGGAGGGGGGACCCATAAACAACTAAAGTGAATTCAGCGACGTATCGGACTTGGAGGGGGGACCCATAAACAACTTAAGTGAATTCAGTGACGTATCGGATTTGGAGGGGGGGGGCATAAACAACTAAAGGGAATTAAGCGACGTATCGGACTTGGAGGGGGGACCCATAAACATCCATAAAACTCGATTGAACGCGAACAAAAGGAGGTGTCGAAAATGCTCACTTTGGTCTACTTGACATTCCATTTTGAAGGCTTGTAATCAAATAAAATAATAAACGCAACGTAAAAGCAAACACAATATCTTATAGAGCAGAAAAAATTCTTTCGAATGACGCATAACATTTACCATTGTGTTTTACTTTTGGTGCTTATTTTTAAATTGGAAAAAAACGGACACAACTTATGTTAACACCCAATACATACGATTACCTCTTAGAGGTGAGATGAGAAAACAATTCTTTATGCTTTTCTATTCCCACATTTAGCATTTGCTTCTTCCAAATCGACAAATCTAACGTATATGATATTTTAGTTTTTATAATTGAAGAGTTAAACTCATTAACCACTCAAGAGCCAAAAAATACGTAAATAGTTATGAGAAAAAAACTGTACGGTATTTGAATAAACTGCTTGTGGAGATGTGCCCAGTGACATCTTTGGTTGTAAAACAGAATCACTTTGAGTTTGAATTCACATATATGCCATTTATGGGTATATTGTCGCTGGTTGATACACTGTTTTCCATTAAAAAAAATCAAAATATGGTTGTTATGTGGTTTATGAGTTTAACTCTTCAATTATGACCTTTCCCAGTTGTGGCTTAGTGAGCACGATAACTATTCGACATCTGACACACTCTATATTACCTAAATGGCGAGTGAAACTGCATATTTAAAACGCAATTACGATTGAAATTTAAAACGGCACATTACCATGTTAATATCAATAATAACCATTACTTATGGATGTATAATATTTGAGCTTTTGAATAGATAATGAAAACGAGCGGGAATACCCGGCCATCATTGTCAGCATTCTAGTCGCTAAAACTCATTATGTTATATAATATTTATTAATATACATAGTTGTATATTTTTCAGTAAGACAAAGAAGAGCACTTTTAAAAGGTTTGGACATGTAGAACGAATAAAGGAAAAAAACTTACAAAAATTTACAAGCAAATGTGAGCGGAAGACTCGGTAGAGGAAGACCAAGGGAAGATATTTTGGATCAATGAGAAAGTGTGGATATAGGAAAGGTGAAGGATGTGTGTCACGATAGGAAAACCTAGTACTCTATCCACTCTACCTACCCAGACAAGGAAACGGGCTGATGCTTTGTATGATTGTGTCATAAAGAGTCTTTCAAATTGAGCGGTTTTTTTAATTCTTGGATAAAACACATATGGCGTCGCGAACTTGCCTGGGTCTTGTGACATTTGAAAAGTGTAATGTATGACATTTACAAAAATGGAGTCGTATACAATACAACAATGCGTTCAAATTGTTTAATTATTTTCTGTATTGTAATCTCCAGAAACGCTGATGTTAATTGGCCACCAAGATCATGTGATCTGACACCGTTGGACTATTTTCTCTGGGGTTACGTGAAAAGCCAGGTCTATGAGAATGACCCCCAATCAATTCCTGAGCTGGAGGACGAAATCATTCGCGTTATTGGTGAGTTAGAACCACAATTATGACCAAATGTCATCGAAAATTTTGACTAAATAGTGAACATCTGTGGAGCTGCAAGAGGTGGACATTTGGCGGATATTGTTTTTTTGTGTTTAAATGTCATACATTATTCTTCAATGGCCAATAAAAAGTTTTTTGAAATCAAAGCAAATTGTGTGTTTTATTCCAGAATTAAAAATATTAGAATAAAAAAACCGTTCAATTTGAAAGACCCTTTATTTAAAAATGACATTTGCCATTATGCTGGTCATCAAGACACTGCTGTATTGTATTTAATTACACTTTTACTATTTCGCGAGTTTATTCACATGAAGAAATATATTGCAAGAAATAGGAAGGTGACGGCTGCTGTCATTACATTGGGTTCTTCCTCGCATCTGCATATGTTTGGAAAAACGTATTTGTTAAGAAAACCGCAGACAACTTACCAAAGAAAGACGGACTACAAAGAAACCCCTGTAGATCTTCCGAACTTATTAGCTTCAATCTTGTCCCTTCGCCCTGTTGCAATTTTCGCGGTCATCTAGATCAATCCGCAGAGCACATTCTGTGGTACTGCGCTGAAAATCGAGTCAGTAATATCCGATGGGAACTCCACTTAGCCTTACATCGGTTCATCTCCGGACTTATTGACTGCTCCGATCTAGTAACGTTTAAGGATAGTTTTATTGCGTTTGAAATTTTCTGTGAAAGTACTGGCAACTTGCTGGGCTGTTTGATCTCCAGGACTTTATAAAAACTTTTTAAAAAGTACGTTGCTAGTCATTTCCCCTTTTCCCGTGATGTCGTACTATAAGTCCGTCGTCACTACTATTATTTTCACACTCAAGTGTGTCACCACCGGGGGCAGGAGTCTCTTTGGGTAGTTCCTTATTCGTCACTATGTGACGTCGCACTCATAAAAAAATAAAGAAGACTTCGAACTTTTAGTGTAGATTACGCTGGATGGGGGCTTATTTTGTCCCCATAACAGCGTGAGTGAAGATGGGATCGAACTGAACTGCGATCTTCCGATATACTCGTATAATAGTAACGCATTTGGCTTTAGGTGGAGTGTAGTGTATATGTGCATAGATAGTCATATTTTACGAAGGACCTCCCAAAAAAGAGTTATCTTCAAGTAGCTTCAGAAGCTGCCCATGCAACCTACATCTCTTACACTTAGAGCCAGACTATTCCACGCCATGGGACTAGGAATGGAAAAGCTATGTCAAAATACTCCATTCATTTTAATTGATCTGGAATAATTAGTTCATTCTATACGACCTCTGTGGCCTTGCTGATAAGACTCTTGTATTTTAATCCGGGAGCTTCGAGTTCGATTAATGATGAATCCCAGATATATTGAAAAAGGAATTCATAGTATGTTATCATTCATTTAATGCCTCTTTGATCGCAAGAGATTATGACAATGAGCTCAAGCCAGTCAAGTTGTACTGAATACAATTAAAGTATAATACAATACATACTTTTCCGCCATGTTTTTCAGCATGTTTATATTTCCACTGCGGATATGTTGAGACGTATTTTGAGAATAAATTAATGTATTAAACAAACTTTATTATTTCTAACATATTACCTGAATCCAGCCCTGTTATTGATTCTTAAAATAATTTTTCGAGTATAGTATTTTATCTCCAGCAACAATCTACAAATTTATTATGTTATTTTTAGTTAAGGCATTAACATTGTGAAGGTTGAAAGACATTGTAATGGGTTTTATCAAACACTGGAATAAACAAGTGGAATAAACAGTGTTTCATGAAACAAATTACAATCCACAAATTATCAAATTTAAGCACAAATTAACAATTCAAGATGACATCGACCAAAAAGTTCTACTCCTCTCCAAATCAACATCTCGTATACACTGATCCGAAAGATACAATGGAGACATTCCAGTAAGGGACTTGAATACAAAGAGACAATGTTTGAATGAATCCGTCCTCGACACTTGAGCCAGTGTAGACTTTTTATAAGCGGACTAATATAACTATATTTAGTACTTCCATATATCAGCTCAACTGTTGCCTCGTAGTACTCTCTAAGATCTTAAAAACTTGTAAAATTTGCGTTCCACAAGCGTCCTCCCTCAATATTAATGAATTTCATATATCAGTTTTACAACTGCGTTGAAATCAGACTGGAGCGTAGAAATTTGCGAGTCAAACAGGTCAGAATTAATTGAATAACAATAATGCGGACACAATACAACAAAGGAATTAATAAAAGTTTTTATTTCATCACATCGACATACTCGTACAAATATTTACTCTCTAATTTTATCATACACGAGTACGAGTATAAAGGGTCTTTCAAATTGAGCTGTTTTTTAAATATTTTTTTTCATTCTTGAATAAAACACACAATTTGATTTAATTTCAAAAAACTTTTTATTGGTCATTGAAGTATAATGTATGACATTTAAACCCGAAAAAACTATTTCCGCCAAATGTCCACCTCTTGCAGTTCCACAGATGTCCACTCTTTTGTCAAAATTTTCGACGACATTTTGACATAATGCGGTTCTAACTCACCAATAATGTGAATAATTTTATCCTTCAGCTCAGGAATTGATCGGGGGTCATTCTCATAGACCTGGCTTTTCACGTAACCCCGGAGAAAATAGCCCAACGGTTCTAGATCCCCTGATCTTGGTGGCCAATTAACACCACCGTTTCCGGAGATTACAATACATAAAATAATTCAACAATTTGAACGCGTTGTTGTATTGTGTACGACTCCATTTTTATAAATGTCATACATAGCACTTCTCAAATGTCACAAGACCTTAGCAAGTTAGTGACGCCATCTGTGTTTTATCCAAGAATTTAAAAAACCGCTCGATTTAAAAGACCCTTTAGAAGCTCGAAGAAAGTGTGTAAACTATTTTTGTATCCATCCCCATTGTAGAGATCCCCATCAAGAAAGATACCAAGAAATTTGATGCTATCTTTTGGAAAAATACACTATGTTACTGAATTAGTTAATAGGAAAGCTCATACTTCCTGTACCCCCGCATTCAGGAAGCATTTGTTCCATACAGTTTGCGAGCGAAGGTTTATAATTATTGCTAAGCCGGATATACAGAGTATCCTGTTGTCGTATCTGCAGCGGAACTATAATGCAAGAATGGATATACTATGAACGACCTCCGTGTGGCCTTGATGGACAACCTCTGTTGCCTAATTGATAGGGCTCTGTCTCCCAGCCCAGAGATTGTGGGTTTAAATCCCGCTGAACCTAGATTTTTAAAAAAGGATTCCAGTCTTATTTTCACTAAAGGCATCTTTACCATCTTTCTGGTTGGCTGGAAGAGATTGCCACATAGCAATAAGCACGCCAGATTGTTCTGTATACAACAAAAGCCCTCCTCATATGCAATATCTTCGACATCCAAACTCTCCGTGCATTTTTTTTTTCAGTATGAACCAGTAGTAAAACTTGTTTCAGATAAATCAGTTAATGTGAGGATTCGACCATCATTTTGGTTCAGATCTGTTTAAAAATAAATTAATGAAAACGGTTTTTATTTATTTAGATTAAAAGCAAAAAAACGCATTTTAAATGACGTTTTAGGCCGACCGCATAAAGCACGCAGTAAAAACATTTTAAATGGGACGGTTAAAATTTCCAATTTAAATTATTTTCAAATATGAATGCAAAATTAGCTCTGAAAGTTCAGATTAAATAATCCATTTAAAGGCATTTCAGAGTCGCAAAATCTACATTCAATATTTATGATAATTATTTAAAAAAAATATGCGTAAAATGAATGGAGAACGAGGAGTAAACCGAGAAGAGAGTAGAAGAAGATAGTTGAAAAATGTTTAACTGAGGGAAAGGTAAAGAGGATGAGAAACAGGAAAGTATGTATAATGAGATGTATAGATGAGGACAAGGCGAGAACCATTTGCAAGGATTAAAAGACGTGGAGATCTGTTATCTCTGCCAACTCCAAATGAGACGTGGAATAATGATATGTATGTATGTACGAATACCTCTTTTCTAATTTCACAATTACAATGATAGTCTATTCCTGCTGGCTAAGGTTCAATTTTACGTCCTTCCGAGACCATCAAGATTCCACAGATTATTTTTTTCAAAGTATACAATTTTATGCAATCGAACTTCATAAATCGGACCTGCATTGCGTAACCTGCATAGGTTAATCGTTAAGCCCAACCTGTTTGTATCAAGCCCAACCTGTTTGCATCAAGCTTAACCTTAGTCAGATACCAACTGAAATCCGTATATCTTACATAGATATTTAAACACAGATTTATAAATTTAAGAAATAAAAATGTTTAAAGATTACAACGCCTTGACATACTCGTAATTATTACTTATCGCTTTCACAGAATCCATGCCTTCTCTTTTCCACACTATTTAATCTTGTTAAAACTATTCTAAGAAAATAATACCATTGGATTTTATTTTTTATTCCTCATGTCTTAATATTAGAAAAACTTTTTTTATCTCTTAAACAAATAAATAAAAATATAATTAAATGTTTAAAAATTCAATACTATTTATCTCTTTAACAACTGTCACAAATCTTCTGATAATCCAGAAAATTAACAATGCAAATCATTCTTGTGAAATGTGAAGTGTATAATCATTGTCATCTTGTGATAGTGCGATTATTTTTGTAATTGCGAGTGTTTGTGGGTGTCATCTATTCCATGATCTTTGCATTTTAAAACCCACTATTGACGCACAATATTTACATCAACACAATCTTCACCGTGAATATTATATTAGCGTCGGTGGATTTTAATTTGTGAAATGCCTTCAATCGTCAAAAACACAATCAAAGAAATTTGGATAAACCGCGTCGACTTATGGTCACAACATAAATATATTCAGTTGAAGGGATATAGGTAGACAATTTGCTTCTTGGATACTGAAACGAAAGCAGATGTGTAAAGGAAAAAGTGAATGCTTGTAGCACGTAAGTCTTGTCATCTATTGATGAATGATAAAACCAGTGGCACTAGTTTACATTCAACCCTCGTATGAATAAACAGTCGCAACATTTATGAGTTATAAAACCAGAGGCACTAGTTTATATTCAACCCTCGTATGAATAGACAGTCGCAACATTTATGAGTTACTAAACCAGGGGCACTAGTGTATATTCAACCGTCGTATGAATAAACAGTCGCAACATTTATGAGTTATAAAACCAGAGGCACTAGTTTATATTCAACCCTCGTATGAATAGACAGTCGCAACATTTATGAGTTACTAAACCAGGGGCACTAGTGTATATTAAACCCTCGTATGAATAAACAGTCGCAACGTTTATGAGTTATAAAACCAGAGGCACTAGTTTATATTCAACCCTCGTATGAATAAACAGTCGCAACATTTATGAGTTATAAAACCAGAGGCACTAGTTTATATTCAACCCTCGTATGAATAGACAGTCGCAACATTTATGAGTTATTAAACCTGGGCCACTAGTTTATATTCAACTCTCGTATGAATAAACAGTCATAACATTTATGAGTTATAAAACCAGAGGCACTAGTCTACATTCAAACCTCGTATGAATAAACAGTCGCAACATTTATGAGTTATTAAACCAGAGGCACTAGATTACATAAGGATTCATTTGACTTCATTCAGTCGTATCTATTATTTCATGAAAATAAACAAAAACGTGCCGGTGTGCTCCGATCGTCTCACTTCGCCGTGCCATCGGATTCAGAACAGCGCTGTGGTCGGTGAGTTTGCTGGTGTGCAACGACTCACTCACTTAAAAAAAGAAACCCCATGGTACAACTCCGCTTTCCAACTGAATTGACGTTGTAATGGCGACGGATTTCTCAACTACGAGGTCCAGTAACGACGATGACGACACTACACTGAAAGTCTTAATTTTAACATGTTAATTTTTTTGTAAAATTGTTAAAGAAGTCTTATGTAGATATCTTCAGAATTTTTAACAGCCACCTGCTAATTGGCACTCTCCAGATAGTTGAGGTACTAATGGCTGCTTCTTAAGGTCTTTAATACCCCGGGTGGTGGACCGTGCTGAGTTGCGGTGGAGCGGGACTGTCAATGGGGTGGAAGGGGATGAAGTATTACCACAATGTTTATATTCCATTTCCGGGGCTCGTCTCCAGCGTCCCTCGGCCCCTGGCGCCAGTGATAGGTGACCAGTAGGGTGTCCCTTATTTGGTCAAAAAAAAAAATTGCGATTTTTTTTGCTCTCACCCCCTAAATATTTTCCATTTGGTTTGATTTACTCAAAAACAAAATTTTATCTCAATACGATGACGTTAACCCGTGCCGACTTGAGCGCCAAATTTGAATGTTAGGAATTATAGGTTTATTAGTCCTAAGTCAGTGTAAAAACTATTGATGAACGCATAATATCTTACTTATTTTAAGTTCAATACATTTTTGCTCTTTAGAGTGCACTATGGTTTTTATGTATTCTTGTGGATACTTTCTTTTCAGTGTTTCTATCTTAAAATTTGGGTATGGTCTACGATGTTTAGGAACACAACGCAACACAAATTGTTTTTGCTCTTCATCGACTGTCAATAGTCCATGAAAATCTTGCATTAGTTTAACACATCATTCAACAGTCATTTACAGCTTTTTACTCCTTAACTATCATTTTAGCTTCTTAATATAAAGTGTTGCTCATCCATGTTGAAGGATTTTCTTGAATAAAACTAGTACCCATCTTCAGGCGAGATAACAGATCTCTGCTCTTAGTTGACACGAAGTCATCTATTGTTTTCTCGGAAATAAAGATAATTTTAATTTTTTTGCAGTCTCCTCCCAAAAAAATTACAAAGAGCTCTTTGAGTTCTCGGCAATAACCTCTAAGTAATGGTTTATTTTATTTACTTTCATAGAATTCTAACACTTCCTTAATTTCCGACTCATTGAAAAATACTTCCACATTCTTTATGCCACTTTGAAAATTATTTGCATTGATACTTTTCCAGCTCTCCCTTTAATGTTTAAAAAGTGGTATGTCAAGACTGCTTACTACATCATGTACTTTGCATTCAAATACACATCGAAAAAAAAGTTCATATATATGATGACGGCACGGGAAAAACAACAACTCTGTTCAATATTTATTCAAGTAAGACACATGCCCACTTAAAACAGCCATTGTTTAAGGCAGCTGTGTCGCTGCAGAGAATTTGTACATTGTCTTCTCTACCCCAATAGGTTAATGCATCCCAAACAGCGTTCGCTTGCTCTTTACCAGAAGCATTCTGTAATTTTGGAACACCAATGAGCTGCTCACTGTTCTCAAATGTATCAACGATTGGAAGTCTTTCTTCTTTTGGGTCCCTGACATTTAATGCGGGCAACAATTTACCATCCCAATGAAAAGTAAGAATTGCAGGGATATTATTCTTGAAAGCCGATTTAATTATTTCAGAACGTTCTCTTCTCTTCGTCTGGTTGATTCGATGAATAGAATATTTAGCAATAGATAGCTCTTCGGTATTGTGGCTAAGTGTCTCTGCTGTCGCCTGAAGGATGTATACAGAATCTCTTACACTCAGCTGACATATATCCAAAGTAGCCACTAATTTTGTAGTAATACAATCAGTGGTACCTCTTCTCACTGCATTTTGCATTGATGTACTCTCAAGACTCACCAACGTCGATTTCATCTGAACTTGGAAATGCCTTATCTGAATCTTCAGATGATGGAAGAGGAGGTACACTAGTAGATGTAGATACTACACATTGTTGTTTCTCTTGCCTTTTCTCTTTTTATAATTTTCTTTGCCTCGCCCTTTTCTCTATATCCGCGAGTTTTCGGTCTACTTCTGATAGATAGCCTTTACGTACAGGCTCTCTCTGTTGAAGTTAAAACTTCCTTTCTTCTTCCAACTTTAATGTTTGTAGAGCATTGGCATGTGCAATATCAAATAAATTGTCCAAACAATTTCTAAACTCCCTTTCACGGCGCTTAAAAATTTTTTTTAAATTTTTTTGCAATTTTCTCCACTCCGAATGCAAATTAATAAGTTTTTGTGAACAATGGTGAACAGCTCTTGTTGTAATTCTCGATCTCTCCCAAAATATCACGCACTCACGAACCACAAGATAAGCACTTACACTGAAACTTAATTTTACCTCCCGTTTGTTATAAAATAACACTTCCAGCACTTATCTATTTGTTGGTAACTTGTGCCCTGTTATTTGGTGTTTTATATATCCTATTAAAAACACACCTTCCCTGGCACTGCGTAATTGTTGTGACATAATGTTATGGTAGCAAGCCAAAAACACATGCTACATACTTGATAACAGATAATGATTTGAATGCACTGCACGTGCCACGTACTAGAGACCTGACTTAGCGTGACAAGTTCGGCCATGTTCTTCATGCGAGTTCGCGCTCAAGTCGGCACGGTTTATAATGCTTCGATCACAACAAAAAAATTTGTAGACATGTTTTAGAGTCATTCAAACAAAATTGGAGGGTGAGACGGCAAAAAATTTGAAGTCGGAAAATAAGGGACACCCTAGTGACCAGCCTTATAAACTAATACTGTTTCATGTTTTTTTTGTAAAAGAAAAAAATATTTGAAAGTATGCTTAGGTAACTTAATAATACATACATTTATAAACCATTACGGGTCTCCTTATCGGGGTAGCCAGAGAAGAGAGATCGCCCGACATTCCTATCGTGGCACTCAACTATCACCTCGTCCTTATCCATATATGTATACGTTCTCATACAGCTCCTGTGATTTCTTTGCCTTTTTATATTTCCTTATTTCAAAGTGTCTTTCACTTGATCCAACCATACTTCTCTTGGTATTCCTCTATCACGCTTTTTATTCATATTTGCGCTCTACGTTTGTTTTGTTGGGCTTTCTGCATTAATTCGTTCCACGTGTCTAAACCATCTCAGAGTGCTCTTGTCTCTAACTCAACAAACCAGTTTTAAATTCACATTCATCCCTAATCCCTTGATTCCGTATTTTGTCATACATTGTCTCTCCATATATTCTTCTAAGTGCATGCATTTATGCAGCATTTATTATAAAAAATATTTTTTTTATAAGTGCTTCATTAATAAGCAACGGCGAAAGCTCTATCAGAAAACCCGAACCATATTACTTTGGAATCATCAATTTATTAGATGAAGAAGAAATCGACCTCGAAGTTCTACTTAATCAATAAACGTCTTCACGTAGAAACGTCTCACGCAAAAACGGCTTCGAATAACTGACAAAGAACATCGCATTTCATGGCCATTGCACATATATAACAAACGGAATCACTCCTTACACTCCTGTTACCGCAACACTAATGAGAGGTGATCAAATTTACAACAATTTCGCTTCATCCGTTTGAAGATTAAATTACTCCATATCTTTCATCCCATTGTGCGCTCCATCCTCTCTGCCTATCTTAAGCGTCCTCAACACCTACAGGTATTTCGGGTTAGATGTCTTCTTCAGTTGTGAAGTGTTGTCTATTTTTCGTTTATATAATTTAGTTCTTTTGTTTATATAGTTAAACATAATGCTTTCTTTCTAGCATTTTTTTCCAACATCCAGCTTATCTTGGATATATTAAATTGTTTTACTCTGTGATAGTTAGAGAAAAAAATCTTAAAATTTAAGCAACAATATTCGTAAATATTCGTCAAAATTTAAGCTAAAAAACTAATGACCGATCAATGTGACAGTGATAAATTTTACAAAAAAATCCTTAAAATTTAAACAAAAAAGTAAAGACCAATCAATAGTACGAGTATATGACCAATGATAAATGTTACAAAAAGTATTCTTTTAAATTTAAGCAAAAAGAAACTAATGATCAATATAGTGATAGATTTTACAAAAAATATACGTTAAAATGTAAGCAAAAAAACTAATAACCAATCAATAATGGTAAAACTAGAGAAAAGGAATTCGTTCAAGGATAAAGAAGGGAATGTAAGAAAAATTAGAATGAAAGGATATTCTGAGTTAAAGTTTTTTTCCATTTATCTCTTAAACGTAAATATTTCCATTTATCTCTTAAATTAAACAATCGCACCGAGTGAACCACAAAATAAATGAAGATGTGTTCATATGCAAAAAAAGTCCGCATCGCCTAATCGAACAGAACATTTATGTTCTTTAAGAAATTGGATTTGTTCACGAAGATATGAAAGAGATAATTAGTTCGTGATGGAGATAAATTTCTAACGTATTAATTGTATTATTCTTTGTGGCCTAGTAGGTAAGACTCTCGTGTTCTAGCCAGAAGAATGCGTATTAAGCTCCCGTTGGTACCCATATTTTAAAAAAAATAATTCATGTCTGGTTATCCCTTCTGGTTGATTGAAAGAGATAGCCACGTCTCAATGACAGTTTATACTTTATACAACGAAAGTGCAATATAATACAACTCTTTTACCGGACTAGGGGTTTTCTTTACATTTTTTATGAAATCGATCCTATAACCCGCAGGTATAATCAAACATCTTTCAACTAGACTACGGAGATCGTCAATTTTGTACTTAACGTAAACTTTTTGTTCGTTGGTTGGCCGCAAAAAATCTCTATCTGGCAATAAACTACCGAGTTGTACTTGTTACAATACAGCATTGTTTCTCAATCTTTTTAGCTTTGCGACCCTCCAAAATATACAATTAAAACTTCACGACCGCTGCAAAAACTTGACATTTTTAATAGTTACTTTTCATGTGAAGCTTAAGGAAGCGCTTAACGACAATCATTTTAGGAGGTATTATCACAAAATGTATGATGTTATATGAGCACTATACACATATACTACACTACACGTAAAGCTGAATGTTTTACTATCACATATCGGAAAATCTATAAATGTTTTTACGTAGTTCGTCATCCCTTAGTAAGTTAACAGTGGTTTTCTTATCAAATAAGTTTTGCTTAACATAACATGCAGATGCGGCGAGCTATCTAAGCTTATAACCATCCAAATTTATAAAGCCGCATCCACTACCTTCCCATCCTCACACTACACCCTTAACGAATATTCTATATTATATTTATATCTAAAAAAAATACCATCAAACATCATGTACATCTTCTCCACCGAGCTATGCCTTCTTCTTTGTCTTCTTGCGCGGCAAACGGTATGTTGCTGTTCCTGAGAGCCGGGGTGCTGCCGTCGGGGACTGTGGTGCGGGGCGGGATGATCGGGAGGGCACTGGAATCTTGACGATGCCGCCGGGACCGCTGACTTGAAAAAGGATCACTTTTGATATATTGCCTATAACATATTGGGTTACATTCGACGACGTATTGAGGTGAGAGGGGAGGGGGCATAAAATACTAAAGTGAAGACAACTACTCAAATACTTCCTCAAAGTATACATAGATAACCCCCCCCCCCCCCTCCACACACACACAGATGACACAACAGTAGAAAAGGTAATCACTGACATAATAGATTAAACACGTTGATCACTCGTAATTTTTTACTTTCAATATAAATAAAATTACTTGTTTTCGTTTGTTCGTTCCTACCCTTACACTCTTTAAATATTTTAATCTAACAATAGTAGTGGGTTTGAGTCCCGAGTAAGAGTGCACTTAAGGAGGGTTTGCTCTCTAAATGTCGCTGTAGAAATTATCATTTTATTATTATTATTAATTCTTAAGTGTGAGTATGATTAAATTATCATACTTACGCTATCTACTACACACTATTACTAGCTATATAATAGAATAGATATACAGAGGTAACTATTGGAGTATACAATGTACGGCAGTGACTTGGTAACTCTCCTAATATTTCATCGCGACCCATGGGTTGAGAAACGACGAAATAAAGTTTATATTCCATAGTTAAAGTAAATTTTACAACAAACGTGATATTGCGTCTAGTTAAAAAAAAGGTTTTTGTTGGCCACAGTGGAGTTTTCCTTTGTTAACGAAGATTTATTTAATATCCGAGATTTACGAATTGACATAACTTACAATTTAAATCCTCGACAAATACCTCCACGCTCTACACGCTAGAGCCGCTAAACCCTTCTTAAATATACATCAGCTCACACTCAAACCCCTTCTACACGTCTAGGGTCTGTACTAGAGAGCTTCACTATACACTGTCATATTTACTGTCCGTTTTTTGTGTATTCACTTCTCAAGTGACAGCTTTGTGGAATTATAAATTGTGCGCTTGTGGAATTGAAGAATGAGTAACGTATAAAGCGTATATTGGTTTAGTGTGTGCCAGATATAAGCATATGACATTTAGCATGTATTAGCATACATAAGCATATGGCATTTAGCATATATGAGCAGATATAAGCATAAGATATTACACGTATATAAGCAGATAAGTACATGGCATTCATAAGCAGATACTCGTGTAAGCATGTGACATTCAGCATGTATAAATATATGATATTAAACATACTCGTATATAAACAGATATAAGCACATCACATTCATAAGCAGATGTAAGCATATGATATTAAGCATATAAAAGTAGATATAACCACATGGCATTCATAATCAGATACTCGTATAATCATGTGACATTTAGCATGTATAAGCATATGACATTCATAAGCCGATATAAGCCTATAACATTCATAAGCAGTAAGCAAATGACATTTAGCATGTTTAAGCAGACACAAGCATATGCAATTCACAAGCAGTTATGAGCAATGATACAATGCAAGATATAGCATATGACCGAGTGATAAGAGACAAGTTATAGAAAACATTGAACGTAAATTAAGAATGTTATTACATCATTATATGCTGAAACGGTGGCTAAATTGAGTGGTTTAATATTTCGAAAGGAGTAAAACAAGGATGTGCTGTGTCACCCTGGTTGTTTAATATTTATATAGATTTGCGTGTAAAGGAACTACAGAGAACAATGGGTGGCATACAAGTGTCGAAAGAGAACACACGAGGATTGCTGTATACTGATGACATGGTAGAGTATACTGATGACATGGTCGAGTATACTGATGACATCATAAAGTAAAGTGATGACATGGTAGAGTATACTTATGACATTGTAGAGCATGCTGATGTCATGGTAGAGTATACTGATGACGTGGTAGAGTATACTGATGACATGGTAGATAGAGCGGAGAATGAGGATGAATTACAGAGAAATGTAAAGAGAAATATCTGAGAATAAATGTTGCGAAATCCAAAGGCATGATGATATAAAAGTGTGAAAAGAAAAGTAAATGCGATATATGGGTGAGTCATGAAAGTGAATGCGATATATAGGAGTCATGAAAGTAAATGCGATGTATGGATGAGTCATGAAAGTAAATGCGATGTATGGGTTAGTCATGAAAGTAAATGCGATATATGGGTGAGTCATGAAAGTAAATGCGATGTATGGGTGAGTCATGAAAGTAAATGCGATATATGGGTGAGTCATGAAAGTAAATGCGATATATAGGAGTCATGAAAGTAAATTGCGATATATGGGTTAATCATGAGAGTAAATGCGATATATGGGTGAGTCATGAAAGTAAATGCGATGTATGGGGGAGTCATGAAAGTAAATGCGATATATGGGTGAGTCATAAAAGTAAATGCGATATATAGGAGTCATGAAAGTAAATTGCGATGTATTGGTGAGTCATGAGAGTAAATGCGATATATGGGTGAGTCATGAAAGTAAATGCGATATATGGGTGACTCATGAAAGTAAATGCGATATATGGGTGACTCATGAAAGTAAATGCGATATATGGGTGACTCATGAAAGTAAATGCGATATATGGGTGACTCATGAAAGTAAATGCGATATATGGGTGAGTCATGAAAGATAAGAGCAAGTTGAAAATTTATGTTATTTAGATTATATTTTCTCAGATGATGGAAGAGTTCAGAGGGTTATCAAACTACGTTTAGCGATGGGAAACAAAATCAATGGGTCACTAAAACATATATGATATAATCGATCAGGACAGTATCAAAATCTACTAAGATAAGATAGTCCACAACAATAGTTTAGTAACAACTTTGATGTGTGGGATTGAAACGTGAACGTGTTATAATAACTTCACAGATAACTTTGAACTCGAATATCCGAGAGAACATAAATATAAAGATAACTTTGTCGGTTTTCTTACCATGTATGTTTTCTGAGCATATTCAGATGCGAGGAAGGACGTTGTCTAATTGTTGCAGCCACTACTTTCCTATCCTTATACTCAACTTGGTAATATTTTGTGACTTCGGGTCCCGAGTTGGAGCGCCCGTGAGTAGAGTTTGCTCCGTAAACGGCGCTTTATAAATTGTCCTCTTATTATGTTAGTTTGTGGTTAAATACAAAGTGAAATTACCATATGAGAGTAAAATGTACCATATATCAAAGCGTATAATAACTTCACAAAGAGCTTTGAACTCGACTGAAGGGGAACGGCCGAGAGAACAAGAATAAAAAGAAAATGTTCAACTCTTATCGGCCGGCATTCGGTATTTTTGCAAATTCCCCTGCAGCGGCCGGAACCAAAGCTTTGAGGATTGTGTTTTTAGCAACCATTATTTCGCTACCCGGCACATAAAGTATATCGCGAAAAACTTTTTTTTTTATCTTTATACACATATATCGGTATACTGTTATTGCACTTGTTTCATATCGGTGTCCTAGTACTATACACATACATATATCGGTATACTGTTATTGCAGTGGTTTCATATCGGTGTCATAGTACTATACACATATGTTAACATATATCGGTATACTGTTATTGCAGTGGTTTCATATCGGTGTCCTAGAAATCCAATGGTTTTTAGAGCATCTACATACATATGTACCGCGCGACCATATAAACAATTGTATACGAGCATTATGAATCTTTTCACGCGTGTATTCCAGCGATTTGTGCAACGCGCGTTCACGCGCGATTATCTAAACTTAGCCTTACTCAACACATCAGCCTTAGTTCACATTAATTTCTAATCACTTCGTTCCGTATTCTGTCATACATTGTCACCCTATTTATTCTTCTAAGTGCATGTATTTCTACAGCATTTATGTGATTTTTTCAGTCTTTTTCTTCATCGCAATGCAACTAATTTTTTTAATCCTTTGCATATTCCAGTTTTTCCTAATACGTGCAATGATAAAATGGGTAAACTAGTACAATAAACGCGTATTGGAGTAAAACAAATTATAATTTTAAGACGATAAAAGTATAGTATAATATAAACGTATATAAATAACATTAAAACGAAATATAGCATGTTATAAATAACGTGTTATTTATAATATGCCACATTTTATTGTGTTATTTATAACATGCTACATTTCATTGCGTTATTTATAACATGACATACAAAGATCGTTTATCTTGTGTTGAATTATGGGAATTTTTAAATGAATACAATTATCTGCAAACATATTGTACAATCACTTATCCGTGTATTTTCTTTGTTGCAGATTTATGGTGGTGCTGGTATGCCTCATCTTCAGCGTGCTCTCCACTATCGACCAGTACAGCAACTTCGCCAACGAGACCTTGTTTTGGATGGTAAGCTTCTTGAACATCAAAATCTACTGAATTTTACAATAGATCCCTCAAGTATTTATATCAATGAACTTCAACCCCTAGAAGCTTCGCGGCCTGGTGGTAAGAAACTTGTCTGCCAATCAAGAGGTTACGGGTTCGATCATTGCTGGAACCCAGATGGGATCCCTGTCAACATTTCACCTAGAGCCCGTTAAAACATCTTTCTGATTGGTTGGAAAAGATTGCTACATGACAATAAACTCGCCAGGTTAATTTAAAAAAAAACATGGTTAATTTTATATTTAACCCTCCATCGGGTGCAATTAATCTGTCAGCTGAATCGCGATTCTTTCTCAACTCTATTGTGCCTATGTTTCTTGTTAGGACATATCTCAAGTAGCTTCTTCCTTCACGAACCTCTACACAAATAAAATTTGACTTATTCACTCAGTGCTTTCTTGTCTGACTGTGGGATTAGTTGCACCCGATTACCTGCACAAAGACGACAGACAGTGTATTCTCCTTCACAAGAGGAAATTCAAAGTTATATTTACCATTACATTTAAAGAAAGAAATACTTCAAATGTAGAGATCCGAATAAAGTTCTTTATACAGAATATTATTGTAAATATTATAAAAAAGGTTTTCTTCTGTTTAGAACATTTAAACATGGTTTGTGAAATTTGCTATAACACAACGTTTTTGGTATTTATTGTTAGCCATATAGTATGTCACATATACGAGTTTACATATATCTTGAATTGCAGATACTCATATACAATATTTCAAGGTAATGGAAAATAAGATACATTTATGAGGGAAGCTATCAAAAGCTATGGAAATTAAGTGCCTTCCCTAAAATAATTAAATCAAGCAAGAAAAAGTGTTTATGGAATTAAAAATTCTCGAGTACTTAATCTGACGTCACAAAATATATTACACCTTACGAAGGGTTATAAGTTAAATGTGGCGAAACATACTGTTCTCTCATCTCATTCCTGACCTGCTAACTCATGTCCATCATTTAGGCTTGCTATTGAGAAGGATTTCTTTAAAAACTAAATGTTCCTTAATTTAATGAGACATCTTCTAAGCCGTGACTTCAATGCTGAGGAACGTAATTCGCAAATTATTGAGCATATTCGTGTGGTTTTCTTGGGAAAAATTGTGTGCTGGTTTCCTATTGCCTCCCGCGCCGCAGTATATGTTATATGAATTGTGTACATGTTGTATATTATTTTTATAACACAGTTTACGTGGAGGCCTTTTCATTGAAGAAAGAAAGACTATGCCAGCGAATATATAAAAGACTAATGTGAATGGAAGGCGTGGTAGAGGAAGACCAAGGAAAGTATGGTTAGATAAAGTGTATGATATTTAAAAAGAAGGAAACGTAGAAAGTCAGAGAAATCGTAGATATTGTATGAGTATTGGAGTAGAAGAGGCGAAAGATGTGTGTTGAGATAGGAAAGTCTGATGCTCTCTCCTATCTGCCTACCCCGATAGAGAAATAGCGTTATGGTGCGTTTATATGTATCATTTGCCCTTTCTTGTTGTTATATTGGATTTTTGTTATAAATTGAAATCTCCATTTCTTTCAGGAAATCTGCCTGGTGGTGTTCTTCGGCGTGGAGTATCTGGTGAGACTATGGTCCGCGGGGTGCCGCTCCAAGTACATGGGCTGCTGTGGCAGGCTGAGATTCGTCAGGAAGCCCATCTGCATCATCGGTGAGTGAGACATTCCATGCCAACAAAAAAACTAGTCGCTAAGACTTATCTTAATTTTTTGTTTAAAAATATATTCGAAAAGTAAGGCTTAACTCTTACATAACTTGTAACTTCTTGTGCGAACATCAAAATGATCCACCAGCAGATATTTCTTGGTTTTTCGTGTGGTTCCCTTTTTACTATCGGGTGTTTAGGTTTCTTAGCCATGATACAGCATCAGGAGTAGATCGATGTAACTCTTTCAGTTTACCCGCGAATGAATTTATTAGACACTATCCTACAACGTAACCGACAGTCAGAGCTATTCCACATGAGTACAGCTAGGGATTAATGAAATTCCACCTATACAAAGCGTATGCATTACAATAAGCCACATCTAAGACGATTCAAGGAACACCACAATCTTTGTGGAAGGTTAAATCCTTAGAAAAATACATTAGAATCACTCACAATATGGAGATTTCTGACCGATTCGTTAAGCTCAAATCGCTTTCAACTTAACGTTGTCCCTCAATCCAGAAAGGTCGTCAGGATCTAAGGCAAGTTGGAGAAAGTCATGAAATACTCACTTGCATTGATAACTTTTCATTTAGACACACCTTTTACTTTTTCATTAATACGTCTTCACATCGTAGGTTAAGATCAGCTAGCTGTAAAAACTTAAATTCTGATTTGACATATCGTAATGGAATTTTGTGGATGTGGATGCACCGGAGAATGCTACGGATACCCTGGACGGATATGGTCAGTAACACAAGGGTTCTTCAAAGAGCCAAAGTTGATAGAGAGTTGCTGACTAATATCAAAATCCGAAAGGTGTCTTATTTAGGTCATGTACTTCGAGGAGCAAAGTACAAATTACTGCAACTGATCATCCAAGGCAAAATAGAGGGTCGAAGAGGTGTTGGCAGGAGGCCAATCTCCTGGCTCCGCAATATATACGTGATTGGACTGGTATAAGGAGCGTCGGGGATCTTTTTCGGGCTGCTGGGGACAAAGATATCTACTCTCAGGTGATAGTCAACGTTGGGGGGACCTGACATGACACTAAGAAGAAGAAGAATAATGTAATTTTGTTTATTTGTTTAAAATACTTAAATATCTTAGTTTAATTAATTTATAATTTGGTTTAGTATAATAATTCTACCAGCGTTTTCCTTTGTGAAGAGCCAAATCACACGCCTTGCACATGTACTGGGTATCGCTTATCTTCTTGTGTACAGCCTTTTCTTCTTGTGTGCATACCTTGTAGGTTTTTTTATGGATAGATCAGTTGATGGATTAGACATTAACACATGTTTAGACACGTTCTTTGACAACCTGTGTTGAAGATCCTGCAAATTCGTTATTCTATTTAGACCCGAAGACTGTAGTTGGTCTCCAAATTCATGTGGCAAAATCTTCAAGATGATACTTTACTACACATTGATGACGCGATGTCAGAATTCATGCATATTTTCATTGACTAGGGATTTCTAATGTTAGAAATCAGAAATCAGATATCTGGAGTATATCATTAATAGGTAGAATAGTTTACAAACTTTTTTAGTAGATGTTTAGTAAAAATTTTAGAAGAAGTATCGATCACGTCAAAACTCAAATCTAGTTTATCACTAGTCAATTAATTTATTTTACACATGACAAGAAATATACACAATTTACGAAAAAACAACAGGTAATTTAATTTGAACACAATTTTAACGGGCCTGGGTTTGTCGCCTTTCATTTGTCGTGTCCCCAGTAAACTAGGTTTTTGCCTGTATCTCACTGAGAACATATAGCATGAAAAAATAAATCCACACTTCTTTTCGATTTTTGATTATATAAAACCCCGTTACACATTCTCATCAACCTGACAAAAAGTGACACTCAATTACATATGTATACATCACGCGAAATCAAACTCCTCACACTTCATCATTAAAATCAAATAAAACAACAAAAAATACCACTCCCAAGAGCTTACACATTATAACTATAGAATGCAAGTTGTTTGTTCGAGTGTGTACAATACTTTGAGGCCTACAATACTTACAGTTTATGTTGTATAATAAATAAATAATCTTATTTGGAGGAAATTCTCCAGAATGTAAGAAGGAACAGGTGATAAAGAAATCAGCAATCCTGTTTTGAAAGGTTGTTTTTAATAATTTACGATGAAATCTGGCAGAAGCGGAATTATACGGTTTGAGTTGAGAAAATTGTACTCTTTCCTTCTCGTGATCCGTAAATCTCCGGGGATCTCCGGGGATCCCCTCGAGCTCCTGTTGCCGCTTCATCTGATGCTCGCTTGGTTTTAACATTCAACACAATCTCAACTCGCACATGAGGTGGTGAATATCAAAGCTGAACAAGTCCATCCATATAGCAATACTTATTATGTTGTGGAAATAATTAATAATTTATTGTTTATTTATTTATTTAATCAATTTACGACACAGCAGTGCCTTTTACGAACAAAGACAAGTTAATACAAATAATTAAAATTATTGACAAAATTACAAAACGTTATATTTAATTAACATGTAGATACTGAAAATTACAAATTTTTATCTTAAATTAACATTTAGAAAATTACAAAACTTTATCTTAAACTAACATGTATGTTAGATACTGAACATTACAAAACTTTCTCTTAAACTGACATGTAGATACTGAAAATTACAAAACTTTGTCTTAAACTGACATGTAGATACTGAAAGTTACAAAACTTTATCTTAAGCTGACATGTAGATACTGAAAATTACAAAATTTTGTCTTAAACTGACATATAGATACTGAAAATTACAAAACTTTGTCTTAAACTGACATGTAGATACTGAAAATTACAAAACTTTATCTTAAACTGACATGTAGATACTGAAAATTACAAAACTTTGTCTTAAACTGACATGTAGATACGGAAAATTACAAAACTTTATCTTAAACTAAAATGTAGATATTGAAAAGCAGCAGTAATAATTACAAAGCTTTTGTTTAAATTATTTTTTTATTTATATGTATAGCAATATTCATACATGTATGTATATTACTAAATATGACCAAATTTAGCCAAGTAGATTTACGTAACAGTTGAACACATATTGCATAGAAGAAAAAGTTGTATGATTTAATCGTTCCATTAAGACGTTGTTTGAAGCTTGTTAATAAGAATGCTGATAGAATTGGCATTAGTTAAATTCATTTTTGGAAGCAGAATAAGTAAATAACTTATATTTTTTATAAGTGGTACAACGCTTACATAAAACAAGAAAAAATTGATTTATCGAGAATTTTAATGGATAGATCTTAAAATTTAACAAACACACGGGCTCACTTGCAGCACGAAGTGCAAACTGCTTTACAACATCCGAACATTCCACATGTTTATGCGAGAGGCAAAGTACTCGTATTGTCCTTATACTCGTATATTGTGTTCATATTAGGGTATTTACATTGATAAAGGAAAACACAAAGTATGTCATTATTTTTAAATGTTTGGCGAACACTATATGACATAACATATATATGTTACTTACTCGTATATTTAAAATATCAAAATAAATTATATTTGGTATGGAAAAAGGCAATCATACAGGATTATAAAATTTAAATTTTGTATTCATACAGTTCAGTTGGAAAGCGAAGGTGCGCAGTGGAGTTTGTTATTTTTAAATGAGTGAGCTGTTGCGCACCAGCAAACTCATCAACCACACCGCTGTACTGAATCCGATGGCACACTAGACGATCGGAGAACACCGGCATGCATTTTATTTTAAAGACTGTATATGACCGAAGTCATAGATATCCCTATACTCCCGAATACTAAGGCGGGATAATGCCTGTGTCATTCGCGGGAAGTAACACAGCGTGGAGTTCGAACCGGCTATTTGAGAAAAATACTTCCCAAATAGCAGAATTCCTTAACTAGCTTCAATCTTTCATTGTTACACATATAATACATCGCATTTACCTTCCCTTTCATACTTTTCTATCGCCATGACTTTGGATTTTGCAACATTTATTCTCGCATCTCTCATACGAGTACAATTTACTTATCGAACTGTCGGAAAACACCGGCACGGTGTTTCCTTTTTTTAAAGAATGGATGTGATCATAGTTATAAATATCCTTATAGCCCACGAATACTTGGCGGAAAAATACCTGTGCCATTCGAGAGGAGTAGCTCAGCTTGGGGTTCGAACCGGGTTTTTGGGAAAATATTTCACAAATAGCTGAATTTCTCAACATGCTCCAATCTTTCATTGATTACCTTTTACACTTTTTATATCACCATGACTTTAGATTTTGTAACATTAATTCTTGCATCTCCCATACATTCTTGCATCTTTCATACATTCTTGCATCTCTCATACAATTTACTTATCAAACTCTAATTTATCTTCATTCTCGGCTAACACTACCATGTCATCAGCAATTGCTTTGACATTTTTATGCCACGTTGACCTCTGTATTTCCTTCACACATGAATATTTGTAAATATCAAACTTTTATCAATTAATCAAAATCTAATTTTGTAATAAGTAGATTTGGTCAAGTCTGGTTTCCACTAACTTCCACACAATGTTCCCAGATAAGGTACGGGGACGGAAGGGATCTGCGCTTAAGATGATCCTGCCAAGTGTTACCGTTGTCTTCCTGCTTTATAATTTATGTTACTATTGCTGGTTTATTTTCAAGTGTGTTTGTTGCCTTTCAGGAAACGGGAGTTCATTTATGTTCCAAGAGGTTTGTTCTTGCCAATTTGTCGATGAAATCGCAGTTGTATTGCCAAAAATACTTTATTGTTTATCAATCATAACATTGGTGACTTCCGTTTATCAATCATAACATTGGTGACTTCCGTTTATCAATCATAACATTGGTGACTTCTGTTTATCAATCATAACATTGGTGACTTCTGTTTATCAACCATAACATTGGTGACTTCCGTTTATCAATCATACTCGTACATTGGTGATTTATGTGGGCTAGTTGGTATAACACTAGTCTTTCAACCTGGTGTTCAATACTTGTAGGACACGGAGCTTATAGAACACTTGTGGGACACGATACTTGTAGGACACTTGTCTTTCGACCTGGGGTTCGGTACGGGTTCGATACTTGTAAGGCATCATCATCATCAATCCGGTTGACTCCAATGTTGTACATAGGTGTCCTCTTTTCTCAATTACTCGTTCCTATCATATCATAAGACATTGTTTCCAGTTGCTAACAGCCTCTTTCTGGCATCTAGTGCTAGAGATCTTTCTACACTTATTTTCCCTGCCATTGGTCGCCACTACATCACATTTTGGTTCCACCTATTTTCGTTATTACTCAGATTAAAATCAGGTTCTAGTCTGATCTAGAAGAGATTGCCACATGACAATTAGCCAGCAAGGTTTTACTTTACAAAAGTGTAATACAATTATATAACTTTGCGAGGACTTTAAAATGATTATCATGCATGCTTATCAGCTATATGAGGTTCCGGAAAACATTAGGACTGAAATTGGATTGCACTTAGTTGCAGTCTTTTAGATGAAAAAAAAAAGAGCATTGAGATGGTTTGGCTACGTATAAAGAATGAATAATAAAGCATTAACTAAAATATTATATACAAACGGTATACAATATAAGAGAAGTGTGTTGAAGAACTAGGCAACCCATCCCAGAACAAACATTACCCGACTTCACGCTGAACAGCGAGAAGAAATCCTAAAACACCACATCCTCGCTTGGACCGTGAAGTTCTATAAAAGTCAATAAAATCACAGCAATTCCTTAGTCGCTGCCCTGGGGGCTTACGAGAGTAAATCCGATTAACCCTTCCGTTATAAGCACAGACTCCCGAAGCATTATATGTTGCCTGACTAGTCCACCTACAATATTCGCTGGGAAGACAAAGGTCTGAGTGAATGTGATGGAATGCAAGTAGCCTGAACTAGTGGACTTGTTCTTGCTAAATAATTAGTTGTAAGAGTTGTTTTCTAGTTATAAGTAGTATGTTGGTGTTAATTATTTCTAAGAAATCATATATTAAGATTATAAAAAATAAAATGGCATGTATGAAAATAAGATGAAGTAAGTTCATAAATTATAATATATAAATAAGATTAGTTAAGTAATAAATGTGTATATAGTTATAGCCTTGACAAATATTTGTACAATATATTACTTTGTTTAATAAAAAAAGAACTAGGCACGGCTGAATTAATAAAATTCTGAAAAAGGGAACATTGAAAAGCCTTTATAATATAATAAGAGCGTGTGCATGACGATATGTGTGTATATAGGAGAAGCGAAATAAGTGTGCCAGGGTAGAATAAAGTGAAGATCTGTTGTATTTGCTTACCCCAATTGCAATATTTATTTATTTATATAAATAAGTAATTGATACAATACACCTTGTAACAAAAATAATAAAAAAATAAATGAGCCAGTAATGAGTGCTCAACACATTACGAAGGACAGAATATAAAAATATATTAAAAATAATTCTACCCAATTACTCCAAATACATATAGAAACAGGTATTAAATCGTACAAAATTTACTTGTTACCACAATGTTACCAACACAATACGGAGCCGTTAATAGGCTTACAGCCCCACACTGCACAAAAAAGACAAATAATTGAAAAACAAAGACGAATCAGACAGGAACTTCACAAATCTTCTTCACTACAGGGAAAAATTTAAAAAAAAATACATTTAAAAAATACACAATACTCAATTAAAAAGCAATTTGAAAAAGTTCTCGAAAAACGTGCGGGATTCCATTTTAAGGCTCAGATATTTGGAAGTGTCTTTTCAGGCACTCCTTATACGAGTAGAGTAAGTCAGCAACCTGTCTCCAAGAATATCCAAGACTGCAGCGTACTCATTTCCGATCCTCTGTAGTCTAAGTATGGAAGATTTTGCAAAATAATTTGTTCTATAGTATAATTTTCACATAGAAATGTGTGATGTATTAGACATGACATGATGGTGACGTATTAGAATCTATGGAGTAATTGAATCAAGTAATAATTTATTAGCACTTTGTTCTACAATCTAATGTAACCATATTTGTTCTACAATCCACAATCCAACGTAACCATATTTGTTTCACAACCCAAAATCTAATGTAACCATATTAGTTCCACAACCCACAATCTAATGTAAACATATTTGTTCTATAACCCATAATCTAATGTAACCATATTTGTTCTACAATCCACAATCTACTATAAACATATTTGTTTTACAATCCACAATCCAATGTAACCATATTTGTTTTACAATCCACAATCTAATGCAACCATATTTGTTTTACAATCCACAATCTAATGTAACCATATTTGTTCTACAATCCACTATATAATGTAATCATATTTGTTTTACAATCCACAATCTAATGTAACCATATTTGTTCTACAATCCACTATATAATGTAACCATATTTGTTTTACAATCCACAATCTAATGTAACCATATTTGTTCTACAATCGAATATCATATATCTCCCATTTTAACCGCGAGCCTCAAGTCCTCCGGAAGCTCTAGCATGTTGCAGGAAACTGTCCACAGGCTCATTGGTGAGTTCTTGTCTCTAGCCTTTCTGTTCAGAGTGCCTTTTTGACAATCGCTGAAAACAATCACAATCAATCGGTGGGTTGTTGTGAATACTGTACTGGGGGGGATTAGGAAACAAAAATTTCTCGGACAGATGTCGTTAAAGAAAAAAATATGGTCACTTCATTTTAAACGTGCTGAATGTATATATTTTTTAAAGTTAATAGCTTATTTCGTAATTGTTTGCCCAAATAAAACGCTCAGATTGTTTGGACATGTGAAGAGAATTAATGATGGAAGAATGCAAGTATACAAGTCAAAAGTGCAAGGTGTGCGTGGAAAGGTAAACCGAGGAAAACATGGCTGGACAAAATGGATCAGACTTTGAAAGAAGGTTAAGGAAAAAGTATGAATAATAGAATATTGCACATGACAATGTGTATGAGTGTTGAAGAAACTAGAGTTGATTGTTTGGATAGAAAAGTTTGGATATTTATTATCTATGCTTACCCCACAAGGGACACGGTGTGATGATATGTATGTATGTTTGCCCAAATTTCCTTAGCTCCATCAAATATCCCACGTCCGCTTCATACATCCGATGAAGGAGTAAGGTGTCCTTAAACCGGACTTATACTCCAGACACAATGATCAACGGTGTGCATTTTAGCTTTGAAATCGTAATTGACTTCCACTCTGTTGGCAATGCAGTACTTATGTTATATATGTTTTTCATTTGTGTATTGTTATACTTTCGCTGGTGACAGTATAACTTGGCGGGTTTATTGCCATATATCAATCGATGCCAACCATACAGAAATATGATAAAGAGCCCTTAAGAGACAATCAATTTATAAGGCTAAGGCAACACTTAAGTGCTTCGCTAGGTGCTACGTGACTAATAGACTAGGTGACTTCATGCTTGGCCACACCAAAGTGCTTCGCACAAATTCATTTGACATTTGGGAGCGGTTGAGTCAACAAACGATGTCACTCTCAAAACTAACCGATTTCATTACAACTTACCATCTTTATTTACTTCCTGTGCAACTTCATTTCAAAGTGATTTTATTACAGGTACATTTTTGTATTGTATAATTTGCTCGATGGGTTCCACAAAGGCTCCCTTTTATACACAGCTTTTATTAAAACTTCCACCATCTTGTAAAATCACTTGGTGACATAATAGAATTAACCAACACGTATGTTAGCTGGGAGACTTACCACGTGACTAATCGTCACGTAGCGTGGCGCGAAGCGTGCAGTGTGATCATTGCGATAGTATGCGGTGTGTTGGTTTGCTAGGATATGTCACCTAGCTCTTAGCGTAGCTCTAAGCACCAAGCGAGGCTCCTACCTGTGTGGCCGAAGCCTAAGTCTATACAAAAAAAATATACCAACGGGAATTAAACCCGTGACTCCCGGATCAGATGATCTGTCTTACTTACTGCACCATATACTAACGGAGCATAATTAGAAATAAATTAAATACGTACACGTAATATAGTCCACTTTCACCGGCACACTTCTCATCTAAGGAGCAGTAGATGATGGTCTGCGCGCCCAGCTTCGCAGACCTGGAGAAGGCACCCACAACCTTCTCCCAGAGCAGGCGCGTGCCCCGACACTGCATGTCCAAATTGCGCGCTATCTCCGTACGCACTACTCCTGGATGGACGCAGTAAACCTTCACGTTGTTTACCCCACACTCCTAAAGAGAATGCGTCTTCGTGTTATTCAACAGTTAAAACTCTTACGGTCTGGGATCACGCGGCTTAAACTCACATTCAAAAACTACAGGTTCTGCAGAACAGGACATTGCATACTATGTTTGCATTTAAGGCCTCATAGCGACACATGTTTCCCTACCATCTAATACACGATATTTTTGGCCAGAGGTTTCACAGCTCACTTACATACATACCATCACGTTATTTCCCTATCAGGATAAACAGAGAGTACAGAGCGCCAGACTTTCCTATTTTGACACACATTCTTCGCCATCTGTACATCCATACACCTTCTCATATGACTCCTACGATTTCTTTGACTTTAAACGTTTCCTTCTATCTTAATATCATTCACTTGACCCAATCATACTTTTTTTGGTCTTCCACTGCCACGATTTCCGCTAAAAAGAAGACTGTCCACGAAAAAGGTTATCCGTAGACAGCATCTAAACGTCGGTTAATTTCTATCTGACTCTTTTCTTATTTTGACAAAATCTGGATAACAGCGGGATATTATTTTTTTTTACATTTCAAAAGTCGATGAAACAGCACGTCTTGTATAAACTGTAATTGATATACAACTGAGAGTATCAATTTTTTAAGCGTCTCCCCATCCAGCGCAATATAGTATACATAGAAAATATTTCTTTATTCATTATGAGCGTGACGTCACATAGTGACGGAGATGGATCTGACCGAAGCGACTTCTCCTCCGGCGGCGACACATCTGAGTGTGAAAAAAATAGAAGCGACGATGGACTTAAGGTCCGATGTCATGGGAGAAGGAAAATGACTCACAGCGCAGTACTTACGAGTATGTTATGAAGCGGTTTAAAGCTTGGAGTTCAAAAGCCTGGCAAGTTACTAGTATTGTCATAAAACATTTTAAATGCAGCAAAACTATCATTTGACTCGACTATTTCGGAGTAGCCACCTGCTGTGGCAAAACTTTCAGCATATATTTTATAATAAACAAGGTGTCGCATTACCTTGAATCTGTTCGCCAGTTCCCTGGTGAAGTAGATCTGGGCCAATTTGCTCTGGCAGTAGGCTGCACTCAGGGTGAACCTTCGGTGCTTAAAATGCAAGTTTTCGAAGTCTACGCGACCAACTGAAAATTACAGTACAATCACAAAATATATTGCTTATGTTTATTGTCATCTCTATGCTACTACCCTAGTACTAGAGTTTATTGTCATCTCTAAGCTACTATCCTAGTAGTAGAGTTTTTTTTATTACACTTCCATCGAATATAGTAAATGTTCATCTATTTATTGCCAAATTACAATATCTTACAACAATGAATGATTTTAACGAAGCATTAAATGAAAAGCATATATAAACCCTCGAATTAAAAAAGTGGTGAAGTACCATATTGAAAGAAAAATAGCAGCAGCCAATAAAATAATAATGGGTTATAAAATAGCAGCAGCCAATAAAGTAATAATGGGTTATAAAATAGCTGCAGCCAATAAAGTAATAATGGGTTATAAAATTTGTCTACTAATCGAAGCATTTCAAGCATTAGCAAAACTGTCTGATTACAATGCTTACAATGGGTTCATGGTATCAATATTAGAATATACGCGTGTCATTTGGACGTCACAAAGTTATGAAAGTAAAATAAATGCGATAGAAACGAGAGTTTCGTAGAATATAATAGAATAGTGGCTATGGCAGAATAAGGAAAAAATAAATTGAATAAAAATGCTGATTGGAAGAAGATGCAGCGCTTATGATGAAAAAAAACAATGAAATGTCAGCCATACTACAATAATGAATGATGAAACATTTTACAAAAATAATCTATACGTGCAGGAAAGAAGATGCTAGAAATTTGGAAAACTGTATAAATGTACTAGAAGTTTGGAAAGCTGTATAAAGATACTACTCGTAGAAGTTTGGTAAGCTATATAAAGATACTAGAAGTTTGGAAAGCCGTATAAAGATAATAGAAGTTTGGAAAGCTGTATATAGATACTAGAAGTTTGGAACGCTGTATAAAGATACTAGAAATCTGGAAAACTGTATAAAAACGTGACATAAAATCAATCAAATTCAGAAAGAAGGAAGAGTGAAAAATATTGATGATAGGAAATAATGCATGACAAATTGTATGGACGAAGCAGAAGCGAAAGACGTGTACCAGGATAGAATAATGTGGATCTCTCTGCTTACCTCAATATAGTAGGCATGGCATGTGGTGATGATGATAATGATAGAATAAACAGGAATCGAGCCCATATTCGCTGGGGATGGAAACAAGACATTTAACTAACTAGACCACGGGGGTGGCTTTCATAGGTTATTGGTATCAAACGCGAGATATTTTAAAGCCCCGTGCCCTACAACTATCAAAATCCGGGTTGAAAGACTAGTGTCCTACAAGTATCGTGTCCTACAAGTGTTCTATAAGCCCCGTGTCCTACAAGTATCATCGATGGTAATCATTTTTCTTGAATGTAAAACAAAATATAGCACGACGGTAAGACCCTTGAAAGTAATAGCAAGTATACTATATATGTTAGAAAAGCGTTTTTAGAAGTATCACCACGTACAATAAATGACAGGAAATGTACTCCATTCCATAAAGTTGCTGTGACCTCGTGACATTGAACATTGAGACATACTCGTATGAGTATTCATGACACCAGCGCCGAGTTGAGAAACACGAGTTACAACATTACAGTTTGCTCTTGGGAAAGACGAGTTACCACATTATAGTTTGCTCTTGAGAAACGCTTGTAATCGTACCAAGTATATTTTACTTTCGTATTTTTACCGTATTTATTTATTTAACACTTTTATTGCAAATACAATCTGGCGGGCTTATTGCCAGGCGGCAATCTATTCCAACCAACCAGACAAAAGTAAATGAACCAAGTTACGTGGTCGCATAAATCATTCAAATGACTATCCATCTCCACGAAATCCATAAACATATACGTGAGCACATGCCCACGAACCCCACAAAGACGGACAATCACCCGAACATTATTTTTCATATAAAGTGAGATAACGTCAATCAAAAGGAGAAGAAGGGATGGTGGAGAGGAATGGAAAATAAAAATCAGGAATGAAACACGTTATTTTACTGACTGGAAATTAAGAGTTTTTTCAGTTGCTTCTTAAAGCGTGCCAAGGACGGAGCGAGTTTTATATTGGTATGTAACTGATTCCAGAGTCTCACTGCGGGGACAGTAAAGGACGATGTAAAAAAAGAGGAGCGGTGAACTGGAAAGGCCAATAGACAATCTCTGTTTGAGCGTAGCGCTAATCCGTGATTGGAAAGACGCTGAAAATTTTCGGCGAGATAAGAGGGGCGGCGGGACAGTTAAGGATATTATACAATCGAGGTAGTATGTTAATTTGGCGTCTATTTCTAACATTCAACCAGTTCAATGCCTTCTGGTATGAAGTGATATGATATGAAATAAAAGTCATTACTCTTAAGGAGACTCATTAAATAAAGGAGATAAACTTAACATTACGTAAAATAAACAAAGGAATGCTACGATCAAATCAATGCTTCATGACACTCACCCAATCAAATGCATATAGCACTAGTAATGTTTATTTACGTAAGAGAGACTTAGTAATGTTTATTTACGTAAGAGAGACTCATCGCAGGACTCGATCCGCGAGACAGGTCGTTAATGCTGGAAATATTGAGAAACCAAAAAAAATCGGCGCTCTGTTTATTCAACAATATCTCATAAACTAATATATTATTTGACAAGGTTTTCAGAGATGTCGCTAGAATAAAGATTATTTTAAATTTTAGTTCAATTTTTATTCCGGTTTTGTGTAATTTTTTTTAAGTATTTGTGATTTGAAACTTGGATTGTCGTCAGATCACAGGCGTTTGTGCTCCCCGCGGGGAACACGTTAAAACGGCGTTTTATAAAATTGTCATTTAAATTGAATTATTCACAGCGTTATTAGAAGGATTTTCAGTTATTAATTCAATTTATATATATACATATATACAAATGTTTCCATTTTGAAACTAAATATTAAAAAAATCTACGCAGTAAATTAATATTAATTACAGTGACAAGCATATTCTACTTAAATATATTTAGCATTATTTGAAAGATATTTAGTTATTCAATGTATAATTTGAATGATTTTTAAATATTTATACGTTATTTAATGCGTTATTTGAAGATATTCTTAGGTATTCATACGTTGTTCAAAGCATTCCTCGAACGAAGCAAAATTGATAAAATATAATCATAATATAAATAGGACAAAGCCCGTACGACGGTTGTCGCCAAAGAAAGAATACGAGAATTGAATTTTGAATACAAGAGAGCGAGAGAGAAATACTTGGATTCTCTGCGAAAGTAATTCGAAATTTGAATTTCTGTGGGTCCGTGATTCTGAACGAATTTTAAATACCTAGCTAACAAATTTTGAACCGGTGTTAAAGGGGACGATGTATAAATGATATATACTCGTATATAAACAAATTTTACATTTATGAATATATATTTTCATAAATGTAGAATTGGTTTTACTTCCGTGAATATTTCACGGGTTGCAACTAATAATACATACTCACTCAAATAAAGAGCCGATGTCACATTGACGATTCTCGCCATGTCGGACTTTGTCAGCAGAGGTAGAAGCAGAATAGTGAGGAGAAAGTGGCTCAGGTAGTTGACGACAAAGTTCATCTCGAAGCCATCTTCCGTCAGCTGTTTGTGCACCACTCCCCCCGCATTGTTGACCAGAATGTCCAGCCTGTCTTCCTGCGACATCACTTCCTTGGCGCACTTTCTCACTGAGCTCGTGCAGGACAGATCCAACTCGATCAAGTGCAGACTTCCAACTGTTACCACATCTCTGAAGGCTTCTTTGATATCTTGCATAACCTTCTGGGCTTTGGTACGGTTCCTGCATGCCATCAGCACCTTTGCTCCTGAAAGGTATATTTTTATTTCAGTGAACACCGTCGATCTCGATAAATGGGAAAGAGGTTAAGAAAATTATTCATATGAAAATATCAGAGACAACTAGTTTTACGGATACTTTTGTATCATAAGACGTAATTCCACTTCAAGAAGATCATAATCAAGGTTCATTGACAATCTATTATTAATGTGCCGCAAGAATTCATTTTGAACCTTTTCAATAATATATGTATTATAATATAACATTGGTAGTACGGAGACCAAATTGTGGAGTTATACTAAAGTTGACTTTTTATAAAGCTTTTTGTTTACATTGACTTTTTATAAAGCTTTTTGTTTACAGTTGACTTTTTATAAAGCTTTTTGTTTACATTTGACTTTTTATGAAGTATTTTGCTTAAAGTTGACTTTTTATAAAGCGTTGTTTATAAAGCTTTTTGACACTCGAAATACTAAACCTAGAGTCTTCAAAGCTTTGCTTGATATCATATTAGTGTGAGAAAGATAGCTTAGCTTTTCATTCATAGTATTATATGTATAATATGTAGTATGTACGTACGTACATCTTTCTGATAATTATAATTTTTACGAATGTAGATTTTATATTGAAGCGGACTCTAAACTTTAATTTTAATTTAATTATTGCAACTATTTCGAAAGGTCGAAAGCGACCGGATATTGTACTAACATTTTGGCCCCGTTTTGTGACCGTATTCACATATATGCTCTTCTAACTTTCCAAAAAAAAATAACAAATTAAAAAGCCATTTTAAGATTTCTCCCCGTCCCAATAAATCAAAAGACCATACAAGAATATCGATTCTCGCATTATATAATATTTCCGATGTAAATTGCACAGATGACAATAGGACACTGTATCCGGCTGAGCAATGAATATAAATTTTCGCCCGCAAACTGCATATAACAATTGCTTTGTGGAGGCGGAGATGCAGGAAGTGTGAGATTATCTATTAACTATTCAGTAACACGGTGTATTTTTCGAAAAGATAGCATCAAATTTCTTGGTATCTATCTTGATAGTGGTCTCTTTCGATACAAAAAATAGTTTGTATAGTTCCTACGGGCTTCTATAATCTTAGAGTTAATATTTGTACGTCTGTGTGAAGAAATAAAAATTCTTATTGATTTATTTATTACGTCGTGTCCGGATTATTGTAATTCTATTTATTGTGATCTGCCTGATTCACAAACTTCGAGACTCCAGTGTATTTTCAATGCAGTTGCAAGGCTAATATATGGAAGTCATTAATATTAGGGGAGATTGCTTATGCAATGCAAATTTACAGATGTCTACAATCTTAGAAAGTACTTCAAGGTACCTGCTAGGTAGATCAATGGTGCTCATAAATATCGTCATATTACGAGGGTTGCTACTTAAGTTTTGAGACAGACAAGTAAAAACAAATATTTATCATCGAAAATGGCTTTATTGTGTTTCAAAATACTCTTCATGAAGATCAATACACTTTTGCATGCGTTTGAACCAATTTTCGAAGCATTTTTTCCACTCCGAATGAAGTAATTTCAAAACATGCGTTTTGAACGCATCAACCGCTTCTTCAGGCGTCGAAAAATGTTGACCTCGCAATTTATTTTTGATGTTCGGGAATAAAAAGAAGTCATTGGGTGCCAAGTCAGGGCTGTACGGCGGATGACCCATCAATTGGATGTTTTGAGTGCTCAAAAAGTCACTTATTTGAGCCGATGTGTGAGAGATCGCATTGTCGTGGTGGAGAATGATCCGTCTTCGGCGGTTGGTTTTCCTCATTTCTCCGAACACTTCTGGCAAACCAATGGTGGTGTACCATTCAGAATTGACCGTATGATATTCCACTAAAGGCATTGTTACGACATGACCATTTATACCGAAGAAACAAGCCACTAAGTGCTTCGTGCGCGAACAACTGAATTGTTGGATTTGGCTCGTCTTGAAAGACCCATAGAGTCGACTGCTGTTTAGTTTCTGGCTCATTGCGATGAATCAATAATTCATCACCTATCACAATCTTATAGACATATTTTTAATCACCGCGATCGATTTTTTCCCACATTTCTTTGGACCAATCAACACGAGCCTTTTTTTTGAGCGATTGTCAAATTATGCGGTATCCAACGCGAATAAATCTTTTCGACGGCCAAATGTTCATGCAATATTGAATGTATGCAAGTGATACTAATGTCCAAACATGCCTCAATCTCACGATAAGTCACATGATGATCTTGCAATATCAGTTCACGCACAGCATCGATGTTTTCTGGCACAACAACCGATTTTGGACGACCTTCACAAAATTCGTCCTGGAGCGAACTACGACCACGATTTAATTCGAAAAATCAGCGAAACACAGTGGCCCGGAACGGTGTTTCATCACCAAAAGTCGAAGCGAATTGATCGGCACACTGTTATTGAGGTAGTCCACGTCGAAAATCATAAAAATTATGGCACGAAAATGTTCACGATTTAATTCCATTTTTGGCCCTGATGAATTTTTCAAGTCACTGTAAACAACACAAATAGCACTCCTATGACAAAACTTTCTGAGCACGTATACCATTAAAAACGTCAAACTTTACGGTGCTGATGTCAGATTTGACGTATGTACGCTGGTGTTGCCATATCTCAAAACTTAAGTAGCAAACTTCGTAGTCCGCTTCTAAAAAGCCTACGGTGGCTTTAGTGTCACGAAAGGATTGGATTCAAACTGTATATCTATGTAATTAAGTCCCTTAATGTGATGTTTCCATTGTATCTTTCAAATATATGTGTGTTTTATGTTTCAATTGGCCACCATTTTGATTTGGCTATTGTTTGTCAGTTCATATTTGACAGTTGTGGAGAATGGCCCCTAACAATTTATTATGGAGCATCTAGCTTTGCAACAACATTTTATTTAAATAATTGTTCAATTGTGAATACGCGAAGAAAATTGCGTGATTTTTTTGTTTAAATCATGTGCCAAGCAAGTGAACAATTTAGCTTGTAATTAATAATTTTGAAAATTTGCATACACTGAGAGATAAAGCGAAGTCTGGGCGACAACGTAACCAACGTACGTCAGAAAAGATTTATGCAGTGAGACAGTGTTGGTGAACGTCCTTGCACCTCTCTCGACGCCTTGCACAAGAATTGGGAATGTCTACATCATGTTTGTTAAAAATTATCAAAAAAGATTTGCATTTTTATCCGTATAAAATTCAATTGACACAAAGCTACAGGAAAATGACCATAAACGGCGGCGAAATTAAAGTGCTCGGGTTTTATAGGTCGGTATAGACGACCACCATTTTTGGCGAAAAATCATCATGAGCGACGACGCACATTTCGACTTGGTTGGCTTTGTTAATAGTATTAGAATAGCCATATTGGGGCACTTTAAATCGTCAATTGATACACTAACGACCATTACATCCTCGTCGAGTGACTGTATGGTGCGCCATTTGGGCCGGCGCACATTGGGGCGAAACATTCTAAATCATCTCAAAATTCAATAACTCCGAAACCAATGAGAGTATCAATGAAATTCAAACATTTATCACTAGTTCACTACCTACAAGTGCTACAGTACAACGGTAAAGGGGTTTCCACATCTAATAATTCATTTAACCTGAAATATCGTGAAGATCAATGTTTTTGACCATGATTGATGGAAAAGTGACCCAGGTGTTAACATATACCCCTTCTTCTTCAGCATGCACAGTATGTCTAGCAAAACCAAATGAAATTAATAATATGGGACTACTAAGAAGTAAGCCAGACAGGCAAGAAACATATAGATTCGGACTGTCAACATTACATTGTTGGATTAGATTTATGGAGTGTATTTTACATATTTCATATACATATAACTTGGAATTCCTGAAATGTTCTGCTCGAAGTGAAGAAGAAGAAAAAACAAAAAAGAGAAAGAAAAACAGCTATACAAAAGATAGATACCAGAGGCACTATATTCTACAAGTCAGTTCAGCTACTCGCCTATGCAGATGACATAGATATTGTGGGACGGTCACTCGAAGCTACCCGTGAAGCGTTTGTAGCATTGGAGGAAAAAGCAAAAATAATGGGACTTGTCATAAATGAAGATAAAACAAAACTGATGATTGCTTCTAATACCACATATCCATACCCCCAGGTTTTCTCAGCTGCAAATTACAACTTTGAAATAATTAATTCATTTACATACTTAGGCTCAACAGTTACCAGTGATAATAACACCCGAGAAGAAATTGACAGAAGGATAATGGCAGCAAACCGATGTTACTACGCTCTCCAAAAACAGTTAAGATCCAAATTACTGCGAAGAACCACAAAAACACTATTGTACAAGACCCTGATCAAACCAGTCCTCACATATGCCTCTGAAACCTGGGTGATGACAAAACACACTGAAGGGTCCATCGCAGCATTTGAAAGAAGGGTTCTTAGGACAATATACGGCCCAGTGAGAGACCACAATGGTTGGCGTCGTCGATATAACCGAGAGCTATATGATATCTATAAAGAGCCCGATGTGATCAGATCCGTCAGAGTAGGGCGCTTGAGATGGGCTGGTCACATAATCAGAATGGACGACGACAACCCTACAAAACGCCTCACGCTCTCAGTAACACAGGGACGTAGAAGACCAGGAAGGCCCAAAATGCGATGGATGGACAGTGTCAACACGGATGCATCGGTGTTGCCGGTGAGAAATTGGAGAATGGGGGCATCAAACAGACAAGAATGGAGGAAGCTCCTGGATTCAGCCAAGGCCCACCCAGGGCTGTCGAGCTTAGGATAATAATAATAATTAGATTTATGGAGTGTATTTTACATATTTCAAATACTTACCTATAACTTGGAATTCCTGAAATGGTCTGCTCGAAGTGAAGAAGAAGAAAAAACAAAAAAGAGAAAGAAAAACAGCTATACAAAAGAAATTTAGAGACGAGCTTATCATTGATAAACCTCGTCAAGGTAGTGGTAAATTGAACGATGGAAATACTGCGACGATGGAAATAAGACGATTATTTGTTAACTACTCATGTAGCGCGAATATAACAGGAATAGAAGAGGAATTAATCAAGAGGTTTTACATTATTTTATAAACCATGGCAAGTGTAAAACTTATAGATTCTAAAAAAAATGGAGATTATGCAAGAGACAGCCGAATATTATATACAACAGTATAGATGATATAACATGCCTGCTTCTGTTCATAAGGTACTGATTCACGGAGAAAATGTCATAAATGATCATGCCTTGTTACCATTAGGACAGCTTTCAGAGGACGCCCAAGAAGCAAGAAACAAAGATTATAAATCGTTTCGCTTGCACCATGCTTGAAAATGTTCACGATCATCGGCGAATTAAGATGTATGAACAGTGCACATTCTCATGTACAGTTCAGATCCATATATTTCTAGTAAAAGTATGGCTAAAGCACGAAAAATCATGGAACTAGATGACGAAGCTAAATCACTTTTGCAATTAGGATCAGATTCATAAATATGTTAAATATACATAAACAATACACTCCTCACTGTAGTAGTGTGGCACTTGGTTGTTGGTGTATCATACTAGTCTAGTGTACGAGTATGTCGGGCAGTTCATTCGCCGTATCATTCTTCTTATGACAATCAAAAACATAAACTCTCACACATCGCGTTGAGAATATTATTTTTATTATATGAATTGTATTTTATTCTTTTTTCATCAATTTTCCATTCTTACATTGTAGAAAAATCATGTATATCTAATAAAAAAAATTAAAACTTGTTCCACCATTTTTTTTTATATTTTTAAATATATTTTTAGAAATCGTAATAAAATATTGTATTATTATTGTGTGTGTAAAATGATATCTCAATATTTCCATTGGTTTGAAAGCTATTTAATTTTGAGTGTATATAACATACTTTTTCGCATCGTAGTTTTACGCAGCGCCTTTGTTAGTTTAAAATTTTATTTTTTTTAAAAGGCGCAAGTAGGCGCTCAATTTTATTGCTAATTCTAAGACTAAATACTTGAGTAAATATAAATATCGCAATATCCAACCTTCGGCAAAATTCGCTAGTTGTTAAAAGTTTAACGAAACTTTAAATTTTTTTTTACTATTGTAATTTTCTAAATTATATTTTAATTATAAATTATCTAGAAACAAATCAAATGATTATTTCTTAATAAAATAAAATAGTACATATTTAAAATATAATAAAATAAATACTGAAATTGCACTAAAAATCGGTAAAATATAAGTTCAAAGTTTCACTTATGATAAATCGTCGCTATAAATTATCTCTTTCCAAACATAACATGCAGCTTTGACAAGTTACGAGTATAATAAATCAAAATAAATAAAACCTACCAAAACGATGATTTTTTTCTAAAATCTATGGGATGTTAGAAATAAAAATCTATGGGATGTTAGAAATAAAAATCTATGGGATGTTAGAAATAAAAATCTATAGGATGTTAGAAATAAAAATCTATGGGATGTAAGAAATAAAAATCTATGGGATGTTAGAAATAAAAATCACTACTTAATTTAATTCTGTAGCACATTCGACAATATTGAATTACGAGATGATATTCAAGATTCGGCCCCATAGTGCGGCGGCTTCATTGGAGCATATTTCTTTGAGGATGCTATAGATAATGCTGTAACAGTTACTGGTGATCGCTATCGTGACATGTTGGTAAATTTTCTTGTGCCCGAATTGAATCAATTGGGCCTACAGCACATGTGTTTCCAACAGGACGGTGCCACATGACACACACATCTCGTGCTACGATGCAAATTTTGCGAGAAATTTTTCCCGGCCGAATAACTTCAACAAGTGGTAATATCGACTGGCCCCCACGATTCTCTGATTTGACCGCCCCAGATTATTTCCTATGGGGGTACTTGAAGGGAAAGGGAGTACTTGAAGGGAAAGGTATACCAACAAACCAACCACAATCCCGTTGCTTAAGGACAACATTCGAAAAGAAATTGCTGAAATAACACCAAAAGTCTGCGAGCATGTTATGAAAAATATGCTTGAAAGAGCTCGCGTTTGCGCCACGGCCAGAGGCGGTCATTTGACTGACGTTATATTCCATACATAATGGTAAAGACCATATAATCAATCGTTAGCGCCACGGCCAGAGGCGGTCACTTGACTGACGTTATATTCCATGCATAATGGTAAAGACCATATAATCAATCGTTAGCGCCACGGCCAGAGGCGGTCACTTGACTGACGTTATATTCCATGCATAATGGTAAAGACCATATAATCAATCGTTTGCGCCACGGCCAGAGGCGGTCACTTGACTGACATTATATTCCATGCATAATGGTAAAGACCATATAATCAATCGTTTGCGCCACGGCCAGAGGCGGTCACTTGACTGACGTTATATTCCATGCATAATGGTAAAGACCATATAATCAATCGTTTGCGCCACGGCCAGAGGCGGTCACTTGACTGACGTTATATTCCATGCATAATGGTAAAGACCATATAATCAATCAATTAAATATAAATTGTTGTTTATAGTTAAGGCATTAACGTTGTGGAGGTTTAAAGACATTGTAATTTATTTTTATTAAACACTGTTTATTCCACTTTTTTGTAACAGTATAACCCTACCGGTTTCAAGGCTTTCACCTCATCTTCAGGGGAGCACAAACATGACTCTTGTCTTGTTTGTGCTCCCCTGAAGATGAGGTGAAAGCCTTGAAACCGGTAGGGTTATACCGTTGTAAAAAAGTGGAATAAACAGTGTTTAATAAAAATAAATTACAAATGTAAATTAAGATTTAAAAGATATTCAAAACAAACATCGGCCTGGAACATAAAACGCACCCTGTATGTCTGAGAGATGATGCTTCGAAGAGGAGCAGAGCTTTGAAGTCGCTGTCGTCTTTATCGAATAAATTGATCGTTCCGAATTGACAAAATGGGGCGGGGTTTTATGACAAGGCTTTTAACATTGCTGGTCCTGTGGAGTGGAATGGTATGCCCTGAATGAAAGTGATTAAACCCGTGACCCCGGATCAAAAGAGAGATGTTTTACAAACTAGGCCTCGGAAGTAGATGTTAATTAATATCTCTATTTTCAATATTTGAATTTCACATTCAATTTTTCGATTCAAATATTTTTTAGTGTTCTTTCAGGAAGCGACCCGTTTAGAGTTACTTCCTGAAATTGCTGTTTTAACATGTTTTCTTCACAGTAGTTGTTCCAATGAGGAATTTAAAACACGCTACTTGAAACCAATATTCCTAAATATAAGCATAGTGTCTATATCCTTACCTCTTCTGTAGAAGTCCTTAGCGACCTCCTTCCCCATGCCAGCACTGCATCCTGTCACCAGCGCCGTCTGGCCCTGAAGCCGCGCCTGGCTGCAGCACCACCTCCCGAAGAGGGCGGACATGGCGCTGACACTCCTATCAACTTAATATTCTCTTCACACTCAGACTGTCAGACAATAAAAAAATTACAAACTTTTTTTTTTATTTCACAAGCGCAATTTCTTATCCCTCAAGTTACGCGGGTAATTACTTTCCAAGAAAATAGCACATAAGTGAAAACCGCGCAAAATAGGTAATCGTCTTCTTAATAAGAATACAATACTACATCCGTGGCCTAGTTGGTAAGACGCTTGTCTCCCAGCCCGAAAGTTGCGGGTGCAATTCCTGTTGGAATTTAGATTTTTTTTAAATATTCCAGTCTGGTTTTCCCTTAAGACCTCTGTAATACGTTTCTGGTTGGTAGGAAGATATTGAAGATATTAATCGGAAGATAGATAATAGTTAGTTTGACACACCGAATTTCATTCACACAGACACTGACAAATAAATACTAAAGTAAATAATACACTTTTTTTTGTACTACTACTTCCCAATAAACATGATCGCGCTAACCGGTCTGCTACACGCACCACCACCGACTAGCTTAAAGAACGTCACGGCAAGATACGAGTATATAGTATATATGCATAATATGACACAATCAAGCCATTCCATTAAATTCCTTATATGCAAATACTGAATTTATTAATATTTTTACTTACACAATTATCTTAAAAATCAATAATTTTTTTCTGTATTATGAAAAATGTTATTGTAAAAAATATTTCGTAACCCATTCAAAATTCCAACAGACCCAAGTTTGTGTAGCAGCCCATAGATTAAGAAACTGGCCAAGTGATGAATATCTCGTTCGGAGTCTCGGTCCAATGGTAGGACGCCTTACTCCTTCATCGGATAATTTCTGACTGATATGATATTTAATTGGATATTTTGGTTCCTGTTTTAGGAGACGGGGAGGGATAGTTTTATGTAATTTGTTTGATGAATGATTATGAGAAATAATAAGACGTTAAATACTTGTATACATGTGATGTTATATAAATGATATTACATACGAATATACATATATTTGTGGATGTGCGATGTCACACACGCTTATATATATATTAGATGGGTGGTGAGAAAGAAATGGAGGTGAGATGGTGGTGAGTAAATCATAGGATGTTGTATATAAATATGGGTATTTGGGGAGACGTGTGTGACTTTTAAAAATATATTAATACATAAATATGGGAAATACGCGATTGACTATGGTGGGAGGTTGTCGTCTGCCGCTTGAGGAGTCGGTGTCGGTGTATAAATAGGTGTAGAAAATGGTGTAGAGAAAGGTGTAGAAAATGGTGTAGAAAATGGTGTAGAAGACGGGGGGGTATTCAGAGTGACGGGGTCATTTGCAGTTGGGGGGGCGTTTGCGGGTGGGCGGGTGCGGAGAATAGATTTTGGACGTGGGTGCTTGTAGTTGGTGTTCGCGTTGTAGTTTCCGAGATTTTGTATGACGGGGTTGGGATGTCTTGATATTGAACTGTAAAACCTTTCGGCCAGAGCTCGCATGTGATCGGGGATAGTTTCGAGTGCGGTGTCCGCGTGGAGTCTAGAGTTACGAACTATGTAGGGCGCGTTTAATATCATGCGGAGGGCTTTGTTTTGAACGATTTGAATGTGATTTATCGTGGTTACCGGCGCGTAGCCCCATACCGGAAGGGCGTATGTCAATTGCGGTCTGATGATCGATTTATAAAGATGGAGTTTAGTGCGCGGACTTAATTTACTGAATTTACCGACCAATGGGAATAATGATTTTAAAGTTCCGAGAGCTTTTGCTTTTACAATGAGGGCGTGTTTGCGCCACGTGAGTCTACTATCTAAGGTGAGGCCTAAGTATTTCACGTGGTCGGTCCATGGGACGCTCTGGCCGAAGAGTTTTAGAGTTCTGACGGGTTCGATGTATTTGCGTGAGAAGCGGACTGCTGTGCTTTTGGAGGGATTAATTTTGATCTTCCATTCTGTGCACCATTGCTCCAGAATGGGAATGAAGTCTTGCAGTCGGTTGTGGGAGTCGGACTCGTATTTGGATGATGAGAGGAATGCTGTGTCGTCGGCGTATTGCGCGGTGATACAGTGTGCGTTAGAAAATTGGGGCATATCGCTCGTATATATATTGTACAGGATGGGGGACAGGAGTGCACCTTGGGGCACACCTGCCAGAATGGGGCGCGGGGAGGAGTTTATTCCGTCTATTTTGACGGAGAAGGAGCGATTTTCTAGAAAGGAGGCGATGATTTGCACTAGTCTTAGTGGAATACCCGTCTTGTGTAGCTTGTATACGAGTCCGTTGTGCCAGACGGTGTCGAAGGCTTTGGCCACGTCTAGCGAAAGGAGGGTCGTGAGCCCTTTGGCTCTGAAGGATTTGATAATTTGCTCTACAACGCGAAGAAGTTGATGGTTGGTCGAGTGCATCGGCATAAATCCGTGTTGCGATTCTGGAATGACGTTGCGCGCGTATATTTCAGTCGAGAGACGGTCGAGGATTAATCTCTCGAGCACTTTACCTAGGGTGGAGAGCAGACTGATCGGTCTGTGATTTTCGGGGATGGCGTGGCTTTTGCCCGGTTTGGGGAACATAATGACATCGGCGTTTTTGAACGGGGTCGGGAAGAATTTGTGTCGAAGGCAGGCGTTGAAGATGGCTGTAATGGTGCAGATGGCTTTTTTAGGGAGTTTTTTGAGAGTGAAATTGTTGATTTTATCGGGGCCGGGGGTTTTTTTATTGATTAGAATTTTTATGATTGTTTGAATTTCTCGCGGTGAGAAGAAGTCTGAGGTGGGGGGGGTTTGTTCGTTGAGTATGTTGACAACTGCATTGTCGACCATTGTTGTGTGAGTGGGGTCTGAGAGATCTGTATTTGGCGAGAAGATATTCGCTAGAGAGTCGGCGAAGGTCTCTGCGCGGTCGCGAGCAGAGAAGACGGTGCCGTTTGGCCCTTGGAGAGATCTGGGGCGGGGGGGCGTATTTCGGAGGCAACGTGTGAGTTTCCATTTGAGTCCTTCGTTGTATTCGAGGGACTCGACGAAGTCAGACCATTTATCGTTTCGGATCTGTTGTAAGTGGAATTTTATTTTTTTTACTAATCTGTTATATTCTGCTTTATACGAGGGGACAGCTGTGCGTTGCCACAGCTTTCGGATTTTATTTTTCTCCACAATCAGCGTTTTGATGTGTGGAGGAAGGGGGAGTTCGGGTTTGTCGGCGGGTCTCACTTTTGAAGCGGACGTGAGAGCGGATTTTATGGTGGTTGTGAAGTCGTATATAGCAGTATCGATGGAATTCGTGTCTGGAAAAGTTGTTGGAATTTTAATGCAGTTGTCTACGTAGGTGACGAAGTCACCCCACGAGGTGATGTGCCGCGGTGGGGGTGAGGGTGAGAAGGGCGGAAAGCCATCCGTCAAGTGAAGTAGTACCGGGTAGTGGTCGGATTGAAGCTGGTGAACAGTCGTCAGATCTGTTTGATAGGGGATGTCATTATGTACGATGATGTCGATGACGTCAGGGCGATGGTTGGGGTTTAGTGGATAGAGTGTGGGGGACGTAGGTCCGACCACGAAGTATCTCTTACGAGAAGAGATTTCGTCGAGCGTTTTGCCGTGCGCGTTGGGAGTGTGGCTGTACCAGAAGGGGTGTTTGGCGTTGAGATCTCCTGCTATGATGGTGGGGATGTTATCGGCAAAGAATGAGTCCAGTTCGGTCTCGACAAGTGGGGAAGATGGGGAGAGATATGTTGCGCACAGTTTGAGGGGGCCGTGATTGGTAGTGTTTACTATGACGCATGAAGCTTCTAAGTTATCGGTGATAGGGGAGGAGATGCGGCAGTGGTCTATGGTGCTTTTTATGAGAATCGCAGTGCCGCCCTTTCGGGCGGTAAGGCGGTCGTCTCTGTAGCAAAAGTAGTTCTTGATGCTGTAACGGTAGCTCGGTTTGAGGTGTGACTCCGTTATCAGCATCACGTCCAGGTTGTGCTCGAGAAGGAAATCCTCGATCTCGTTTTTGTGCGTTCTGAGGGAACCGTTTGCATTCCAGAACGCGGCGGATATATGGGAAGGTTTAAATGTGCGAGCCATTTTCTTGGATGATATTGAGGAAATTTATGGCTTCGGTGATGGCTGATCTAATATTATTTATAATAAAGTCGCGATTTTGGGTTGAGGAGGGTGATGAGTGTGTTTGAGGTATGAATGAAGATAACAGGGGGCGCGGGGTTGCAATGTTGGCGTATGAAACGCTTGAAGTGACTGGTCTCGATGCACTCGAGGGGGCGAAGGTACGATGAGTGGTGGTATTGTTTGCGGGGGGGGCGGAGGGTGGTGTAGGTTGGTAGGGGCCGCGTTTAGGGAAGCGCGGGCAGCCTCTGTAGTTGGCCGTGTGTGGGCCGCCACAGTTACAGCAAGTGGCTGGAGTGTCGATGGGCTTCCTGCATTCGGAAGTATGGTGCTCTCTGCCACATTTCACGCATGTGGCAGGAGCGTGGCAGTTGCAGGCTGAATGGGCAAATCCTTGGCAACGATGGCATTGCCCCATTCCTTTACGTTTATGGAGTTCCTCCACCGTGACTCGAATATCGAGGACACCGCGGAGTTCGGTGAAGATCCTTTTGCCGGCTGGATCTCTGGTTAATTTGGCTATAACCATTGGCAGTTCTACTCTGTTTCTATTTTTCATCCGGTATATGTTCAAAACCGGGTATTCCATTGATTTTAGTTCCTCCGCGATGTCTTCGACACTAATGGAGGTAGGTATTCCTCGTATGACGGCTAATAGTGGCTTTTCGCTTTCGAGGTGGAAGGAGTGATAAGGGATGGCGAGGGAGTCCGTGATGTGGACAAGGGTGCGGTAGGCCTCGACGGTCTCGGTGGAGATCTTGAGGTCTCCGTTTGGCATGATTTTGGATGAGAAATCGATCTTCCGAGATCTGAGTTGCGTTCTCAGGTCTCCGTATCGGTCGGTTTTGTGGAGGATAATAGGGGGAATGCGGTCCCTTCTGATCGGGAGTAGGGTCGGTGTGGTTTCTGGTATTGATGGTTCGGGGAGTGTGGGAAGGGGAGGACTGGGTGGACCTCTCATTCTCTTGTTTATCGGAGTGACGATGGGCTGAGGGTTTACCGGGGGGTGGGCGGGGGGGGGACTTTCAGGGGATTTGAGAGTCCGTTTGCGGCTGGTGGTGGCTGTTTGCCATTCCATGTCCGGAATATCCGGGGTGGAAGGTTCTGGCGGGGGGGGTGGGACATTGGGAGTGGGGGTGAGGTTTTGTGATGTTGTCGGGACTGACGGAGCAGGCGAGGCGGTGGGTGGGTCCGCTGGCTGATTCTTTAGGATGAGTTCGAGATGTCCTTTGCGGCAGAGATCTCGGAAAAGCCTTCCCAATTTCAGAGTCACTTCCCTTGAGATTGACTCTGACTGGATAAAGTCAATAGCCTCCTTGAACGAGATGTTCGGTTCAGGAGATTGCGAGCGGTCAGGTGACTTGGCGCGGGCGGTAGGCGGCGTGGTTTCGGGGATGGGCGTCAGCGTCTCCTTTTTTCGAGGAGTAGACGTTCGGCTTGGGGGGGGGCATGGCGAGGGTGGTGGACGGCGAGGTGCGGGCACTGGAGTGGACGAGCGTGACTCCTTTACGATAATGGTACGAGGAGTTTTAATAAAAAAGTCCGACTTAGTGGGCTTCATTTTTCCTTTTTAGTTATATTTTAATTATATTTGACGAGGGGGAGATATGGGTTGTCCGAGTGCGGTCGAAACAATAACAATATCAATGATAATAATAAAGAAAATAATAAATGATAAATGATAAATGTCGCAAAAGTGGGTGAGAAAATGATGAAAATGAGTGGGTGAAAGTGCAGACGGGATGGGAAGAGCCGTCGACCTTATCCAGGTCTTCAACCCCGCCCGAGGAAGTGAAAGTGTGAGAAAGGACAATATCAGTCAGTAGCTTACCAAAATGAAGTAGCGGGCGGCTGTCATCGACCGGCACTCAGAACGGATATGTCACTCGAATATGATTAGTGGAGGCCAACTCCATATACGCGTGAAGTACCGAATACCGAGTAACGAGCTGGACAATGGCGGTGGGCGTGCGTGGCGGTGTCAGTGAGTGAAACTTATGCGCGAGATAGATGCGCGATCACAAACTTGGTAGAACTGTATTTGTTTGTTTGTGAAATTTATTTCGCGAACTGTACTGCGGGCGAAATTTGTTTTGCGGACTGTACTGCGGGCGAAATTTGTTTTGCGAACTGTACGGACTGGAGAGCGACTGTGTAAGCGATGATAATACGTGTGCACTGTAGCGCGTCCATGACGGTTCCATTAAGAAACTATGCCTTCGAGACTTATCACAAATCAGATAAACATATACTCTCAACGTGTATTCTCTTCTTCCAGACCTGATCGTGGTGGTGGCATCCATGGTTGTGCTGTCGGTGGGCTCCAACGGGCAGGTGTTCGCTACCAGCGCTATCCGGGGCATCCGCTTTCTGCAGATCTTGCGCATGCTGCACGTGGACCGGCAGGGTGGCACCTGGCGACTGCTGGGATCCGTAGTTTTCATCCATCGTCAGGTAAGACGCGCCTTCATCTACACCAGGCACGGCCAACCCGCATCCCGCCAGGGTGTTTTGTGCAGCCCGCGAAATGTTTTTTTTATAAATAAATAATGAAGAAAATGACAATAAAATATATTTGTTCAACTTTTCCCTTCCTGTGCTAAAAAAATCCGCGCGTTCCGGTGCTGTGTATTCAATACACATGTAAAAATGAGCGATTTAAAATCGAAAAAATAAGAACATTCATAGCCAATCCCTTAAATGAATTAAATTTGAAGTCAAAAGTGACAATAATTGAAATTTAATTGCTGAAAACATGAAAAAAACATCGGCCAATGTTTACAAAACGGGCGATGCGACCACCTCAAATGGCTGCTCGAAAGCTACTGAAGCGAGAGAAGCGAGCGAACTGAGATTATATTTCTTGCGTTCTCATATACCGTAGTAGAGTGAGAGTGACGTGAATAGTGTCGCTTCCTCACCCATAGCGGTTTTTTAGAATGAAGTTACCTACGTCACACACTGGCACACGTTTGATTGTATTAGTGAATTTATTCCCGATTTTCACAAAATATCTCTGATGTGACCGAAAGTGCTAATTATTATTAATATTTTTTGTTTTTCATTCAATGCATAAATGTATTACGGAAGATTACCTAAAATCTGAATCCAGTGTTGATTATACAATATTTATGGAGATATTAAAGTTTTTAGAAGCCATGTGTACTAGTTACACATCACAGGAAAGGAAGGGTTAAAATAACAATGACATAGACAAGATCTCCAAAATGAAGAAGATTTATATAAAAATTTAAAAAAAATATTTTAAAATGTAGCCCTAAATGATTATAATATAAAACTATATATGGTACAGACAAAACATTAAAATAAAACACAGTAAAGATATATACTATAATTATGTGTAAAAGGTATCCAAAACATTACTTGAGGTATTCGTGTAATATGACACTCATATAATCTGAATTGTATTTATATTCAATAAAAAATTAATGTAAGAATTTGTTCACCCTCATGGTTCAGTGTCTAAGTCGCTTGGCTTTCGCAACAAGGGTACCGGGCTCGATTCCTGGTGGTGCCACATTGTTTTCCACTGTGATTCCAAGCTGGTAAGATCTACGAGTAGTTTACCTAAAATATCCTTTGGTGACACTTTGTAGCCCCTATTGGAAACCATGGGTATACTTGACTCATTACTCTTGAGACGACAGTTATAGGGTCACGAGAAACATACAAAACTACATAAATCAAGACACATTGGAGTACGTTACTTTGTTTTCAAGCAATCAAATTTCGATATGTCTATTATTTTTTTTTAAATACACGTGCAGCTCGCTAGATTTCCGGATGTTTAAAGAACACTATCTTGAAAAACAAGTATTTGAACATTCAAAACATGGTGAGGGTATACAAGACCTGTGTCCGCCCCATAATGACATACAGCATAGAGTCCAGAGCCGACACTCTCAGAACCAAAATTTGCCTTCGAACCAGCGAAATGAAGGTACTCAGGAGTATCGCTGGCAAAACCCTTCGTGATAGAGTATGAAACACAGAAATCCGAAGGATGTGCGAAGATGAAGATATTTTCAGATGGGAACGACAGAGAAAAAGGTTCTGGAACGGACATGTCCCATAATGGCGGAAGCAAGAGCCGTAAGAATGACCAGGGACAGTATCCCCCAAGCAAGCAGACCTCCAGGACGACCTCCCAAAAGATGAAAAGACAGCTGGCAGTCGACGTCACAAGAGGGAAACGATGATGCAGGACCATAACAGGCCAACAAGCTAAAATAAGAGGAAGAAGAAGAAGTGCAGCTCGCGAGCCTTTACCCTATAACGATTTTGGTACATGGCCTAAAAAGGTTGACTACATCTTCTTCCGTGAAATAAAGTAGACCTATTTTTTTACATACAGAAAAGAGCGACAGACTTTCCTTTCGCGACAGACATCTTTCGCCTCTTCTGCATCCTTACGCCTTCTCATACGGCTCCAATGATTTCTCTAACTTTTACATTTCCTTCTCTCAAAATATCATTCACTTGATCTAACCATACTTTCTTTAATATTCTTCTACCACGCATTCCACTCGTATTTGCACCGTTTATTTGTTTTGATATTCTCTTATTGCTCATTTGTTCCACATTCCTAAAACATTTCAGATGGGTCTTCTTCACCTTACTCAACACATCAGCCTTAAGTTCACTCTCATCCCTAATCACTTCATTCCGTATTCTGTCATACATTGCCACCCTACATATTATTCTAAGAGTATGCATTAGTACAACATCTTTTCAGGTATTTTCAGTTTTTTCCACGTCCATGTTTCACTACCACACATTAAAGTGGCTACTAAAATACTGTTGAAGACTAATTTTGATATTGTATGATTTAAGTGTACATGCTTTAGTGACTTACTGACTTTGTTTTCTATCACTACACGCCGTTCGATATCCCTCGTACTCTTCCATCATCTGAAAAAGTTCTAAATTGTTTATAGTGATTTTTTTAACCTAAATATTTCTCTCTACTGTTACAGGAGCTGATAACAACTCTCTACATCGGATTTCTCGGCCTCATCTTCTCGTCTTACTTCGTTTATCTGGCAGAGAAAGACGTGGTGGGGCCCAACGGCAAGACGGACTTCGGATCCTACGCCGATGCCTTGTGGTGGGGCGTCATCACCGTGACCACCATCGGCTACGGAGACACCGTGCCCCAGACCTGGATGGGCAAGATCGTCGCCTCCTGCTTCTCGGTTTTCGCTATTTCCTTCTTCGCACTGCCGGCTGTGAGTTGTCTTTAAAATAATACGATTCCTTGACTAGTATAATAGAAGGCACTGTACAAAGTTGGGATTAGATTTTTCTTCGCAGAGGAGTCGATTTCGGCATCATTGAATAAATGTATTATTTCAAATCGATCCAATAGGACGTAGTATTATGATAGAACTTTTGTGATTGCTTGTCCTGTGGCGTGAAATAGTCTGCCTCTAAAGATTGAGGCATGGGTGGCGTGTGCAGCTTTAGGAAGCACTTAAAGACAACCCTTTTTGAGAGGTCTTTAAGTGCAAAAGTTATGTTTATATATGAATATTACACACATATGGTACACTGCTCTTCACCTAAAGCTGAATATGTTATTATCACATAGCGGAAAATCTACAAAGGTTTCTTGGTAGTTCGTCTTCCCTTAGTAAGTTTTGGGTGGTTTTCTTACCAAACATGTGTTCCTAAACATATGCACATGCGGAAAAGTTCTTTATCTAACGGCCGTTGCCACCAACTTCTCTCCTTACACTCAACCTGTTTTTCGTGATATTTTTAATCTGTCAATAATAATGAGTTCGAATCCCAAGTGACGAATAGAGCACCCTTGAGGAGAGTCTGCTCTCTAAACGGCGCTATATAAATTGTATTTTTATTATTATAATATTTGATGATAGTATTTGAAACACCGAAAGACTATATGGAAATTATTCTAAAAACTAAATGTTTTTTTATAAATAATCACTATAAAAATAGACATCAATTTCAGCAATTAAAATAATCTCTATCTTTCATGTTTCATCAAATAATTTTCATCACATTTAAAAATGTCTGATGAAAGAGTATTTCGTCACTATCCATCGCGTACCCTTTTATTTTTCCTGCCAAAAAAGGCCATAAACCTTTTTGGAATCGTGTGTGAAATGGTGTCAGGAGTGAGTGTGGCTGAGCGGGCCGCAGGGGCCATCAATTATTCAGCACCTGCCCCCGACCTCGCGGGACCCTCCCCGGGGACAGGTGCCCACTTGCGCCGGCCCGCACTTCGAGTTCCTTTTATAGACACCACTCGGCTTCACCGAGGATAAACACAATAAATGTATTTAATTTAAAAATACATCGGTTAACTTGAATACACGAGTACATAAATTATTATTTTGAAAGAAAATGTTATATATTCTAATGTTGAAAGTTAAAAAATTTCTTCAAAAAGAGCATTGTTTTGCAGTCTTGCGACCCCCCAAAAGATAAAAAAATATAATTTATACTTCGCGACTTATCTGCAAAAACTAAATACATTGTCGATGCATGTGCACGTGACTGCACAAATATTGTACTTGCACGAAGACGATAAGTCTTATCAGGATGTCTACTGTTTTACGGCACTAACAGGTAAAATAAACAGTTTGAACTTGCCGCGAGTATGTATACGAACGACAAGTCCTAACTGTTTAGCTGTCTTGATAGCGACGTGAAGGCTGCAATGAAGTGACGAAGGCCGCAAAGAAGTTAGATAATGGGTTATTTTCATTTTGCGTTAGTTTTTTTAAATTTTACGAACAATGTTTGAAAAGCGATGAAATAGAGAATATGGATAATCTGGACTGCTGTATACTCACATTAAACCACTCATAGGGTGATTCAAATACACTAAACATTTCCGTACATTTTTTTTAAATACATCTTAACATACATATATATCATCACACCATTTCTTTGTTGGGGCAGTTCGAAAGGACAGAGCATCATGCTTTCCTATTTCGACATATATTTTGCCTCTTTTACATCTATACAACTTCTGATACGATTGAATCAAAATTATATTCAGTAAATATATTAGATTCGTAAATAAATACGGGAATTTATATATATTTTCCTAGTGTCATGTCAGGTCCCCCCAACGTTGACTATCACCTGAGAGTAGGCATCTTTGTCCCCGGCAGCCCGAAAAAGATCCCCAACGCTCCCTATACCAGTCAAATCACGTATATTGCGGAGCCAGGGAATTTGCCTCCTGCCAACACCTCTTCGACCCTCTATTTTGCCTTGGATGATCAGGTGCAATAATTTGTACTTTGCTCCTCTAAGTGCATGACCCAAATAGGACACCTTTCAGATTTTAATATTAGTCAGCAACTCTATTAACTTTAGCTCTTTGAAGAACCCTTGTGCTGCTGACCATATCCGTCCAGGGTATCTGTAGAATTCTCCGGTGTGTCCACATTTCGAATGATTCCCGTCGATTCATACTACCAACTTTGGGGTCCATGATTCCACTCCATATAATAACACTGACCAAACGCAGCATTTGACTAACCGTTGTCGAAGTTTCAAGTTTAGATTATCATCGCAGAATACTTATATAATTTATATCAATTGAAGTATCGCAGAATACTTACATAATTATAATTTATTTCAATTGAACTCAATTATTTATTTATTGATAGCAAAAATATAAGTTATGAATGTTTCAATCATTGCAAAATACAAATATTCTAAAAAAAGACAATTCAACACATTAAAATTAAAATCAATTTAAAGGATACAATTACAAAACTAATTTGAACAACACACAATTACGCAAGTACACACGTCAAAATTCTTACAAAAATACAAAAATTAACGATAAACACAGTTATTAATACGATACGGAACCGCCTCGAGACAGGCGGTCCACATCGTACCACACCGGGCGTCACTCTCAACATTCATATTGAAAGATTTAGGACAGTTGCATAGAAACAAACAAAAATTAAATGAAGCAAATAAAAAATAATTCTAATGTAAATGTATTATTAATATGCTCTCATTAGAAAAATGTTTGGTTAAATAAATAGTTGAACAATTGTATTCACTTTGGAACATGGAAGTTTTTATTTTTAATAACCCTGTGTGGTTAAATATGTTCAGTTTAATTTGGCATTTAGATTATTACATATGCTCCGTTTCTCCTTGGGCTTGTCACACTGACATCAATAAAAGTTGGTTACTTTTATAACATTCAAACGAAATGTTTCCTTTGAAGCGTTTGAGAGATGCCGAATCTATTGCAGTTACATTTCAGAAAGTCTGTAAAGATTTTATTTCTTTTCCTCTCGTTATTATTCTTTATCGAATGGGCGTATGTAAGCAAAAAGGATCCATCCCACAAAACGAATTGTTTATGTCTATTTGAAATGTTTAATCAGCATACCTCAATAATGTTTGTGTAAAAAAATTCCGTCTTAAAGAAATGTTATATTCAGGTAGAATTTAAAAAATGTTATATTCAGGTAGAATTTAAGAAATCTTATTATATTCAGGTATAATTAAAGAATTGTTATATTCAGGTAGAATTAAAGAAATGTTATATTCAGGTATAATTAATTGAATATCTTCAAGCTACGAGATATGTTAAATACCAAGATGTTTTTTCTTATTATTTTATATTTCATGCTTTATAAGAAAACGCACAGTCTGTTCATTACATTAAAAAGATTATACGATAAGAGACACAGTCAATTGGGCACTAAAACATTTATACTTGAACCGGACAGTATCAAAATCTGCCAAGATGATAGTCCACAATAGTATTTTTATGGAGCTCTTATGTTTGGGAGCGAAACGTTGACGTGGAGTAAGACTGAGAGGAGCTGAATTAATTATGTAGATTTGAAAAGAATACGTGGAGTGACAATGTATATCATAATATTAGGTCCTTACATATGAAATTGGCGTTTTGTTTGGGAGGAACATAAAGTTGATTTTTTTTTAATATAATATATTTATTTAATCAAAGTATGTACCATTGCTATCTATGCACTTTTGCCATCTCATAGGCAGTTCATCGATCCCTTTACTAAAAAAACCATTCGGACGGGAATCAATAAAATCTTTGAAGTCGGTTTGGACTGCCCCATCGGAGTTGAATTTTTTCCCTTGCAAGAAGTTATCCAAATTTCGAAAAAAATAGTAATCTGTTGGGGCAAGGTCCGGAGAGTACGGTGGATGTCTTAGACATTCCAATTGAAGCTCTTCTAATTTGGTAGCCGTCTGTTGTGCAGTGTGTGGTCTAGCGTTATCATGAAGCAGCAGTGGCCTAGAGCGATTAACCAGCCTCGGTTGTTTAGCAGCTAGCTTTTCCATCATGGTTTGCAGTTGCTGACAATAGACATCTGCCGTAATCGTCTGGCCAGATTTAAGAAAGCTGTAGTGAACGACACCAGCACTAGTCCACCAAACGCTCACAAGTAACTTTTTTGGAGTCAATTTTCGCTTGGGGCATGGTTTGGCTGGTTCGGCAGGGTTCAGCCATTGCGATGAGCGCTTCCGATTATCATACAGGATCCACTTTTCATCACAGGTAATGATTCGATTCAAAATCCCTTCATTATTGTGCCGGTTGAGTAATGCAACGCAGCAGTCAACGCGCGTTTGTTGATTTGCTTCACTCAATTCGTGAGGTACCCACCTTTCAAGCTTTTTCACTTTCCCAATTTGCTCCAAGTGGATTAAAACAGTTTTATCACTAACACCGCAGCCTGCAGCTAACTCGGACGTGGTTTGCGATGGATCCGCTTCCACAATAGCCTTCAATTCTTCATTATCAACTTTGGTCTCCGGCCGTCCACGGGGCTTGTTCTGAGGGTCGAAATTTCCAGAACGAAAACGTTGGAACCAAAAACGCACTGTGTTTTCTTTTGCGGCACCGTCGCCATACACATCATTAGTCCTTCGAGCCGTTTCTGCAGCACTGGTGCCACGGTGGAACTCGTACTCGTAAATAACGCGATATTTCAAGTTTTTTATTTTGTAAACTGAGTGACGCAAAGAAAAAAAACAATTGAGGAAAAAACAAATGAATTATAATTTTCGAAACACAAATACTTGAGTAAATAGCTGTATAAATTTTAATTTGGAATTCCTAACCAAAGAGAAGATATTTGAGATCAAAGTTGTCAGTACGGCAAAACGCCAATTTCATATTGGCAAAACGTCAATTTCGTAAGGACCTAATATGACAGAATGCGGAATTAAGTGATTAAAGATGAATGTGAACTTAACGTTGATGAATTTTTCCAGACTTTCTACAGAACTTCTCCAGATTTCATATTTGGCTCTTCCACATCCATACACCTTCTCATACAATTTCTACGATTTCTCCGACTTTCTACGTTTCTTTCTTTCAGACGATTATTCAATTAATCCAACCATACTTTCCTTGGTCTTCCTCTCACATGCGTTCATTGTCACTCCATGTATTCTTCTCAATGCACGCATATCTACAGCATTTATTTGATTCCCCTCAGTCTTTTTCCACATCTACGTTACACTCCCATACATCAAAGTTGGCACCAAAATAATATTGTGCCCTTTTATTATTATAATTATTATTACGTGCTTACTCAATTAGTCATTAACCGAAAGGCTCGATTAATTGAACCAAATACAATGTTGTATCTCAGCCACACTCTTCAAATTCAATAATTCGGTTACATTGAAGAGCGCCAACTTTTTTTGAAAGATCTCCGTACTAAATACAATTATTTTCAGAGCAGTAAAATTAATAATTAAAGGAAGCAATCCCTGGAGACCAGCGCAGCGCATCGCCTTGTCTATTTATATTTTATCAAGAGTCACGTATGCAACCATCAAGCATGACAGCCGGGCCGGGCATCGCGCAGAGTGGACCTGCCACAACTGCCATGTTTACCCTTTACATATTTAGTGCATTAGCTTATTTTTAGAAAAATTAAAGCGGCTTCTGTGTAGGGCTACCGACATCACGGAGAAGTGCTTTCTATTTATAAAGCGTCTTCAAATTGATCGGTTTTTAAATTTTGGATAAAACACAGATGCCGTCGCGAACTTGCCTGGGTCTTGTGACATTTGAGAAGTGTGCGAGTAATGTATGACATTTATAAAAATGGAGTCGTATACAGTACAACAACGCGTTCAAATAGTTGAATTATTTTATGTATTGTAATCTCCGGCAACGGTGATGTTAATTGGCCACCAAGATCATGTGATCCGATACCGTTAGGTTATTTTCTCTGGGGTTATGTGAAAAGCCAGGTCTATAAGAATCAATTTCTGAGCTGAAGGACAAAATTATTCGCGGTATTGATGAGTTAGAACCGCAATTATGCCAAAATGTCATCGAAATTTTTGACAAAAGAGTGGACATCTGTGGAGCTGCAAGAGGTGGACATTTGGTGGATATTGTTTTTTGTGTTTAAACGTCATATACTGTACTTCAATGACCAATAAAAAAAATTCAAAATCAAAGCAAATTGTGTGTTTAATTCAAGAATTTAAAAAAACATAATTAAAAACACCGCTCAATTTGAAAGACCCTTTATTAGTTATTTTTTTATATGATAACTAATACTGCGGCGTACAATAGTCTCCCTCGTAGTGTTAGAGATACAGTGGCGTGTGCAGCTTTAAGAAGCACTCGAAGACTACTTTTTTTGGGAAGTTGTATCAAAATACATGATTTTATTATAAATAAACACACCGTACTACACTGCATTTTACCTCAAGCCGAATGTATTACTATCACATATCAAAATATCTACAAAGATTTCTTTGTAGTAAATCTTTTTTCATAAGTTTTCTTGAAAAACATGTTTAATGGACAATTCTTTAGCTCCAATCTTGTTCCTTCGCCCTGTCGCAATTTTTGCGGTCATCTGAATCAATCCGCAGAGCACATTCTGTGGTACAGCGATCATAATCGAGTCAGTAATTTCCGATGGGAACTTCGCTTAGCCTTACATCGGATCATCTTCGGACCTATTGGCTACTCTGATCTAGTGGTGTGAAAGAATAGTTTTGTTACAGTTGAAATTTTCTGTGAAAGTACTGGCAACTTGTTGGGCTGTATGAACCCCTGGCCTTAAGCCACCATAAGACTACGAGTCATTTTCCTTCTCTCGTGATGTCAAACTTTAAGTCCGTCGTCACTACTATTATTTGTACACTCAGGTGTGTCGACTCCAGAGGAGTCCCTTTGGGTAGTTCCTTCTTCGTCAGTACCAAGTTAATTTTTAACACCTTTGAATAGAGTTTGCTCTCTGAACGGCGCTTTATAAGATTGTCATTTCTTTCCCTACCCTAATCAGCTGAACTATGAATGTCCTTTCTTTCTCTGACCTAATCAGCTGAAATATGAATACCCTTTCTTTTCCTGGCCTAATCAGCTGAACTATGAATGTCCTTTCTTTCCCTGACCTAATCAGCTGAACTATAAATGTCCTTTCTTTCCCTGGCCTAATCAGCTGAACTATGAATGTCCTTTCTTTCCCTGGCCTAATCAGCTGAACTATGCATGTCCTTTCTTTCCTTGGCCTAATCAGCTGAACGGGCAGTGACGACGACTTATGAATGGGCAGTGACGCAATTTCCTCCTCTCCCAAATCGTCTGTCTATAGCGATGGATCCCGCCATATTTATGGAAATGCCGTTTTATTATTGATCGATCCACTTATTGCCATTATTTGGACGTCATCAAATGAATTAGACCTTCAATTGCCATTTTCTAAATATGGATACAAATAATATGCATGGAAAGCTTAACAAAGAAACTATTTAAGCTGATTAAAATCAACTTTCGTTTGAGCCATACATTCATACATTTTTTCATTCTTAATAAGACATACGAATGAGGCATTTTCGGGGATGTTTATAAATGGTTTCAAATTAGTGTTTAATAAACTCCAATTATTATGTTTCTCTTGTACTTTTCACAATGTTCATGTTTAATTCTTTTGTAGGGTCAGTTTCAAAGGTTTTGTTTTACATAAGGTGTCCCAAAAAAACGTATACACACTTTTATCACTTTTAAAACCGACAACCGTTAATTAATTGAGAGCAGCCATTGAGAGAGAATGAGCCCAAATACCAAACCAAATGATTCGTGATGTTTGCGATTCCATTACTCCACGTAATCAACAGTGCATGGACGAGGATGGCCGTCAATTTGAGCAATTACGATAATTAAAAAAAAAAGTGTTTGTTTTCTTTAATTTAAAGTTTTAATATAAGATATACCTTAATAAATACTAAATTTATATATTTTTTATATATATTATTTATAGTTAAGGCATTAACATTGTGGAGGTTTAAAGACGTTGTAATTTGTTTAATCAAACACTGTTTATTCCACTTTTTATAACGGTATAACCCTACCTGTTTCAAAGACTTTCAAATCATCATCAGGAGAACACAAAAAAGACTTGTTCATTCACATCATCATCAGGGGAGCACAGAAAAGTAATATTGAATTATCCATCCCTAATTTAAGATTGGTTAAAAGGACAATTGTTTGTAGGAGAAACATTTCACGTTTTACTGTTTTATACACATTTTGCTATGAAGAGATTTGGTTGTCTAAACGGCGCTGTATAAATTATCCTTTTTATTATTATTATTATTTGTTTTCAGGGAATCCTCGGCTCCGGCTTCGCGCTTAAGGTTCAACAGAAACAGAGACAAAAACATTTCAACAGACAGGTGAGTGGCATTTCTATAAGGGGGTATTCTACTCTAGAGGCGTCAATTTCGGGCGTTTTTTCAGACTAAACAAAAAAAACTAAAAATATTTTTCCTACACATTTTTTTAGTTTATTTATTGATGATTTGAGAATGTACAAAATTTTTTTGAAAATAAATTGAAAATTCAAAATGTTATCAGCTGTTATATCTTGTCGCAAAAAAAGGGGGGGAGCTGGTCGACATGATTGGAACCCTTTCGTAAATTCGAAACAAAAATCATGCACAGTTTCTTGCACTGATGCAATGTGGCGAATTTTTGAGAATGAAATGCATAAACGTTCACATGATGTAATTAGATTGCCTGTTCATCTTGAAAATATGCAAAATGTGGTTTTTCGGGAAGGTGATGAGGCAAATAGTGTAGCAAACCCTAAAACTACTATGCTTTTGGATTGGTTCCGACTGAATAAAAGAGATGACAATGCAAATCATTATTTATACTCTGAGATTCCTCTTCATTACACATGGAGGGAAAGTGAACGTAAATGGTATCCACAAAAAACAGGCGGTGATAAAATTGTTCCACGAATTTATCTGGTCAACGTGAAGAATGTTGAACTTTTTTGTCTATGAACATTGTTATTTCATGTTCGTGGTGCTACATTCTACAATGATCTCAAAACAGTTAATGGAATTCGTTACGACTCATTTAAAGCAGCAGCAATCGTGATGAACTTAATGAGCTCCGACGACGAATGGAATAGATGTCTTGTAGAAGCACAAAGCTTTCAACTGCCACGAGAGATGCGAGAAACTTTTGCTTATATTTGTGTTCTCAACAATCCATCAGATCCCTTTTCGTTGTGGGAAACTTACCGCATTGCAATGTCGGAAGATTATTTGCGAAGACCTAATATTGATCAGAATCAAGCATTCAATTATTCATTACACGATTTGGAATACATTTTTCAACAACATGAAACTTCTTGCGCAACGTATTGTTTACCTGTTCCTAATGGTGATCTTATACAAGTAGGACAGGGTATTATTTATGATCCCGTAGCTGAAGGACGATTTTTAACACTTGCCTCACTGTGCTAAAAAAATCCCGCCATTTATTTCTGTTGATATTTATAAATGTTTTTGTTTCGTAATGACATCATTCAAATCATAGAGGTTTTGTTGAGGAATCAGTATATTTGGAGAAATTAAATAAAATATAAGTCCTGGTCACTCGCTATCCATCACAGGGCGGCAAGTGTTAAGATCTCAACTGGATATGCTCAATCCTGATCAAAAACTTGCGTATGATCTAATAATAAATGCCGTCAATGATAACAATGAGAGAGATCGTTGTTTTTTCATCGATGGACCTGGTAGATCAGGTTAAACATTTGTTTATTCGACAATTTTGGCAGCTGTTCGATCCCTGGGACACGTTGCGTTGCCGTTTGCGACTACTGGGATTGCAGCATCATTACTGTTGAAAGGTAGAAGAACAGTATATAGAGGTTTCAAATTGCCGATTCCCATAGAAGACACTTCAAAATCATCAATGCGTCCCAATTCTCGAGATGCTCAGCAATTGAGAGATGCAAAACTCATTATTATTGATGAAGTGTCTGTGTTGACAAAACATGGATTGCGGTGCATTGATCATCTTCTGAGAGATGTGATGGGATCTGACGCTCCATTTGCAAACAAAGTTATCGTCGTCAGTGGAGATTTTCGTCAAACATTGTTTGTAGTGCCAAATGGATCAAGAATTGAAATTATTGAAACAACAGTCAAAAAGGGATCGTTGTGGCATCTTTTTAAAAAGATTACTTGGTCTCTAAATATGAGAAGTTATGATCAGAAAAAAACATACCGAGTGGTCGCTTCACGTTGGAGATGGTAAACCAGAGCAAATTGCTGCAGGACTTCCCGAAAGCACAATACTCATAGACAATGACATAGTCACAGATCGAAAATTGATTGATGTACTTTACGGAAACATTCAAGATTTATCCGATGATGACTTGGCTTCACGACCAATATTGACTTGCACAAATGCTGAAGCATTGGAAATAAACAGACAGGTTATTGACAAAATTGGACAAAATGTGAATAACAATCAAGTTGAAATTTACTACAGTGCAGATGAATTAGTCAGTGATGATTCCAATGATTTAAATAACTATCCGCTCGATTTTCTTCACCAACATACACCATCTGATTTGCCGCCGCATGTTTTAATGTTGAAAAAAGGTGTCATCATTATGTTGATTCGGAATTTGAATCCCAGAAAAGGACTTTGCAATGGCACGCGTCTCAAGGTTATCGCCCTCCATCGTACTGTAATTGAGGCTGAGATTTTAAGTGAAGTGAACACAGGAGAGAAAGTTTTACGTCCAAGGATCCCATTGACACCAAGTGATACATATCTTCCGTTCGTACTTAAGAGAACTCAGTTTCCAGTGATCACAGCATTCGCCATGACAATAAATAAGTCACAAGGACAAAGTTTTGTACATGTTGGAATCCATTTGCCTAATCCAGTGTTTAGTCATGGTCAATTATATGTGGCTTTTTCACGATGTCGGAAACGCGAAAACATTAAAGTCAATATATCTGAAACAAGTCTTCAAGGAAAACTTTATCAACGATTTACCATAAATTGAACAACAGTAATGTTTATACACAAAACATCGTGTTTAAAGAGATTTTTGAGAATTAAATAATTCATCAATCAAGATGTACCTCTTTTTATATTAAACTTTAAATATTAATGAAACCAAAACACTTTAAGCTGATCTTGCTCCACTCTATATTTCAAAAATGTAGAATTTGTTTTACTTCCGTGAATATTTCACGGATTGCAGTTGCAACTAGTTAGTATGTATAATATTAAATCGTACAAAATCACGTGTTACCAACACAACACGGGACCGTCCACAAGCGCATAGCCCGCACTGCGTAAAAATCATTGAAAAACAAAATACAAATTGAAAACAAAGTATAAAAAACGGAATCAGGCATGGGGAAAAAATCACAAAAAAGTAAAAAAAAAACAATAATCACTTAAAAAGCAGTTCAAAAAAGTTCTTCCAAAGTCCTCGAAAGGCACGCGGGATACCACTTCCTGGCCAGTGCCTTTTCAGGTACTCCTATTAGGTCAGCAAACTAACTCCAAGAATATCCGGGACTGCAGCGTACTCATTTCCGATCCTGTGTAGTCGAGGTTATTAGATAATGTTATGAAAATGTCCAAAACAAAACCTCTATTTGAGTCTCCCTCTGCGTCTATTTTGGAGTGTCCAATTCGTGGCTGTATTTAGTGTAGAATGTAATCTACACTGTAGACCCTTCATCCCGCCGTTACACGCACTCATACCAGCAAAGTCGTGCTCCACGGGCTTTATCCACTGTTAACGCCACCTTGATTGTTCCGTGAATTCGTTCGTTTCGGATCTCTTCCTGTCTAGTGACCCCCAGTGGCCACCGTAGTACGCGCATTTTCACGACAAGAAATAGTTATTCCTCTGTTTTGTTGAGAGGTCATCGCTCCGTTTTCCACGTAGCATAGTTGTAACACAACGTTTTATTTATAACGGGGCAAAATAATGTCTTTTTTCTCTCCGTGTTTGTTTTTGACAAATTTCTTTTAAATAACTAGATATCAGTATATTTTAAATAACTTGATGACCTCCGTGGCCTAGTTGGTAAGACGTATGTCTCCCAACCCGGGGGTTGCGGGTTGGATTCCCGTTGGAATATAGATTTTTTTCAAAAGGGTTCTAGAGTGGTTTTCACTTAAGGCCTCTTTAACACCTTTCTTGTTGGTTGCAAGAGATTGACACATGGCAATAAACCCGCCAGGCTACACTGCCTATAACGAAAGTGTAATATAATACAATACAATCTCTTAAATTTATTTTATCTTATTATTGCTGCTAACAATTGAGTCAACATTCTAAACCCGCTCTGGAAGACTTTTTCGATTTTGTTTAAATTATTATTAACTACTTGAAATATTATCGTGGCACACTTTCTGGTGTGTGCCTTTAGAAACAAAATGATATATCAATTCCATAATAAATTTTATCATAAACGTTATGAAAAATTCAATATTTTTAATAAAATTATCCGCACAGTGAATTTTTACACTCGTCGTTTTTCAGAGCAAATTTGGTATCGTGACTCAATTCGCTACTATGTATTTTGCAATGTGTGATAGCAGTGAACGGTAAAACACGAAACCTGATCAATTCTATTTGTCGAATTTGAGGCAGGACGTTAAGCGAAAGGTACCCGCCTGATGGCCAGTGCAAACCTACTCTATGGACAATAAAACTAAACTGACAAGTGACAACACTAGGTCAAGGTAGACATGAACTATTGAGACTATCACAAACGCTATTAAATAGTTACAGTCCTCAGCATCATTTCATGTTTGTCCCAACCAACTAGTATTTATGCGTAAAGACATACCATCACGTCGTGTCCCTTTAGGAGTAAGCATAAATGACAGATCTCAACGCCTCTTTTCATTCGTCGTCGTTACTGGGCCTCGTAGTCAAAAATCCCCTTATCAATTTAGTTGAAAAACAAAGCTATGCCATGGTTTGTTTTTCTTTTGAGTGATCCATTGTACACCAGCAAACTCATTGGCTACATCGCTATACTAAATTCAATGGTACACTGCAGTGAAACGATCGGAGCACACCGGTATATATATATATATATATATATATATATATATATATATATATATATATATATATATATATATATATATATATATATATATATATATATATATATATATATATATATATATATATATATATATATATACATATATATATATATATATATATATATATATATATATATATATATATATATATATATATATATATATATATATATATATATATATATATATATATATATATATATATATATATATATATATATATATATATATATATATATATATATATATATATATATATATATATATATATATATATATATATATATATATATATATATATATATATATATATATATATATATATATATATATATATATATATATATATTTTTTTTTTTTTTTTAAAGAATAGATATAACGAAAGCCATATGTGTCCTTATACCCCCGAATGAGTTATTTTATCGTTTGACTTGTTCCTGTTACAGATCCCAGCTGCAGCAATGCTGATTCAGTGCCTCTGGAGGTGTTTTGCAGCAGACAAAAGCTTCCGCAGCACGGCCACGTGGAACATATACGTGAAAGACACTGGCCAGCAGCAAAACCAGCCCGTGGCAACCACTCCGCTCTCCAGGGTATGTCACAGCCGCTGCCCTCCGTTCTCCTTATATACCATATCACCTTAACCGCTCCTTTCTCTCTTCTCTTTATTCTGCTTCTCTTTATTCTATCATCACCTTTCTTTATTGGTTGGGTTCATCTGGTAAACTTGAAAATATTTTAACCACTAATTGAAGGTTAAACTACGCTCATAACTTTTTTTTTAAAGAATAGATATGACCAAAGTCATAGGTATCCTTAATATCCTCGAACACTAGGCGGAAAAAGTGCCTGTGTCGTTCGAAAGGAGTAGCACAGCGCGGGGTTCGAACCGACGACCTTCCGCACAGAAGTCCAGCGCGTTACCGCGGCCATGCACCTCTACATCATAAGTTTCTATATCAGTCCTGAAAGACTGAAAGTCATTCTTTATAGATAACTAAATACATGCTTACTAATCCAAGGCTGTATTACCGATGCCAATAATCTAATAGTTTTACTTTCAAGACTTATTTCACTTGAATTGATTTTTTGATTATGTTTTAAATTGTAAATAGAACTCCATTTTTGAAACACAATGATTTAACACTTAAATATGAAAAAAATCTTCACAATAAACTTAAATTTTAGGGACAACGTTTGATAATGCTTTTATAAAGTGAAACAGGCCTGTCACTTAAATTTAAGTTTATTGTGAAGGTTATTTTACATTGAAGTGTTCGAATAAAGCATAAATCATTATGTTTCACTTGAATTTGTTTGGGAACATTTATTAACTGTCGTTTATAAATTTTAAAATAATGTGCTTTTAGAGTATTTTTGTGATGTAAAACAAACATGACAAAGCATCTCTATTCGATTTTATATGAAGTATGTTAAGCTCAATAGAAAAAAAACCTGAAAGTTCGAAACTTTTTTTATTTTACTGCCTTTTAATTTGTAACATTCAAATAAATCATATAATTTCTTTACAATACTGTTATTCCTCCTTTTGTGCAGGTAATTAGTTCCAGTAAAATAGTGCATAATTGAAAACTGCATATGTAAATAGAACGATTGATTGCTATGTAAAATAGAGCAATTGATTGCTATGTAAAATAGAACAATTGATTGGTATGTAAAATATTGTAGAACAATTGATTGCTATGTAAATTGGTGATCTTTTACATGTTTACATATATTGTATACTTTCTTCGTTTAAAAAAGCTTTAAGCCTATAAAAATGGTTACTGATAACTAATAAAACACACATTTAGATAAGAGCTACGAGTATATGTTTTATTTTTACGAAAAAGAGAAATTACATTTTTTAAGTACCTATTCAAAATCATTATCGCTGGATGAATATTTCATTATTAGTGTTGTAGCTCTTACTTTTTGAACAAAACAAGACTTTTTCGAAAACAATTTATGGCATGGAAATATTATTTTTATTGCCAGGTTCGTATTTTGTCATATTACGGAGAGTTTACTTCTTCCTTTGAAATGATGGCAAGCCATCTTGGTCAAACAACCTTCTCATGACAACTTCCTTGACCATCGCACCAAATAACTTATTCCTGCTTTGACACACTATCCAGTGAAGATACACAGAGGACGCCACTACAAAAAGAAAAATCAACCATCTTTTATGAAAAAAAAATGAAAATATCAACCTATCTCACTGATAAACCCCCCCCCCCCCCCCCAGATCGAAAAAAATATATTTCGATTTTTGCCATAAAAACATAAAACTAATTGTCGGTTTCGTACTTTTCTCTCGTTACTTCTTTCTGTATAATGGCAACGAATCCTCTCTGTGGGAAAAAGAACTACTCCACGACATTTTCATAAATCCTTGCCCATCACACTACATAACTTCTTCATGCTTTAGCAAACATCTACCACTGAGGAGACACAAACATTGCCTCTATAAAAACAACAATCAACCACCCAACACAAAAAAATAATCTTCAATGCTCCAATGAAAACGTCATACCGTCCTATGAATAGGCCCCCCCCCGCCATCCCAACAAGAAAACGTTATACTGTCCTGTGAATAGGCACCTCCCGCCATCCCAACAAGAAAATGTCATACTGTCCTGTGAATAGGCCCCCCATCCCGCCATCCCAACAAGAAAACGTCATCCTGTCCTGAGAATAGGTACCCCGCCATCGCAACAAGAAAATTTCACCCTATCCTGAGAATAGGCACCCCGCCATCCCAACAAGAAAATGTCATCCTGTCCTGTGAATAGGCACCCCCCGCCATCGCAACAAGAATCAAAGTTATTCACAAAAAGAACCAAAGTTATTAAAATAAAGGCTATTAACAAAAAGTTTAAAAATCGATGTAAAAGTTAAATTATTACTTAATAGTATTTAACTTTTCAAGCAGAATAAACTGATTTAAAGTAAATGAAAGCTGTATAAATGGAGGGATAACTATACGTGTATATGTGTATTGATAAGCATTACTTTATTATTGTTTTGAAATTATGGAGACTGTTGAATGTTTTATAATTAACCATTGAGATAAATTCAAAACTTTGAATGGTCTTTGTCTACTGTGCTGTGTAATCTAACATTGGTATTACAAGTGCACAGTGACTGTTATATCTAACATTGGTATTACAAGTGCCCAGTGTAGCAATTTGATCTACACATACATGTACATGTCTTTTGAGTTCAGCTGGTAATATATAAATACAAAAAATGTGACTTAACCGATCTTAACCAGTGCAGTAACTTGGCCTGTAGTGCCAGATTGGCATTTAGTGCCAGCGTATAGTTTTATATATTATTTACAAATACATGAGGTCACATAAAATTAACCTTTTCTGAAAAAAACATAATGAAAGCAAAAGTGCTTTGTTTTTTAATGTGTAAAAGGCAGGAAATTTGCGTGGCTAAATATAATATATTTGGAGAGAACACGGTCAATAGGGACAATAAAATAATTATATAAATAATTTGATTCTAAATAGTTTAGCAGAAAATTCAACCAATATTCTTCTGTTATTCCTTCTTTTTTATTTAAAATTTCATACGATTTTTAGAAAACTATTTATATTTTGAAAATCTTCTGAAGAACCATATGTTTCCAGATAAGAGAGCAAAAAAATGTAAAGACTTTCAATAAACTTTCATTCGAAAAAAAATTGATATTTACTCCGTGTTACTCGATCAACTATTAATGAACCACAAATTTGATATTTACTCCGTGTTATTCGATCAACTATTAATGAACCACAAATTTGATATTTACTCCGTGTTATTCGATCAACTATTAATGAACCACAATTTTGATATTTACTCCGTGTTATTCGATCAACTATTAATGAACCACAAATTTGATATTTACTCCGTGTAATTCGATCAACTATTATTGAACCACAAAAAAAAATTTAACATACGAGATATTTACAGGTAGTCCTCGACTTTCATACAATTTGCTATTTCGTACATATTTTATACTTGTACATTTAATAGTGACTAGCTGGTTGATTGATAGAAATTACTTTAAAACAATAAATCCGCCATATGTATTGTACGAGTATTTTCATGGAGCGTTAAATTAATAAATATTTAGTTTTTTTTTCATTTAAATAGCTATTGCTTACTCATCACAACTGAACTAGTCAATCTAATGACTTAATCAAAGATGGATGTCAACAACGAAGATGTTAGTGAGTTATCAGTTCTGTTGGATGCTACCACCAGCCGCGCTGTTACATAAGTCCTCTTCTAGCACCGTCTACACTAGAAGATCCCAATCTACTTTAATTTTTGTGAATGCAACGTCACTGACATAAGTGACTATGAAGGAATTGTTTAAAGGGACTCCTCCTTCGACGACGACACACCTGAGTGAGAAGAGAATACTAGTGGCGATGGTCTTAAGATCCAATATATTAATGAGTTAATTAAATCTCATTCAGAACCTATGTTATGTCGAACAAGAACTCAATTGACCTGAAAGACGTAAAAAGGATACAAGCTGATACAGAGGAACCTGAAGAACTGACTTTTTAAAGATTTTGACAGTCAAGAATATAAATTAATGACAAATTTCAATACCTATCTATGATGGAAATATATGAGAGAATATGTCACAAGTTCGTAGGGCAATTAATGAGAGGTTGGAAATATATGAGAGAGTATATCACAAGTACGTAGGGCAATTAATGAGAGAATGAAAATATATGAGAGAATATATCACAAGTACGTCGGGTAATTAATGAGAGGATGGAAATATATGAGAGAATATATCACAAGTTCGTAGGGCAATTAATGAGAGGATGGAAGTATATGAGAGAATATATCACAAGTACTTAGGGTAATTAATGAGAGGATGTAAATAAATGAGAGAATATATCACAAGTACGTAGGGCCATTAATGAGAGGATGGAAATAGATGAAAGAATATATCACAAGTACGTTGAGCAATTAATGAGAGGATAAAAATATATGAGAGAATATATTACAAGTACGTAGGGCAATTAATAAGAGGATAGAAATATATGAGAGAATATATCACCAGTACGTAGGGCAATTAATGAGAGGATGAAAATATATGAGAGAATATATCACCAGTACGTAGGGCAATTAATGAGAGGATGGAAATATATGAGAGAATATATCACAAGTACGTAGGGCAATTAATAGAGACACAACGTGCTGTAAATCTCTCTGCCAAGAAAAGAAAAGGAAGGGCAGCATGCAACTGTATTTTGATAAGTTTTCTATTAAAAAAAATACCTGATAATAGTACTAATGCGCACACTTAAGGGGGTATTTTACTCTAGAGGCGTGAATTTTGGGCGTTTTTTCAGACTAAATAAAAAAAAACAAAAAATATTTTTCCTATACATTTTTTACAGTTTGTTTATTGATGATTTGAGAATGTACAAAAAAAAATCAAAATTCAAGATGCTAGGTGTTATATCTTGTCGTAAAAAAGGGGAGAGTTTTTTTTTTATTTTTTCACATTTTTTTACTAAAAGTAAGATAGTAACAATATAAAAACGTTGATCAACGTTTCGCACTAAATTTGAAGGCAATCGATTTAATGAATGTTGAGATTTTATGTCGACCAGGTCGAAAAAGTAGTTTCGAGAAAAACGCGTTTAAAGTTTTGAGATTATTGTCTGAGTCATACCGGTGCGGCGTAATTCCTGCCTCATTTATAGCTATAACTTCGTAAATATTAAGAATTTTTAAATTTCCTTTTGAGAGCATATTCTTAAAAGCCTAAACTCTAAGAATATGCAAAAAAAATCAAATATCTAGAGTAGAATACCCCCTTAACTTCATCAATAACATTTCTCAGTAACTATTATAGTTTGGTGATTATACGAGTATATTGGATTCGTGAATACTGTACCTATGTTTCCATGGTCAAAATAAATATTTCCAAATATTCTTCCTTGTTTTTTTTTTATATCGCTCTACTTTTGTACAGGAACCAATTGTGTACGTAAGTCGAGGACGGACTGTTTGTTTAAAAAATAAAAATAATTATATATTATTTTTCTAAAATAATTAACTATAACAAATTGAGTTTTAATTGAAACAAAATAAAGGTTATTATAGATCATTCAGCCAGAAGAGTCATTTTGCAATAGTGTGAATAACAGTGCGTTTATAAAAACGTGTCACTTTATTTTTTAATGAAGGGAAAAAGCAAAAAAAAAAATATTTTATATTCAAACATTGAAATGAATACACACGTTTTGTAAATTAAAAATGCTGTCAGCTTAAATTGTATTATAATATTCATAAAAATAAAATGAAAGGTAGTTTATTTAACACGTTAATTGTTTAGGCATGGCAGATTCTAGGAAACATTAAAAAACAATAATAAATTTTTAAAAGATTAAAAATAAATATATCATAAGTACAAGTATTATAAAGTAAAAATTTTCGTCAGCTTTAATTAGATTATGTCACATAAAAATACAATTATTATTGTATGTAAGATTATTTAACATATTAATGTATCATAATTACAATACCAAATAATAGTGGATGGAGTGATACTAAATTCTAGGAAACTCTAAGTTATAACAAAGTACATTCTTAGCTTTCGAAAAATGTTGAATTGTAAATTACACCAGACAAAAATCGCACTCTTAATTTCGACATGGTAGTGTTTTTCTAATCACCGAGTATTTTAACAACAATACAAACGTGCGCTCTGCGCGAACCAATCGTGTGGCATTCTAATACCAATACCACTACATAAGTTGAGTAATACAGAGATTGTTACTCATACAATTGCAAAATGACTCTTCTGGCTGAACGATCTATACAAAAAATAATCTAAAATGTTAATGTAAATAAAAAAAACTCATTTTTTATTTATTTTTCACTCATGGCTCTTCTAAGACGAGCGTATTTTTATTTTTCTTAAACACCCTGTTCATTTATCCATGACAACTTTTTCAAAATCTGTTATCCAATAGCCAGAGGCATCTTAGAGCTTTTTTATATTTTGCTTTTCAAATGTATTTTTTTCTTCTTCATGCATTTTTGTGAATGATTAAAAATACTTTTCTTTTTTCTTTTACATTTTCAAGCACTTTTTTCCATCAATTTAGTCTTGATTTAAGTTAAATATTTCATTATCATAAAATGATTTATTAAGGGTTATTTAACATTAATATTTTTAAATCTAAGAAATTTCAAAATATAAATTTTTATTTGGCCAAGTAATTTTTTGCAAAGTTTTCATAAAAGTGGCATTTCATTAAATGTTGAATCGTAGTATAAATTAAAAATCAGCATATATTTTTAATTTGCAAAATATCTGCCAAAATGGACACAAGTGCACTGAGTAGCTTAAAATGCCTCCATATATATTTTTTCGAAATTGAATCAATACAATGCGAGCTGACGGCTTTTGAATTTTGTTTGTATGCTCAACTTTCGCCAAGTAAATAAGGATTCCAAGCAGGTGAACTCTCCAACATATTGTGAATATTTGATCATGCCACTGCTGGAATAGCCTGTGTTTAGTTCTGCATGCTAGCGCTAGCCATATGTTAGCTCATGTGAACCCGCATTTAGCATAGCTCACCCACAAGAAACATGATACATACTCGTACTTTGCTCAAACTAGCATAGCTGTAGCTAATGCATCTAGAAACTTTGATTCATCCTCGTCACTTACATATATTATGTATAGTAACAAAGCTTACTTATTTTGTACGGGGACACGTGCTTTATTATTATATTTAGTCCTTTGTATGGGAAATATTATTATATTTGGTCCATTGTTTGGGGAATATGGATGATACCATATATACTAAAATCAAAAATATTTTGTACTGGAACATTCGTAACACGTGTAATTTTACAATATGTTTCGTACAGGCACATTAGTAATAAATTACTAAATTATTATAATACTTGTTTTTGCATGAAGATATTAGTAACGCATACTAAAATATTACGTGTTTTGTACAGAAATATTGTTAAAACATAAGTGTTTTGTACAAACACCTTAGTAATACCTTCATATAAAAATTGTACATGGATTTTACAAAAACAAGATGTGTTTCGTTCGAAGATATTTATGGAAAAAATTGTGGCTTATTAGCAACACGTGCTAGATTTTACATTTTTTACAATACGTGTACATTTAAAATATTAATATTCATATAGAAATTTTATATGGGAACATTAGAAGTATTTTATGTTTTATCAAGGGGTATTATGAAAATTTGATAAATATTATATATTTTTTTGGAAAAAAATTTACGAGTATATACTCGAATATTAGGATATTTATTAATAACATTTGTCGAATTTCGTCGCATTTTGTACGAGATCATTTTTTGTAACATTCGCTTAAATATTTCATATTTTGTGCCGGTATATTTTTAAAATATGGTTAATTATTATGTTTTATCTACAGGAATAAAAGTAAATCATGCTATAATATTAATTGTTTTGTATATAGACGTAATATTTTTTTTTCTGCGATATTTGACTGACGTGTTAAGTAACATACTATATTAACTTATTTCGTACAATAAAATCACTAACACACGCGTAAAACGGCATGCTTTATATGGAGACATTAGTAATGCGTGATAAAAAGTGTTTTATACAAATATAATTTAATGTACATTAAAATTGTATATATTCGCTTAAATACATCTGAATGTTTAATTGAGGACAATAAGTTGATTTGTTTAGTATAACATAATTATTTAAAATGATTGATTATTGTTGTTTATAAGATGAATAGTTACTTTAGTAATACTTGATGGTTTCTTATTTAATTGTTGACAAAATATATAGAAGTTCGTTCACGGATATACCAGTATTCCTCGCTTAATATTATTAGAAGAATCGAAAAATTTATTTAGTCAAATCTTATTACCATAAATGCGTCGTTCGTGGGATTTCAAATATATTTTTTAGAAAAAGATTTAATGAAAAAATATATTTGAAATTGTTTTACTTATTAGAGCACAGATATTGTACACAGAGTTGTTAAAAATATAATTAGATGGCACAACAAAATTAGATTCAAGAATTTTTCAAATTATATTTACGCTTTAGATTATTTCTAAGACTACAATTTAAGATAATTCTAGTAAAACTGTAATAGAAAATGTATTAAAGAATTTTAACGTTACTGAGAAATAATGCGGGGATTTATTTGGATTTAAAAAAATAATCTTGCTACCGACAAGTTTGAAATTTCATTTTAATAATCCATCAGGTCTTGTTATGATATCTGTAAAATTTATCTCATGACCTATCTGTTTGATATAACAAATACAAAAACACAAAACGTTATACAAAAACACAAATTAATTTATATTTGTGAAATACAAAAATCAAATCGCACCGATACAAGTTTCTTAAATTACTAACAAAGATGGGATTTCCCTAGAATGACTAGCTTAAATACCAATACCATATATAATATATTATCATATAAATACTAGTTTTAATTTGCCGTAGTTTGTTAATATTTGATGTTTGCCTGTTGTTAATTTGTTTTATGTATAAATGTTTCCCATCACGTTGCTACATTTTGTTTTCACGCCAATTGTTCAATTATTTTTTTAAATAAAACCACTTTCAAAAGTTATTATTATAAATTAATTCAATTTAAGTTGAAATTACAACATACCAACATCAGGATCTCGAAAATATTAGTATACAGTTCAACCTGATGGGTTTATTGCAATGTGACAATCTTTCCAACCAGTCAGAAAGAAAGATGTAAGAGAGACCTTAACGTGAAAACTAAATTGGAGCTCTTTTTTAACCCTTCCCTTCCGGTACTAAAAAAATCGTGCGTTCCGGTGCTGTGTATTCAATACATATCAATAAACATGTAAAAATGAACGATTTAAAATCGGAAAAATAAGAATATTTATGGCCAATCGCTTAAATTAATTAAATTTGAAGTCAAAAGTGATAGTAATTGAAATTTAATTGCTGAAAACATGAAAAAACATTAGCCTATGTTCACAAAACGGACGCAGAGGCCACCTCGTATGAAGGCCCGCGAGCTACTGAAACGGAACTCGGAACACTAACGCTGTGTATGTTATACCTCGAAGGAAGAAATAACTGCGAACTGAGATTCTATTCAATGCGTAAATGTATTACGGAGGAATACCTAAAATCTGAACCCAGTATTTATTACATTTATAGAGATATTAAAGTTTTTAGAAGCAATGTGTACTAGTTACACATTACAGGACAGGAAAGGTTAAAATAAATTGTTTTCCAATGGTAATCGAACCTATAATCCACTGGCTGGAAGTCTTACCAACTGGGAACTGGGTCATGGAAGTCATCACAAAACCTTAATAAACCCACTTGTTATATTGTTAAGCAATTAAATAAACAATTACACATGTATAAGAGTATATCCAATCGGTGATAATATGTTAGGTCTGTCTGAGTTGTCTTTAGATCTTGAGTTTGATTTTATGTGGATTCTTCTTCTAGAATAATGCACATTATGTTCCTGTGTATATATTTTTCGTCAATTTTTAAAAGAAATCGAGTACAACAAAATTTAGCAACATTAAGGCCCCTACCCCTGCCCCTGCCCCACCCCCCTTAGTATCAAGCTCCCATGTTGGGTTAGGTGTCGTGTTCAGTGTTGGGTGTGATAACTCCTCGTGGTTGGGTCAGTCCCTCATCTTGCAGGTGGCCAAGAAGGCCTCGGTGCTGAAGCGGCGTAAGTCCCGCAACAAGATGGAGGCGCCCGCGGCCACCACAGACAAACAGCAGCAGTCCACTGAAGGAAGGAGGGAGTCTGAAGGGGACGTCGTCTTCTACGTCGAGGAACCCAAAGCAGGTTTGTCCATTTTACTATATTTTTCATTGTTAAGTATATGGTGAAATTATTTATAGTTAAGTTGAGTTTTTAATTTTTTTTTTATTTATTGAATAAGAATAAATGACACATTTCTAGTAGATTTGTTAGAACCACTGATACCTTTCTACTAGGTTTGTTAGAACCACTGATACCTTTCTACTTGGTTTGTTAAAACCACTGATACTTTTCTACTAGGTTTGTTAAAACCACTGATACGTTTCATTTTATAAAAATGTACAGAATGGAAATGATTCTAATGTAATATTTTTATACCAACTGAAAACTATGCTGGTAATACAACTCAAGTAAATGCCTGATGAACTTCAGCAAGCATCATTACAACCATTTGCTTATGAAAGACGGTGAAGATGCAGCATTCTCACTAAATCTTAGGCAGTTGTGTGAAATTCCATTTCTTCCTGTCTGGAGCATCTCTCCCCATTTTCGATGATCTTAATCAAGAAACTCCCACCCGTCGGTGTGTTAATTTCAAAATTCTTAAGATCTTTTTTACATACATCTTTGAAACTGAAATGCTGACCTCTATTAGATCTCATGAATGCAAGATGTCACACTTCAACAAGCACACATTCCAAGAGTCACAGAACTCGAAGTTCCTACAGCAAAAAATCCAAGTTGTCCACAGTAGATTCTATCTGTAGGAGCCTTTTGTTAGACAGATGTATAAACCACTTACTTTTCTACCTACAATTCGTTCTTATATTTTTTTGTAAATAATGAAAAGTAAGAATCTACCACAAATTATATCAGGGATGACCGCTAACAAGCTAATTATCTATTAGACCACAGGTATTGACTCATATGTCATATCCTGATTCCACTATACGGTACTTTGAAGTAATGATTATTAGACCACAGGTATTGAATCACATGTTTCGAGTATATCCTGATTCCACTATACGGTACTTTGAAGTAATAACTATTAGACCACAGTTATTGACTCACATGTTACAAGTATATCCTGATTCCACTATACGGTATTTTGAAATTAATAACTATTAGACCACATTTATTGACTCATATGTTACGAGTATATCCTGATTCCACTATACGGTACTTTGAAGTAATAACTATTAGACCACATTTATTGACTCATATATTACGAGTATATCCTGATTCCACTATACGGTACTTTGAAGTAATAACTATTAGACCACAGATATTGACTCACATGTTACGAGTATATCCTGATTCCACTATACGGTATTTTGAAATTAATAACTATTAGACCCCATTTATTGACTCATATGTTACGAGTATATCCTGATTCCACTATACGGTACTTTGAAGTAATAACTACTAGACCACATTTATTGACTCATATGTTACGAGTATATCCTGATTCCACTATACGGTACTTTGAAGTAATAACTACTAGACCACATTTATTGACTCATATATTACGAGTATATCCTGATTCCACTATACGGTACTTTGAAGTAATAACTATTAGACCACAGATATTGACTCACATGTTACGAGTATATCCTGATTCCACTATACGGTATTTTGAAATTAATAACTATTAGACCCCATTTATTGACTCATATGTTACGAGTATATCCTGATTCCACTATACGGTACTTTGAAGTAATAACTACTAGACCACATTTATTGACTCATATATTACGAGTATATCCTGATTCCACTATACGGTACTTTGAAGTAATAACTATTAGACCACAGATATTGACTCACATGTTACGAGTATATCCTGATTCCACTATACGGTATTTTGAAATTAATAACTATTAGACCACATTTATTGACTCATATGTTACGAGTATATCCTGATTCCACTATATGGTACTTTGAAGTAATAACTATTAGACCACATTTATTGACTCATATATTACGAGTATATCCTGATTCCACTATACGGTACTTTGAAGTAATAACTATTAGACCACAGATATTGACTCACATGTTACGAGTATATCCTGATTCCACTATACGGTATTTTGAAATTAATAACTATTAGACCACATTTATTGACTCATATGTTACGAGTATATCCTGATTCCACTATACGGTACTTTGAAGTAATAACTATTAGACCACATTTATTGACTCATATATTACGAGTATATCCTGATTCCACTATACGGTACTTTGAAGTAATAACTATTAGACCACAGATATTGACTCACATGTTACGAGTATATCCTGATTCCACTATACGGTATTTTGAAATTAATAACTATTAGACCACATTTATTGACTCATATGTTACGAGTATATCCTGATTCCACTATACGGTACTTTGAAGTAATAACTATTAGACCACATTTATTGACTCATATATTACGAGTATATCCTGATTCCACTATACGGTACTTTGAAGTAATAACTATTAGACCACAGATATTGACTCACATGTTACGAGTATATCCTGATTCCACTATACGGTATTTTGAAATTAATAACTATTAGACCACATTTATTGACTCATATGTTACGAGTATATCCTGATTCCACTATACGGTACTTTGAAGTAATAACTATTAGACCACATTTATTGACTCATATATTACGAGTATATCCTGATTCCATTATACGGTACTTTGAAGTAATAACTATTAGACCACAGGTGTTGACTCATATATTACGAGTATGTCCTGATTCCACTATCCACCGACGTCGAAAGCAGTGATGTCAGAAAGAAGCCGCGCGCGAACTTTTCGCTGTCAGGCGTGTCAATATATAAAAAAATCTCGATACAAACTGTCGATCAGCTGTTCATAGATCTTTTGTTCCGTGGGTGCCACTCGGGCTGGTTCCCCTTCCATACTGCCTGCGTTATGCTTGTCATAACTGATCGAAAGTTGGATTAGTACTGCCAAATACGCTGTGCACTAAGCACCCGTCTCGTATACACACGAAAATTATGGTTTTTGTTCATACGTGAACTATTAAACGCGAAGGGTCTAATTTTCCCCATAAACCCGAGTAGCTCGTAAAAATACTTACCCACGATACCAAGTAATTAAAAATGAACGCGGTAAAAAAAAAGAAAAAAATATTATTTCAACGACAATTGGGAAGAACATTTAAGAAGACGTAAAGTTCAAGATCTGAAAAACGGTTTGAAGGCAGAGCAAGCGATGTTCACTAAGCTAGTTCCACAATCAAAAGCTGCAACTATCGCATCATTTAAAGTTAGTCATATACTGGCGAAACACAAAAAACCATTTGAAGATGAGACAGTGGTAAAAGAAGCATTTCTCGAAGCTGGAGATACGTTGTTTGCAATCTTTAAAAATAAAGCAGATATCATATCTGCTATCAAAGAACTCCAGTTGTCTCGTCCGACTGTAACTAGAAGAGTTGAAATCATAGGCAAGGATATTGAAGTGACGAACATCACAATTCATGGTTGCGTTTGGCACTTAGTAATTACGTGCCATCCTAGGAAAAGTATGCAGAAGACATGCAGTGCCATGCATCGACATCAAAAGAACGTTAGTTACAGAACACTTATTATTTCAATGATAATACTTATTTATATGTGATCATCTTTGCAATTAATAAATACTTACCATTTACAAACTTTGTATTTCATTTTTACCTAGTCGATCGCTTGCCGCCTAATGCTTTTATGGTAGATCGCCGATGGTTAAAGTCTGAGCGCCCCTGCACTATACGGTACTTTGAAGTAATAACTATTAGACCACAGATATTGACTCATATGTTACTTGTATATCCTGATTTGAAGTAAAAAAAGTCTATAATATCTCTTTCAATCTTTCTCATATTTACATATGAGTGTGTGGAAACATTTTCAAGAGAATAAATTTATTTACACTTATCCCTACACTGCTACAGTTATATCCCTACACTGCTACAGTTATATCTTACACTGCTACAGTTATATGAATTAAGATTTGTAGATTCATATAATAAATAAAAAGACAATTTATATAGCCCTGTGTAGATAGCAAAATCTGTTCAAGGGTGCTCCAACTCAGGATCTAATCCAGTTTTATTGATAAATTTAAAATATTACAAAATAAATATGTATAAGTTGAGTCTAACGATAGGAAGGTGGTGGTTACGGCCATTAGATAATTGATTTAAATGATACCTCGCTATAACGTAATTGACTTAAACATTTTTTTTTACTTTGTGGCGATGATAAACTAATTAGGAATTCCCCTAAGTTTGTGTATTCATATCGTACTACTAATGTGCACACATCTAAGGAATCCTCGAATTTGTCAGTTCTTTGTCGTGCACAATATCTAAATAAATTCGAAATAATTAATTAATGAGATCCCGCAGTGAAACAAAATGTCAAATAAACGGAAATCAATAAGATGAGAGATAAAATGAAAGTGGGAAAAAAAAAGTGAAATGTATCTTTAAACAGGATTATCGTATTGGACTATCGCAACAATTATAAACCAATCAAAGAAGATAAAAACCTCGGTTGAAAACAATAGCAACGTTAATGTTAAAAAATTACCCATTCACAACGTAGCTTTATAGAAAAAGTCGAGAAAGTGTTTGGATTGATGATATAGGCTAGTCAAATTCAAAATAAAGGAATCAATTTTTTTAACTTCTAAAAGAAACCGTGAAGAAAAGAATTTCAATAAAAATTTTGTAGCTTCTCATGAATGATCTAAAATTCAGAGCATTCATATAATGGACGAGGCAGCTAGTACTGACGTAGAAATAGGAAAAGAATTTCCTGAACAATGAAGAATTATAATTGAGCGTGTTGAGTATCTCCCAAATTAGATAATCGACGGTGATGAGACAGGTTTACTTTGGAAATGTTTAGCATCTGAAACATTTACTTCATAAGAAGAAAAACTGCTTCAGGATTCAACGCTGTATTACTTACCCTTACACTATGTGTATCGGACCTATACGTCATCTAAAATATATCATGTTATTTGTGTAACTGCTGTGTAAATATTTTCGAGTTGATATCTGTACCTATTGTAATGAAATGTTCCTTATGCGTGGCCTTCGCAATAATCACTATAAATAATCGAACAGTCCATGCATGCAGAGAGCGCGCGGTACACATGGTATCTAGCAAGTATCTATTAAACCGTGATGACATACACGGGCGAATAAAGGGGCTTACGATGAGCGATGGGCACAGAAGGAATGAAAAATGAGCAAAATATATTCTCAGTTACTGGAACGTCTACTGTGTTTTATTTACGACCAACTTCTACCTGCTAAAGTGGAATCTCTTCACCCTGCTACTTTTCACCGGAAAAGCATAAAGTAAACCGGAATCTCCGAGCATTGAGCGGCAGCCATCCACCTATTTTACAGTATTTGTACCGGTGCTGTACACTATGCGTGTTATTTTTAACTTTGTCAACGATAATTCCGTTGACATAATGATTTTGAGGAAAGTATCCCTATCGTTAAACAAAGTTTCATTTAAGACATTTCCCTTACGATCAAAGTTAATAAAACCAATTAGTTTCATATAACTAGAGATGGGTTTAGTTTTATTTCATAAGAAATTAGTGACATAATATATGTTAATTGCACATGTACAGAGATGTTGTTTTTGCAGGCACCCCAAATCGTGTAAGACGTAATGAGGGCTGCCCGCCCGGACGAACTCTTGTGAGCCAAGCTTCTTCTGTTACAGAGGCCGCCAGTGACGAGATCGATTGTGACATGGAGCAGGAGCCTGTGCGGGTGACCAAGTAAGTACCGACGATATTTGGACTGGCATGTAGCTGACGTGACAGTAATGGCAACCCCTGTAAATCCAGTCTAAATGTAGCTGACATGAGAGTGTGATTTTGTAGCAGCAAACCAATCCACATAGTTCCAGTCCAATTGGTATACCCCATAGTGAACATAGACAAAACCTATTCCATTTCTGATATACAAGGTTTGATACATCCACAGGTAAATGTTGTAAATTACAGGTCAGTTATAATTTGTTTTATTTTGATAATGCTTTAGCTTTGAAAAAAAATTATGCTTTTAAGTGCAGTTTGCTGTAATTTAATATTTGAATTATTTGGGACTTTATTAAGAACTCACACTACTAACAATGCTCATATTTGGGACTTTATTAAGAACTCGCACTACTAACAATGCTCATATTTGGGACTTTATTAAGAACTCACACTACTAACAATGCTCATATTTCGGACTTTATTAAGAACTCGCACTACTAACAATGCTCGTATTTGGGACTTTATTAATGACTCGCACTACTAACAATGCTCACATTAGGGCTTATAATTTATTACTTACATACCCATATCCCTCGAGGAGTAAGCAAAGAGAACAGATTTACTAGTTTTTATTTCTTACCTTTGCCTTATATTCATGCACAATCTTTTCTTTCAAAATTTACATACATATCATCATGCTACATCCCTTGTAGGATAGGCAAAAGAGCAGATTTCTCTACACTTTTCTATCCAAACACACAACCTTTTCTTCCTACACATTTATACATGTTGGCAAGCATCATTATTATATTATTCATACATCCCACTGTTGACGACCTTCAAACGCTTATAGATAGAATTAATGAAGCCGGTGTGAGGCTGGGGCTGAACATGAACGTGAGTAATAATAAGTTCATGGTGTTTGACCGGCAGGATCACGCAGGAGCACGCCTTACACTGAATGGTGCTGATATAGAGAGAGTGGAAACATTTAAATACCTCGGAAGTATCCTAGTGGAAGACTTCGACCCAGAAACCGAAGTCAAGTACAGAATCGAATCATCTCCTGCGACTTTGAATAAAATGAGAAGCGTATTCGGCGATGATAATCTAAACTTGAAACTTCGACAACGGTTAGTCAAATGCTAAGTTTGGTCAGTGTTATAACATGGAGTGGAATCATGGACCCTCAATGTTGGCAATATGAACCAACTGGAAGCATTCGAAATGTGGATACACTGGAGAATGCTACGGATACCCTGGACGGATATGGTCAGCAACACAAGGGTTATTCAAAGAGGCAAAGTTGATAGAAAGTTGCTGACTAATATTAAAATCCGAAAGGTGTCCTATTTGGGTCATGTACTTAGAGGAGCAAAGTACAAATTACTGCATCTGATCATCCAAGGCAAAATAGAGGACAAAGATACCTACTCTTAGGTGATAGTTAACGTTGAGGGGGGGGGCTGACATGACACCAGGAAGAAGAAGATAAGTTGAATTTAAGGATAGGAAGTTATTTATTTAACACTTTTATTGCAAATACAATCTGGCGAGCTTATTGCCAGGCGGCAATCTCTTCCAACCAACCAGACAAAATTAAATAAAGCAAGTTACGTGGTCACATAAATCATTCAAATGACTATCCATCCCCACGAAATCCATAAACATATACGTGAGCATATGCCCACGAACCCCACAAAGACAGACAGTCACCCGAACATTATTTTTCATATAAAGTGAGATATCATCAATCAAAAGGAAAGGAAGGAATGGTGGAGAGGAAAGGAAAAGAAAAATCAGGAATGAAACACGTTATTTTACTGACTAGAAATTCAGAGGTTTTTCAGTCGCTTCTTAAAGCATGCCAAGGACGAAGCGAGTCTTATATTGGTTTGTAACTGATTCCAGAGTCTCACTGCATGGACAGTAAAGGACGTCGTAAAGAAAGAGGAGCGGTGAAGTAGAAAGGCCAATAAACAATCTCTGTTTGAGCGTAGCGCTAATCCATGATTGGAAAGACGCTGAAAATTCTCGGCGAGATAAGAGGGAGCGGCGGAACAGTTAAGGATATTATACAATAGAGACAGTATGTGAATTTGGCGTCTATTTCTAACATTCAACCAGTTCAATGCCTTCTGGTATGAAGTTATATGATCGTACTTACGTAGGTTAAAAATGAATCTTAGACACACATTAAGTGGTTGCTTAAGTTACTTCTCCGCATCTGCATATGTTTAAAAAAACATATTTGGTATGAAAACCGCAAAAAGCTTACCAATAGAAGATGAACTAGAAAAAATCTTTGTAAATCTTCTGATATGAGATAGTAATACCACACCTTTGATTGTATTGGGGAATTTATTCCCGATTTTTACAAAATATCTCTGATGTGGCCGATAAGTGCTAATTATTATTAACACAATTTTTTTCATTCAATGCGTAAATGTATTACGGAGGAATACCTAAAATCTGAACCCAGTATCTACTATATTTTAAAAGATATTAACGTTTTTAGAAGCAATGTGTACTAGTTACACATCACAGGACAAGAAGGGTTAATTTAGTGTTAAAATAATATTTTGACTTGACTTTCCTTGTACCAGAGCAAATCGTCACTAACTTCACTCCCCTTCACCAACGGTTAACGAAATGCAATCTTACAATCCCACTTAACACACCGTCACAAAAATTAACCTAAGCACATTCAATATTAGTTCTTGTAAAATTAACCTAAGCACAATTCATATTAGTTTTTGTAAAATTAACCCAAGCACATTCAATATTAGTTCTTATAAAATTAACCTAAGCACATTCAATATTAGTTCTTGTAAAATTAACCTAAGCACATTCAATATTAGTTCTTGTAAAATTAACCTAAGCACATTCAATATTAGTTCTTATAAAATTAACCTAAGCACATTCAATATTAGTTCTTGTAAAATGTAAAACCTAATATGCTTCTTTGGAAAAAAAGTTCATTCCTCTAGGTAGAATTTGAATTAATTTATGTTTTTAATTTTATCACTTCCAATAGATAGTTTTGATGATCACCGTAGCCTAGTTGGTAGAATGCTTGACTTCCAGCCTAGGGTTATTGTGTTCTATTCCCAATTGAATTGTTTTATACTTTTATTGTATACAGTACAACCTGGTGAGTGTATTGCATGTGACAATCTTTCCAAACCAACCAGAAAGGTGTTAAATAAGCCTTAAGCGAATACTAGATTTAGATACTTTTTAAAAAATCTGTACACCAGCGGGAATCGAACCCACTTCCTCCTGGTTAGAAGACAGGGATCTTACCAAATTAGTCACAGAAGTTGTTGATGTAACACAAATGAAAAAAAATACAGATACCAGTCTTGTTTGTAATAAAAATATATGTTAGGTTATTTATAATGAAGGATTGTTCAAATCAAACAAGATTTTTTATTTGAGACTCAACACGGTTATGACAAAAGACCAGTAACAGGAGACAATATGGCTGCCGTGTCCATTAGTTATGTGACACGTTACTGTACTTAAGAAAATGTAGCATGGTCCCTGTGACGTTTGAAATGTCATGTCTCAAAGGGATGGGGTAAAATCGTTTTTTTTACAAATCAAATAGTTTTTCAAAGTCAAAAATAATTAAAATTGCTGAATGTCGTTACAATGTTGTATTGGGGCAAATTTGTGAAAAGTCACAGAGAACATGCTACATTTTCTTTAGTATAGTGATGTGACACAACATAAACAAGGAACATATACTCATAAGCTGTATACTGAGATAGACTGGTCAGGATATTTGCTTTAGTAAAATTTTAGTGAAAGAGTTTTATTTCTTTCTTAACAAAATTCTAACTTCCAATCTCACGCGAGTATATAAATTGTTAACAGCTTTTAAAATAACTCAACAAGTTGTTTTTTTAATGTAGTACTTATAACAATCATACTCAGGGGTGGAACTATGGGTGGGCAAGAAAGGCAGTTGCTTCGGGTGCAGCCTGTATTAGAGTGTAGAACTGGAGCTTCGTTGAATATGTAAAAAATTAAAATTGACAATTTTCTTATGTCAAGAACTAGTGACAAGTTAGTGTTTGTAACCAAATGTGTGCATAGTTTTAAACTTTAGAATTAAAGAAAGGTAACGTTTATGACAAAAATGACATTAAACGCATTAGATAATAAAAGCTATATCATATATTTCTCTCAACTCTCTATGGCAGTGGTCTCCAAACTTTTTTGATCACGTACCCCTAAGACAGAAGAAATTTATAGAGCAAACCCCTGAGCTATTGATGGACTGACAACAATATGCGAAACGCGCAATATCTACACTTAACTTACAAATATTTGATTTCTGCCTCTTCTACGAGTACCCGATAATGTCGCTGCTGTCAATTCCTCATCTATTTGATGTTTATGGTCGTCTTATTTAAAAATACAAGTTAGTATTTGTTCATCTTTAATAAATTTTCTTATTTTTCTGTCACTTGGCGTATCCCCAAGTATCGACTCGCGGTATCCCTTGGAGTACGTGTACCCCACTTTGGAATCCACTGCTCTGTTGCACAGGATTTCACTTTTGCCACGCACATATTTCTTACCAATGTATTCAAAGCAAGAATGTATTTAATGATTATAGCTTTAAAAAACCCCGCATTTTGGTCTTGTTCAGCGGTCGGCAACCTATGTGCACTGAAGTGTCACTTTTTAAGTTTTTTAAGTATTGGACACTCCGTGTGCCACTGATGGATATGGGAATTTTTCAAGGGGAGGTTTTTTTTAATAAAAAATCTATCAAATTGAATATTTATTTAATTAATATTCTATAATATTACTTCATTATAATTAAAATTACTTATATGGTTAAAAACTAATAATTTTGTGTAAGAAAACGAGCTGTTTCGCTTAAGAAATTATCCATGTAATTTGTTAATGTAATAAAGAATTTCATTGTTTGTTCTTTATACCGTGCCATCAAAAAACATTCCGCGTGCCACTTAGTGGCTCGCGTGCCATAGGTTGCCGACTGCTGGTCTAGTTAATCAATTTATATTGTCTTTCTCAATTAACTGAGCACTGTTGAACTACAATAAATAATTATTGGAATGAAAGATACTTACCTTATAATAAATAATAATAAAAAAGATAATTTATATAGTGCCATGTGCTATAACTCTTGCCAAGGTATTAACCCTTCCTGTCCTGTGATGTGTAACTAGTACACATTGCTTCTAAAAACTTTAATATCTGTATTAATATAATAAATACTGGACTCAGATTTTAGGTATTCCTCCGTAATACATTTACGCATTGAATGAAAAAATAATATTAATAATATTTAGCACTTATCGGCCACATCAGAGACGTTTTGTAAAAATCGGGAATAAATTCACCAATACAATCAAATGTGTGCCAGTGTGTGATGTAGGTATATTCATTATAAAAAACCGCTATGGGGGAGAAGCGATGCTATTCACGTCTCACTCTCACTCTACTTCGGTATATGGGAACGCAAGACATAGAATACCAGTTCGCTCGCTTTAGTAGCTCACGGGCTTTCGTTTGAGATGGTCGCTTCGTCCGTTTTGTGAACGTCGCCAGATGTATTTATCATGTTTTTAGCAATTAAATTTCAATTATTATCCCTTTTGACTTCAAATTTAATTTATTTAAGCGATTGGCAATGACTATTCTTATTTTTCCGATTTTAAATCGCTCATTTTTACATGTGTATTGAATACACAGCACCGGAACGTGCGGATTTTTTAGCACAGGAAGGGAAAGGTTAAAAATATTACAAAATAAATATTTATAAGTTGTGTGTAAGGATAGGAAGGAAGTGGCTGCGGCCATTAAATTAGGTGCTTCCCTGCATCTGCATATATTCAGAAAAAAATGTTTGGAAAAAAAACCGCAGAAAACTTACCAAAAGAAGATGAGCTAAAAAGAAATCTTTCTTCCGATATGTCATAGTAACACATTCAGCTTTATGTGGAGTGTAGTATTCATACATTACAAATTTTGATGAGACTTCCACGAAGGAATGGTCTGTCTCTAGCACCAAGAGACAGACCATTCCAGCCACTTGTTCAATGAAAAAAAACGCTATCAAAGAGATGTGTTTTGTATTATGTAAGGCTTTTTTTTGTACTCCGGGTGCTAAAATACCTAGTTCCGCTCCTAATGATATTTACTTTTATTGTAGTCTTTTTTCTTAACTGGAATCTTTATATGCATTAAGTCATCTATTGTATTGTATTGTATTGTATAAACCATTTACTTAAATAAGTACAAGTATTATATACAAATCTTACTTTGCTTATCAAATATGAAGCAACGCTATTTCAAACAATTATTTTCTCTTCACTCCAAAAACTCGCTTTGTTTTCTCACAATTCCCCTCAACTCTGTTCTACTCTTCATCTTCATTATTTGTCTTTTCAAGGCTGACAGAAGCCCACAGAAACGCGATAAGGGCCATCAGGAAGATCAAGTACTTTGTGGCTAGAAGGAAGTTCCAGCAGGCAAGAAAACCTTACGACGTGAGGGATGTCATAGAGCAATACAGCCAGGGACACCTCAACATGATGGTCAGAATAAAGGTATGCATTTATATCCTATTGCATTACTTTTCTTATACTCTCGGGTGGATTGTATGAGTTTATCATGCAGCTGTTAGATGATAATAAAAATTGATGTATGTGAACTTTCATGATTTTTTTGTTTCTGAGGTTTTTTACGCAAAAATAACTAACAAGTTTTTAACCTAGGAAAGTACAATCACATCACTTCATACCAGAAAAAGCTAAACTGGTTAAACGTGAGAAATAGACGCAAAATTCTCATACTGTCACTATTGTTTTATATTTTTAACTGCCCTGCAGCCCCCTTTTATCTCACCGAAAATATTTAGTGTCGTTTTGATCATTGAATTGCACTACACTCAACCAGAGATGGTTTATTGACTTTCCCAGTTCACTGCTTTTCTTTTTTATGTCGTCATTTACTGTCCATGCAGTGATACTCTAGAACCAGTTACAAACCAATGTTAGACTCGCTCCATCATCGACATGTTGTAAAAAGCAATTGAAAAAAACTCTTAATTTCATCACAGTAATGTAATGTGTTTCATTCCTGATTTTTCTTTCCTCTCCACCATCCTTTCCTTTCCTTTCGATTAATGATATCTCACTTTTATTTTTATTATGTGTATATTGTCCATAAATATTGTAAAGGTGAATAATCATTTGAATTTATTTACTTTTGTCTGGTTGGTTTGAAGAGATTGCCACCTGGCAATAAACCCATCAAATTGTTTTACAATGAAGTGTTAAATTAATAAATAATATGAGTTATAATTTGAAAACAGGAGCTGCAGAGGAGATTGGACCAGACCCTGGGGAAACCTGGAAGCTACTTGACTGGTATCGACAGAGTGGGGAACGTCAAACCCATGACCGTCGGGGCCAGGCTCTACCGGGTAGAGCAACAGGTACAGTCTACCAACATGGAAACCTTTTTTTTCTCTAGTGCATAATATGCAGTTTGCCAATATATGAGAAAATGTGGATTTTTTTCAATGACTATTAACATTAATTTGAATGTTCACTGAGCTGGTGAGCAATTTAAAGTTAATAGTAAATACAGAATATGTTCTAGAAACTAACCAACACAGTAAGCTCTCATATATGTACCATCACGTCTTCTCTCTGCCGGAGTAGGTAGAGAGCATCAGACTTTCCTATCGTAACACATATTTCTCGTCTTCTACATTTATACATTTCTACATGTAAACACCTTCTTATAAAGCTCATACGATTTCTCTAAATTTTTACGTTTCCTTCTTTCAAAATATTGTACACTTGGTCCAACAATACTTTCCATGGTCTTCCTCTACCATGTCTTCCATACATATTTGCATTGTATATTTGTATTATTAGTTTTTTTCTACATGCATTCGTACCACATGCTCAAACCATCTCAGAGTGCTCTTCTTCATCTTACTCAACACATCAGCCTTAAGTTCACACTCATCCTTAATCACTTCATTCCGTATTCTGTTATACATTGTCACTCCACGTATTCTTCTAAGTGTGCACATTTCTACACCATTTATTCAGCTCTTTCCAGTATTGTTCCACATCCAGAATGACACAATGTTTATCAAATAAAATACTTATTTTATATCATTATTACATTTAAAACTAGACATTTTTTTGTTCCACATCCAGAATGACACCATATTTATCACATTCTCCATTGGGATCACATTCTTCCATGATAATCATAAATTAGTTAAGATGCATGAAGGCTTCATTCATATTTGTTATTGTCTTGACGATTTCATCAACTTCTTCCTCACTTTCATTGTGTATTTCATTTACCTCTTGTTGCTCAATTAAGTATTCATTTGACAGAGGTACTGTCATTAACATCTTCATTGTTGACGTCCAAGTTTAGTTCATTCATTAGGCTAACTAATTAATCTGTGTTAGTTTCTTCAGAATTAATTAAATCACTCATAATTTGTTGGCATAATTGTTTTCAGGAACCTTTCATTGTTGACTCTTTTATTTCAACCCACGAGTCTCCAATATTGTCGGCGACTGCATGGAAGTGAACAATTTTTGCATTATCGACAAAAACCTTTAAATAATAGAATTTTTTAAAATGCGTGAAATAGCGAATTGTGCGAAAGTAAAATGTACGAAAGTCGAGGGCCGCCTGTAGTTCGAAATGTAAACTTGTCTTTTTCCAGAGCGATGATTTTAAAATAATATAGTGCAGTCTGAACGGTCTTATGATTCAAAGAGTAGAACGCATCAAATACTTGGGTATTAATTTAACAGTGAGCTCTCATTCGGTCCTCATGTTGAGCTATTCGAGGTACAGAAATATTAATCTATTTAGACTGGCAATAAGGAGAACAAACTTGCCAAGTGTTCTTCCTTTGTTTCACGGGCTATCGGGTTAGATATCTTCAACATTTCAGAAAATATTTGTTAAGTGTTTTGAGCTTTCTTTGTAATGAGAGTTAGTTGTTTTGGCTTAACAGTTATTTATTTTATAGATTTTTTTTCTACTGTATACACATATAATTATCTTTTAGCTTTGCATGTAAATGGATCCAACCTATACTGTAAGCTTTATAAATAAATTATGCTCCTCATAGTTTCCAAAAAAATCATAAATATGTATTTAAACAACACTTTGATAAATAGTTGTAAAATATATTACTTTTATATTATGTGCGAGTGTATTTTAGAAGTCTGTCTTAATTCAGTATAACCAATAATGCCTAAATTATATTACAGCTCAGTCTAATGGACAAGAAGTTAGACCAGCTTATGTACGTTCTGGACACACTGTCCCTGAAGCAGCCTGCGTCATTCATAGGAGACGGGGAGGCTCCGCCCCCCTAGCGGCGATTCTCGTCTCCGGCGCGCGCACGGGACTGACACTCAGCCCTTCAGCACAGTCCCTCGCACCAAACCCACACTTTCACCGCCACAACTGAAGAGACCTTCATCTAAAGTCTAGGGAGAGGAAGAGACTTTATATGAAGCCTGGACAGATGGAAAAATCTTCAAATGAAGCTTCGGGAGATAAAGAGACCTTCGGATAAAGCTTGAAATGGTTGATTATCTGGGTTGATGAAAGAAAGAAATTTCGCAGAGATCAGGACACCTTCATATCCAAGCTGGAAGGAGAGAGAAGCTTTAAAATGAAAGTTGGACTTAAATATTGAAGAGGGAATTTAAAATTCATATGCAAGTTGAAAAGAGGGGGAAAACGTTCGCATCTGAAGACTTTAATTTGAAGATGGGAGAATAAAGAATAACATCAGATAAGACAAGGAGATCTTCAGTAAAAGGTGGTGTTTGTCAGTGGCAATGGTTGAAGGGTTCAACGCTGCACCCTTTTGTTCTTACGAATATGTGACTGAACATTATTATTACATTATTTGCTGACATTTGAAACAAGTTATAAGAGTTTATATCAAAATAAAATCATTATTCAAACTTTAGAACTAATTCTATGTGAACTGATATCAAAAATTTTAAAGACTGGAATTGAATCAAGTGGAATTCTGTCTATCAGAAATATTTATAATAGATTCAGTCATGTTTATTTCCAATTTTTTTTATGTTTCTGCCTGTTGCTTTTATGTTTCTGCCTGTTGTTTTTATGTTTCTGCCTGTTGTTTTTATTTTTTATTGTACATCCTGGAATGAGCATTCTTTTATGTCAAAACACATTGTAGTTGCTCATCAGGTGTAAAAATATATAAAGAACTAGAAATAATCATGAGACTCAGTTGTAATTGATATAGAACAGGACTGCCCAACCTTTTTGTACTTGTGAGCTAATTTTTTTTTAAGAGTAATGTTGTGATCTACCAGTGCATAGAAAAAAATACTAAATTATAATTTAACAGTATTAAATTCACAAATAAATCATATTATGAAAAAATCATACTAGGAACATAATAAATACTGGTGTTAGTAAAAAAAATAGTAATAAGATCTTTAGCATTACATATTCAGATTTAGCCATTTTTTCAACGTTGGGATTATGCAATAAAAGAGATAATCTTAAACAGACTTGATATTAACCCTTCCTGTCCTGTGATGTGTAACTAGTACACATTGCTTCTAAAAACTTTAATATCTCTATAATTATAATAAATACTGGCTTCAGGTTTTAGGTATTCCTCCATAATACATTTACACATTGAATGAAAAAATAATATTAATAATAATTAGCACTTATCGGCCACATCAGAGATTTTTTGTAAACATTGGGAATAAATTCACCAATACAATCAAATATGTGCCAGTGTGTGACGTTAATTTGTGTAATAGTGTGTGATATTCATTCTAAAAAACTGCTATGGGTGAGGAAGCGACGCTATTCACGTCTCACTCTCACTCTACTTCGGTATATGGGAACGCAAGAAATAGAATCTCAGTTTGCTCGCTTCTCTCGCTTCAGTAGCTTTCGGGCGTCCATTTGAGGTGGTCGCTTCGCCCGTTTTGTGAACGTTGACCAATGTTGTTTTCTTGTTTTCAGCAATAAAATTTCAGTTATTATCACTTTAACTTAAAATTTCATTAATTTAAGCGATTGGCTTTGAATATTCTTATTTTTCCTATTTTAAATTGCTCATTTTTACATGTGTATTGATGTGTATTGAATACACAGCACCGGAACGTGCCGATTTTTTTAGCACAGGAAGGGAAAGGTTAACGCAATACGTCAGTTGTCAGTTGGGAAAGTCTTCTTAATTTTAAGTACAAGAGCCAATCTACACCAAGATATATGACGCAAAGAAGAGCAACTTTCCTATATGTGTTGCATCTATTGACAAATTAAAGAACTTAAATCGAAAGGTTATATTCTATCCTTTCACATAATATTTTTTAGTATACGCAATGGAAGGAAAAGTAAAGATCTACATATGGTAAAAGAATATTTTGATTGATTAGTAGATTAACTGGTTGGGCATTCCTCATATAGAGTTTTTTTTTAATACTCAACATATTAATTTATTGATTGATTGCTAAAACAGTGATGACAGGACGGACTGGAAAATAGTTTAAAACGATTAAAAAACTTGAATGATTTAACTATGTTATATTTCATAAATTGCTCAATTTTTTGTTTAATTACGTTGAACTAATTTGAATTATTATTTATAAGATTTATACTAGAGAAAATTTAGGATGGTCCCTGTGACATTTGAAATGTCATGACTCAAAGGAATGAGGTAAAATTGTTTATTATAACAAATCCAATAGTTTTTTTATAAATTAAAAAATAGTTTTTCTCTAAACTGACATTTTAATTCCTAATTTTCATTATACTGACTTTCTAATGTATTGTATGATTTGTATCTATCTTTAAATAGGCCAAGATCCACTATGAATTAATACTTATTACGAACATTTTATTTTAGGTATAAAAAAATCGATAATTCAATTAACATATACCCCATCCCTAGCCAATGCCGATTAACGTGGTGACTTTTGACAAACGTCACCAAATATTATTTGATTTTAACAAACTGCCACATGTTTGCTAATTTGTAACAAGATGTATTAATTTGTCATTATTGTTAGTTTTATTTAATATATTTACCTAAATAACTAGGCTTATATTAAAGTTGATAAAATAATTAAAATTACTGAACGTCGTTACAAGGTTGTATTGGGGCAAATTTGTGAACTGTCACAGGGACCATGTTACATTTTCTCAAGTATAGTTTATTTTAATTTACAAATGACAGAAGTGTATTAAAAGATACTAATTTTATTTACAATGTTTACTATCAAATAATTAAAACAGCACAAGCTTATAAGGAAAAGATATAGATTTATTTAAATTGTACGATAAATAGGTTTATCTATTTAAGTGCTAATTTTTACTATAAGAAAGTGACGGTATGAAATGAAGATGTCACCAGAGTCCTGGCGAATCAGTCGAAGAGACTCTCTCTCGTGTATATTTGGAATTGGTGCTTGTTACAGTATCGGCCTAGTGAGAATGGCCTGAGCGATGTACTTAATATTCTCTACCACTACTTGGTGCTTCTCTTGGGACCTCGAGAGTGAACTTGCATTTCCCTCTAGATTAGTGTTAGTTCAATTTTACTAATTATATAGATTCTAATATTATCACATTTATCTAATATAATAAAATACATTATGGATGACATGTCGAATTAAATAAATTAGGGCTGCAAATTATCAAGAAGAGGTTGGGGTACAAAAAGTAACGCAAATATTTCAATAACAAAATAAATTGTGAAGCGTGGTTTAGTTCAAAAGATTTAAAGATAAATTGTGTCTTTTGGTTGCCTTGAATTATAATACATTCTAATTTATTTACTAAAACACAGTTTTTTTCCATATTAGATAATGGTATGACCCTACCGGTTCCAAGGTTTTCACCTCATCATCAGGGGAGCACAAACTATCTTGTCTGAGCTCTCTGATGATGAGTGGAAAATCTTGAAACCGATAAGGAGTTACCTTAAATATATAACTGATAACTATTACGTTTAGAGGAAAAACAGTGTTTTAATAAATCAATTATAATACAATGTCTTTAAAACTCTACAGTGTTAACATCTTAAGTATAAATAATATATAAAAGTTGTTACATCCTCAATCTTTCGTGGCAACTGAATATGACAAGAGTTTTAAGGATTACAAATATATTTTCAACACCCATATAAAAAATATAATAAAACATAAACATTTTGATGGGCTCTATGTAACAATATTTTTAACTTGATTGAATTAAACAAATGGATATAATATTTTACTTTTAGAAAAATATTTGCAATTTAAAAAAGAAACATTTTTGGTTGATTAATTCCAATGGACATAGAACAAGATGGTTATAAACTTTGTAAAATCGTTGCATTTACAAAACTTTATAATTAAAGTTGAACAAATATTAATTGAACTTGAAAACATTATAATTTTATTTTACTTTGGTCCTGAAATAATTTTGATGTCCATTTATCTTTTCTGTCATTGTTTCATAAAATATCTTATCTTGAATAAATTATTATGTTATTCTAGCATGATAAAATTATTGTGTTATTCTAGCATGATAAAAACTTTTGTCTAAACTTTTAAATGTCAAAAAGCTTAATTGAGTAAAGCCTATCAATGTTGTTTATGTTAATATTTTTATTTAATTATAATTATAATAATGTTATATAAGTAAATAATATTTATATTGACAAATAAATGAACCATTTATTTACTTTCAATGCATTTATTTACCTTCAATGCATTTATTTACCTTCAATGGGTAGCCCACCGTGCTATCTTCTGCCTTCCATCAGCTCATCAAAGAAGATATTTCTTGCGAGTCTAGAGTCGAGGCCAACACATTGAGCGTGTAACACCATAATCTTGATGTTACAACAATATTGCTCTTCTCAAAACTTCATTGTTTGATTATTCCTGGTACCATAGAACAGTGGTTCCCAAAGTATACACCCCAGGGCACTGCAGCTGGCTTATAGGGGTGCCGTAGAATATTCCAATATTTTCCCTGAAATGAGACTTGTGTGTTTTATTAATCACTTAATTGTAAAGCTCAGCGAATGTTAATTCCATTTGCAACATCATATTTGTGCAAAGCTCGATTTTCGGTGTCGCTGTGATAAAAAGCAAATATTGTGCGAAAATCAACGTGAAACAGAAAATGAGGGTGGCTGTGTCCCGTTTAATTCCAAGATTTAAGAAAATGTGTGATGAAAATCTGGCTCATATGTCCCACTAATTATGATTCATTTATTAAATTATACAATAGTTCGAATTATAAATATTTTTGTGAATTTTCAATAGATGTATAATTTATTTTTTAAACTAACTGCACCGACATAAGTACAACTATTAGGTATGCACTAACTTTGGGCACCGTGGAAAAATCCTGAAACACTAAGGGCACCATGAACTGAAATTTTTTTGGAACCATCGCTATAGAATCTTCATTATAATATATATCAATTACCTTACAAATATAGAAATACAATACTAAGCAATAACACTATAAGTTTAATTATTCTTAGTACATATTCTATGTAAAAAATACTTCTTCGAATGAACATTTTTAGGGTTGTGTTTCGAATCGAAGATTTGTTGATTTCACTTAAGAAATTTTAAAACTTTATGAGTTGTTTTGAGTTTTCTTAACTGTTTTGATTATCTAAGAATGTAACGAAATTATATGTTAAAAGTAAGTAAAATAATTCCGAATATTTGCACATAGCAATTGTATTATTATTATTAAGAGTTAAGTGAGGAATCAACAATATGTTAAAAAGCTTATATTTTATAATTTTATTATTATTAAGAGTTAAGCGAGGAATCAACAATATGTGAATAAGCTTATATTATTAAGATTTAAGCGAGGAATCAACAATATGTGAATAAGCTTATATTATTAAGATTTAAGCGAGGAATCAACAATATGTGAATAAGCTTATATTATTAAGATTTAAGTGAGGAATCAACAATATGTGAATAAGCTTATATTTTATAATTGGACTTTTTCGTATTTCAATTGAGTAAGAAAATGTAAATACAAAACGCAAAGCCTTAGATGGATAATTTATCTATGACCACTTTCTTAAACAATTCTCTTCTATAAGTGCAACTAGTCCTAAGTAGATTCCTACATATATTATATCAAAGTATCAAATAAATATTATAATAGCTTAATTAATCTTGCAAATATTCATGTTGATACCTGTCCACCTGATATTTTAATGTAACTGTATATTTAAAAAGTGGAATATGTTCGCTCTGAAGACTTGATGGACTCTTATGATACTGAAAGTATCTCACCTGATTGATATACTTTCAGTATCATATCACACCTTAAATGTAATACTGTCACAGGTCGAATGTTTCGTTAAATTACTTTGACAAACATGTGAGACCTTTGCTTCATTTCTGAACTGCTTCTTCTTTGACCGTTTCGATACCGAGGACGAAACTATCCGTATCTAATTATCCCGTAACGCACAGACCGAGTGCTGTTATATTTGCGTCCATATTGTTATGTTTATTTTACCAGATACTGCCACCTCTGTAGAATGTTGGGAATATTTTTGTAATTTAGTAAGATAATTTCTGGTCGAAATATTGTCATTTTCTTAAGTGATCCGTTTGACAGTCATAAAAGTTTATTTAAAATTATGAATTCTAACACTAACTTCATATCTTTTTTGCTTTTTACATTTAAAATCTTTGGTAATACAGCGTAAACACATATAATTAAGTGAAATTTGTGCATTATAGTATAAAACGCGACAGTATAAAAAATATTGATTTTTATCATAAAGATGCTACACAAGAAAGCATCAACAAACTGTTCAGTATAAACTTTGTAATTATTATAACACTTAAAATATTTAACAGTTAAAAATTAAGTGCAATAAAAGAAAGGATTGATAAACTTCAAAAATAATTATAATATGATACAAAACAAATTGTTAAAAAACCCAGAAGTAATCAACTTTTTACTTATTGTAATACTTCAAATATTTTTTTCAATAAAAACTCTGGCCTACAGGTACACACCCCCTACTCCATACCTGGCAGGAAAAAGGTTCAAATTCCTCTCATTTTCGGAGGTTGGCGATTATAATGACTGTCTCGATCCTTGAGTCAGTAGCTCTGAACTAAGATATGGTACTACAGTCAAACCGCTCCCGTAAGTTCTTCAACCAGACTGCAATATCATTTGAAAGATCTCGTATGTTTTTCTCTTCGCGTTATATCTCCAAAGTGTTATAACTTTCTTTTTTCAATGTGAATGATACTTCGCTATCTTTAGTCATCCATTTCAAGATATCATAATTACAGACTTTGTTAACCCACGAGGCTCTCTGTATTCCTCGATAGCACCACATTTCGAAGCTTCTAGTTTCTTTTTCGTGGTCCTGAGTAAGTTTCTCACTAAATTTCTTGAAATTATTGTATGTTGACTTATTATAGTTTTATATTAAAGGTGTGATGTAAAAATTGTCTCCCAGATACTTAATTGTTAAAAAAAATCTGTAATCTCTATCAAAAGTTCATAATTGAAAAGAAGACTATTTTTCAACTATTTATGATTTTTATGCGTAAGGTATAATTTCATTATACTAGAGACATGTTCTTAATTTAATTGTATTTCAATTATTATATTAAAGAACTACGCTGAAGTTAAAGATACATTTTTTTCTGTTTTAAAACTATAAAATATTTTATAGTTTTAAAACATAAATATTTTTTCTATTGTATATCTTACAAAAATTTATACGTATATAACTATTTGCCTAGTGATAATCTTATAGAATTTGAAAAGTGTACCTTGAGTACAATATTAACACTCAAAAATAGTTTCTTTGCTTAAAATCTTTAAAATAGTTAATAGATCGTTTCCAAGTTTGACTAATACAACGGTGTTAAAAGTTTAAAAATAAAAAATGTAATCTTCTATTTATTTATTTTTTTATAGAAATAAAATCATTCAATATTACAAATTCTCCAAATGTGAAAATTAGAAAAGGTGATTATGAAAAAAACTTATCATACATTGCAAAAAAATAAATTGTAGATATTTAAGTATCATAATAAATAATTTCACTGTAGATATCTACGCTACGAATATAATATTTTATCAATTAAGTTATTGTAAGTTAGACATTTAATATAAATAGAAAGATTTTGATAAATCAAAATTAGAAAAAGACACAAAAGTGACTTCTCGATAGCAAACTTAATTATAAGTAGAAAAAGCATTTACTTCAGTAAGTCTTAACAAACACTTACCAATTTTTTTACTTGATTTTTTTTTACTTACTATAGTTTAATAGTTTAAGAATGATGTTTTATTTTTACTTATTTTATTGAATTGCTTTTTTCATGCAAAGTTTCACGTTTTGTTATTTATATTGATGGTTAGCTGTATACTATCAACATTCCTTAAAAATAATTATTATTTTACAGTTTTTCTTTATTAACAAGTGAAGTATGGGAATTATTTAATTTCTATGTATCAATGTTTCAAATATAAGCACATTTTCTCTTTTTTCTTAGCACAAGAAAACCTCTTGAGTAAATTATTCGAGATCACTGGTGGTACTAAAACATCACTATTAAATGAGTTGCAGCTTTTCTTCATTTTACATCCATAAATGTATTTCTTCTATCATATTTTTCAACTAACAATTTTAGCATAGAAATGTAACACTTCTATCAAAATCGTACTTTGTCCCTATTACTATATTCTTTCTTTGAAATTGGAGAAGGCCCTCCCAGTGAGAAACCTGATACAATTTTAAAAATCTTCACCTCTCACACAAAAAAGTTTCTTCCCATATTGATAATGAAATCAATCAGTGATAATTCATAGCGAGACAACCCCATAAAAATAAAAAACTACCACTGAACAAAGGCAACCCTTTCCACCAATCTGTATCATTTCTTTTTACACAATTTATTGCATGGAAACATCAGGTTCGTATTTTTCGAATTTACTTCATTCTGTAGAATAATTATGAGCTTTATCGGTAGGAAAAACCACCTCTCTATGACAATTTTAAAAATCCTCGCCTATGCCGCCAAATGACTTATTCCTGCTTCAACAATTAAACCATTCAATTAGGAGATACAAACGATGTCTCTACAAAAACCAAATTCACCAAACACAAAAAAAAGAATGAATCTTCAAAGCTCCAATGCAAACGTTAACCTGCCCCACCGATAAGTACCCAGCCATATATATAATTTATCTTTGCAATAGTGCCCGACTTAAAAAATTTAATGCAAATGTTAAAATTTAAAAGTCCTTCAGTACGGTATTACTTATCGTTTTTGCTAAAATATATTTGTCCCTTGATTATGGTAACAATTATTATATTTTTTGCTAGTGAAGATTTGAGAAGCTTTTAATGTGAGTTATAAATATTGTTTCAATGCAGCTTGAAAGCTTCCAAAATGATTGAACTTCACAACAATGTCAAAAACCGTCGTATGATATGAGAGGTTGTAATACATAATTAAATAATAATAAACAAACATTGGCTAACTTTAATCTCACTTTAACAATGTAATAAGAATAAAAAAATTTATCGCATTTTTCAAGTTATTTTGAAAATTATGCTTTGCTCACAGTTTGCATAGTATGAATTGGTATTTGTTGACTTGACACTGTAATTAAGTGCATAACATATATGTTTTTATGTTATTTTAATGAAAAACTATAACTTTCTGGTTGTATTTTAGGTATTCTTAGTCAAATAAAGAACATTGTGAATATATTCTTGTAATATCCGAGGTAATTATAATGTTATTCATTATTCATTTTATCCAAGGAAAAGAATTAACACTCATTCATTATTTCCGTGTCCAGACTATGAATTATGTTTTTCCAGTAGAAGGTAACAGAGATCACCTTGTCATTCGCATCAATCAGGATCTGCCCAGACCATGTAATCCCGATACTTAGACAAACTAGCGTGTTTCTTGAATCTTCGAAAATACTATATTTTCACTTTGTGGTGCCATGTTTTATGTAAAAGAAAAAATTAAGTAAAATAAAAAACTTATTTTATATTTTTGTGTTCACCACAGGTTTATTTTTGGGTTGACTACCGGTTTCGAAGACCACCGTCTTCATCGTCAGGTGAAGATAAACTAAATTGCTAAAAATATATTTCCTCTACAAGTGTAAATAATATAAGAGGAATGAGGTAGGGGGATAACTCAAAGTAACATGCCTCTCAAGTAAACTAAGTCAAAAGTAGTAATGATGTTACTTTAAAGCTACTATAAGAATCTTAAGAAGAAATACGGAACTTGAGCGTGTTTATAAATCTGAATACATTTTCGAAATTGTTTTTTTCATAGGAAAATACCTAGTACAAATATCGCTCAATTCTTAGAGACTAAAAGTTGTTGTTTGTCTCATAGTCCCTGATATGTAAACCATTTGTCACCAATAACTTACCTCAAAAACATACATGTTTCTTTCACAACTTATATTTTGCAAACAAGACGGGTTATTTGGATTTAAGGAGTTACCAAAGATTGATTTCTATGGAGATATACTTCAGCTAGGCCAAGAGGGTCACGATGGGGCTGAAAAAATGAAGTAACAGAAAGCTGGACACTCCAACCACTGACTGTTGTGCTGCAATATATGATGCAAATGATGTGACTCCCAAATTAAATTTTACAGCCATAAGAAAAAGTGTTGTCCACTCCGACTGTATCCATATGATTAAGCACGGCAACTCTATCATCTTGTTAGATGAGGGGTCTGACAACATTCACTAGTAGAGTACACCAACTCTATCATCTTGTTAGATGAGGGGTCTGACAACATTCACTAGTAGAGTACACCAACTCTATCATCTTGTTAGATGAAGGGTCTGACAACATTCACTAGTAGAGTACACCAACTCTATCATCTTGTTAGATGAGGGGTCTGACAACATTCACTAGTAGAGTACACCAACTCTATCATCTTGTTAGATGAGGGGTCTGACAACATTCACTAGTAGAGTACACCAACTCTATCATCTTGTTAGATGAAGGGTCTGACAACATTCACTAGTAGAGTACACCAACTCTATCATCTTGTTAGATGAAGGGTCTGACAACATTCACTAGTAGAGTACACCAACTCTATCATCTTGTTAGATGAGGGGTCTGACAACATTCACTAGTAGAGTACACCAACTCTATCATCTTGTTAGATGAAGGGTCTGACAACATTCACTAGTAGAGTACACCAACTCTATCATCTTGTTAGATGAAGGGTCTGACAACATTCACTAGTAGAGTACACCAACTCTATCATCTTGTTAGATGAAGGGTCTGACAACATTCACTAGTAGAGTACACCAACTCTATCATCTTGTTAGATGAGGGGTCTGACAACATTCACTAGTAGAGTACACCAACTCTATCATCTTGTTAGATGAGGGGTCTGACAACATTCACTAGTAGAGTACACCAACTCTATCATCTTGTTAGATGAGGGGTCTGACAACATTCACTAGTAGAGTACACCAACTCTATCATCTTGTTAGATGAAGGGTCTGACAACATTCACTAGTAGAGTACGCTAACATTTTTTTTATTAATTATCTTATTCTGTATTTCATTTATACCGAATTAATCACTTTTACAATTATAATTCTCTCGGATATCAAAATTTCCAGTATTTTGTCGTAGTTTTTAAGTAATCGACACTCCGGTTATTTTAAGAATTAGATTTTCCCGCATTTTGTGACCTAGTTGGTAAGATGTTTGTCTCCCAAAACGGGGACTGTGGGTTCAATTCCCATTGGTATTCAATTTTTTTATAAAATGGTTTCATTCTGGTATTCATTTAAAGCCTAGTTAACATATTTCTGGCTGGTTGGATAGATTGTTCCATTGCAATAAATCCACCAGTTTGTATTGTATACAATGAAAGTGTAATACAATATAAAAAATAAACTAAAAGAAACAAAATAATTTATCGCAAATCAGGGTGAATCTACTACTTTTGTAAGCGAAGATTTCACTTGTCAAAATGTCAAGTAATACCATCTCTTAACTTAAATCAAATACTTTTAATATAAAAGTAACTCATTTTCGTCAAATCAAATGTATAAGATCTTTTGGAGTGGTGTACCGCGTGATTTGGAGTGTTGTACTGTGTGATTTAACTTATGATGTAGATATTTAAAAATGTTACAGTTTTCATCTTCAGAGCTTGTTTGTAGTCAACTTTGTCAATGAATAAATTACTACAAACAAGCCCTGAAAATGAAAACTACAATGTTTTCAAAACATAAGACAAACCACACTGCACAACCCTCCGAAAAACCTCATGCAACTACACAAAATACTGTGAAAGCTTCACAGCATATTTTGAATCAAAATTAGAATTTCCTGTTGTATTGTATACTTTTGTTATATTACGAGTATGCTCTGTAACTTAGTGGGATCATTACCTTTTTTTTCATTCCTTCTAACGAACCAGAAAGATGTTAAAAAAATAGCGTTATGTGGAAAACTAGACTGGGATTGTTTTTGCTTCTGAGTTCCATTGGGAGTAGAACCTTAAAGTCCCATATTAGAAGTCGAGCATTCTGCCAACTGGGCCATGGAGGTTGTCTATATTGCCAGTGTTAAATCTGAACGAATCTCACTTTTGATGTACGTTTCCTTTTATCCAGCTCCAAAATGAGTTTAAAAATGATTCTTAAAATAAGGACGGTGTTATATGTCATGTAAGTAGATATAATACAATAAGAGTATGTATTGTGAACAAGACAGACCTAAGGACTAAGGAACTTAAGGTGTAAAACTGTCGATTTAAGTGCTGACTAGGCCTTTCTCTCTCCCGACTGTGATACTTAATAATATCAGTGTGTTAATGTTAAATCCTTCTGTCTTGACTGTTTACATTATGGAAGTGTCCTAAAACCCCTCGTAAGGGCCTAAGTACTCGTACAATAATTATTTCAGAAACAAACACAAAATTAAAATTAATGTAATACATTTTTTTCTTAATGTTTCAATGTAAAGTTCTAACGAAAAAAATAAACTATTTTGGAGTGATGTGATGTCGCAAACTAAACATAAATTAATGTCATTCACCACATAACAGTATTGTTTAAAGGAAAATGGAAAAAGTTCAAATAGATATATAACATAGAACACAGAACAACTCTGGATAACATCAATTCATAATTATTGTTATAACATACTTAATTTTATTAATATTTTATATTTACATTCTCTGAGCAGTGCTGTAGCTAGGTTTTCATCTGCCCTGTGCTAAATTTTATAATAAAGCATAAACAATATAACAATTTTTCATAAATAAATTTTATATACACAAAAATTTGCAAGACTATTGACATGTACAGTAGAGTGCATATTTTCCGGGACTCAATTATCCGTGAGTTGGATGAACCGTAGTCCTCTATAGTACAATTTTTTTTAGAAAAGTCGTCAAAAACTAAAAAAAATCCTAGTTTTCGACGAATGTCCACATTTTGAAAATTACAAAGCAAGGACCTAAATACGAATATTATAAAATCTATAGTTTACATTATACGAATTGAATAGCGCTAGTAAGTTGTCGGTGTTTCCTAAAAATATGGGGATCCCAATGTAATTACCGCTGTATGATATCGACGTTTGGCGGTTGTATCTGCCAAACATTAAGAAAGCTTGTTCGTGTACTCGTCTTGTGTAACAAAATTTATCTAGTAACATATTCTACTCTTAAAATATTTAACTCAATAAAAACTTTATTTGGATTAATCGTATTTTTCAATTATCCGGGCTCAAGTATCCCCCAATCACCACAAGTAATCGGCACTCTACTGTATTTATAAATGAAAACAATTCTGTTACTTGCACTTTTTTATTTCATTTTAGATAATTAATCGATTTATACCAATCGCTAATTAATATTTTTACTGATTGTGTACCAATCGCTAAACCATTAAATAATACTCACTCGGTATACCATCTACAACATCTAAACTACAGCAGCTAATTTAAAAATATTATATTTGACAACTTTTTGTCAATTCTATTTTAGGGTCCCCATTGTTCTGGGCCCTGTCGTTTTACACCTGTTGCATCTGCCTAGTTACAGTACTGCCTCTGAATAATTAAATAAATATATATTATGGAGAACAGATAATAGTATGAAGTTTAAAAACAAAATCTGCAGTGCAAAATTTACGTTGACCTCAATTACAGAAAACAAACATTTCCAAAAATCAAAACTCTTATAATTTACATTTTAAGTAATACAAATCCTTCTACAGTTTTAAACCCAAACATTCCTTGCACAGCGTGTATGGGTTGAAAATTTGGAATTAGATTAAAAAGTAGAATTGTAATATTTTTTTTTAATATAATCACTTATTAAAAAATCATACAATGCTATGAATGTATGGTATATACATAAAATTTAATATTTTTAAACTTTCCAATTTTCGAAGCGACCTTAATATCATATATCTACAGGAAAAATGAACTAATAAATAATAAGACTATTTATTTGCTACTTTACAATGTCCTATTTTTTCGTTTTTAAATTCTTATTAATTATTAATTCTTATATCATAAATTTGACCAATTCCTTGTATCAATGTCACTACTAAATTCTACTTACCAATACTTGGACCATCCTTCTTCTGGACCAAGGAGAGTTTCTTTCTAAAATAAATGTATTTTCTCACTTTTCCACTGTATTTTTAACTAAAAAAATACAAGTTTTACAACAAAAATTTAAAATTTTGAGGATTATATTAATACATATAAATAATTTTTTAAAATGTATAAGAAACTACTTTTAAAATGGTATTTTTAATACAAAACAATATTTATTATTTTTAATAATATTCACAAATTCTATACTTGGTTTTCTCTCATGTCATAAAATTCTATACGAGTACTTTGTTTTCTCTCATGTTTATGTCATAAAATTCTATTCTTTGTTTTCTCTCATGTATTTGTCATAAAATTCTACACTTTGTTTTCTCTCGTGTATTTGTCATAAAATTCTATACTTTGTTTTTTCTCATGTATTAGTCATAAAATTCTATACTTTGTTTTCTCTCATGTATGTCATAAAATTCTATACTTTGTTTTATCTCATGTATATGTCATAAAATTCTATACTTGTTTTCTCTCATGTATTAGTCATAAAAAATCAATTGCAAATTTTGGATTTTTTTTACAATCCATCTTTTTACAATCATACGGATGAGCTTAATACGGTGAACAAATTGTCTCGTCAAATCTGATCAAACAGGTTCCAAGTTATCTATACAGACCATATATTTTTTCCTTTTTATATTAAAGATATTTTAATCAAAACATTTTCACTGTAAAAGAAATGACTGGAAAAATAATATTTAATTTGGAATATCATATTTTTAATAATCCGTAATGAAATATTGTTTTATAACAAAAATGTGTAAATTTCATGAAAAGCATCAAATGTTTTGGAGCAATTTCTTAAAATAGCTATGTATTGTGCAATATTCGTTTCATGAAATGTTTTTTATCTATTCTAGGATATGAACTTATTTTAAAGCAGTAAAACTGCTGATAGGTTGGACCAAATGGAAGATTGGAACAAATTCTGGTTAAAATTCTTCTGGAGAGTGATTCAAAATTATAGCTATAAAAATTATTTAAAAAAATATATTTTTTTTGGCAAAACATAATTTTATCAAGAGAAGGTTGATATATTCTCTTAAATACATTTATAGCGCAAGTAAAACTGCATATATTTGTGGGAAAAGGTTGCTATGAAAAAGCTTAAATGTTGGTCCAAGAAAATTTAAGAAAAATCACTAATAATACATTTCCTAAATTCATCAGATGAATATGCTAAATATAAATAATAAACTTAAGTTAATTTTGAAGTATTTATCTTTAAGTCAAAGACAACAAACACTGTTTCAGTTGTGATGTACGTTTTAGAAAATAAAAAGTTCAACTTTGTTTTGATGATTCTTCATGTCATGTCAATTGTATTAAGCCTTTCGAAAGGTTGTACCACACAGTTTAGCTTATGATGCAGATATTTCATAAATGTTACAATGTTCATCTTGTTACAATTTTCATCTTCAGGGCTCGACTACAAACAAGCTCTGAATATGAAAACTGCAAAGTTTTCGAAATGTCAGCATCATAAGCTAAACACGCAATAGAACGCTCCAAAAAACCTTAAACAATAAGTTCGAAGTTCATTTCAAGAAACTGAACATAAGGATGTAAGTCATTTTTTTCTTATTGACCATAAATTCTGTAAAGTATATTTTTCCTTTAGTATCAACATTAAGGATTTGAATCCAATTAAAAACATGTATTTCTGTTAAAACTATATACTTATGGTACAGTATTTCCTGAAAATTTCGAAAAATAATAAAAGTTATTTGTATTAAATGTAGTGATCAGTTTTAAAAAATAAACTAAAAATTGCTTAATTAATATAATACGAGTAGTCCATTATTTTTTTACAAATTCATAAAGAAAATTGAAGTTAAATCATTAAAATACTCGTATTTAAGATAAAGCTTAAAATGTTCATTGTAATTTTTTTTTAAACTGATATTATGTTTGTATCAATTCAATTTCTGGACCAAAGTATGTTTTGGGTACAGTTATGAATCAAATCATTCCATTCTGACAAACTAATAATTTAGTATCCAATAACCAGGCAATGAATTACCGAATTGTATTTACTGTGGCGGGATGATCCAATGCCCTTCTTATTTTTAGAATGGACTATTCAAACCGTTTAAAGACAGAGTAAAATGAAATGAACCTTATGTATTTTGTTGAATTGACTCCAAGTAGTTTGTAGTACCCTAACATAATCTCTCGGAATGATAGTTGGGATAAAATAGCAATGTTTTTCTTATTCCTTAAGAGTAAATTATAAAAGATTCTTCTTAATCCACTTCCTGGCTCATAACTGCGTCAATATGTATTTTTTTAAATTACAAAAACATTGGTTCATCCCATCTATATTATTTTTGACCAAAATAAAATTTGAATTGCAAAGTAACCTTAAAGGTTTGGACCAAGGGGGATCCAATTGAGAATATTTATTAAAATGGTGGATAAATAAAATAATATAATATATCAAATTTAATTAAATTATCAAGTAAAAGTACTATTTCTAAATTTTCGGAACAATAAATACTGTTTGTTAATCTTCTCTTAAGTCCTTCATTTAATAATTATATTATACAATATTTAGAGAGTAGACAATTAAGATATTTTCAATTTGAATATTCCTTTGTAGGAAAATATTACGTAATATTACATTAGCATTATACAATAATGCCCAGTTTAATATTAATTCCCATTCCTTGGAAGAATATCATTCCCATGATATAAATTTAAATTGAAAAAATAAATAAATGCATTACTTATTTTGAAAATGTGTTTTTATTTTAATCCTTACTTTTAAGTCAAACATAATTTTATTTATTCGGGACAGCAACCTTCGCGATCTAGTTGGTAAGACGCCTGACATCCACCCGTGGGTTTCGAGTTTGATTCCCGGTGGTACCAATAGTTGGTAAGACACCTGACATCCACCCGTGGGTTTCGAGTTTGATTCCCGATGGTACCAATTGATTGATATTTTCCATGAACGAGCTCCGTTACTTTCTGAATGTATCACAAATCACAATTTAATGATACCCAAAAAGCAATAAGTATTTCAAAATATACAAAGAACAAGAATTATAGTCCACCAATAGTCTGGGACTGAATAAATTAGGTAAACTCCATATTTTTATCTGTCATAAGCACAGACTAGGTGCGGCTGCACCCTTAGCACCTACTTCGGACCAGCCCTGTCTTTAATTGAAACATGATAGTCTTTGTACTGAAACTGCTCGAAAGAAATGATAAAATGTTTACCTCAAAATTTATAAATGAAGGAAAAATTAAAGAATTTGTCAAAGTTAAATATTTATTTTATGTACAGATTTATTTTACAAATTGCACTCCTTTACATTATCTTAAAAATAAAATATTAAAGCTGTTAGATGCGCAAGGGGGGGCAGGGCCCCTTGCTTTTTGTTATGTTTCAAGAGTACAGTTTATTTTATCAATTAAATCATATCATATTTATGCCAAACCAAGTATCATTCATTTTACAATTTAATTATTGATCACATAAAGGCTCCACTTAAAACTCAAAGGATCTGTCAACAAGCACAGAAAAGAAAAACATTATCAAGGATTGTTTTGGGAAAACTCATTAAAGCAAATAATTTTAAAACAGGATTTAAAAATTATTGAGCATATTCGTGTGGTTTTCTTGGAAAATATAGTGTGGTGGTTTCCTATTGCCTCCCGCACCGCAGTATATGTTACATGAATTTTGTACTTGTTGTATATATATTGTGAGCCCTGCTGCAAACATACAGTATTTTGGGGTGCACAAGTATTACTAGGTATCAGATGAAATGTACACTTGTAGATGTTAAGCGTGATCAGGAGTGTTGTTAAAATGTTTTAGGAGATGGAAGAAATAGAAGAAAGGATAGTGAGATATAGTAGCTTTTTAATCTTCACTCAATTTTCTATGAAGTTGAGATAGTTCGTGGATAGTTTTAAGCGCCTTTGATAAATTCTGTTCTTATTTATATGCATATAAAATACCATCTCATTATTTAGAGCAAGAGTTCCCAAACTTTTTTCGGACGCAAACCCCTTTACCAAAAACTTTTAAAACCGTCGACCCCCTAGTCATTTACTTTACTTACCCAAAATAATAAGTTTGTACAGTACTCGATATTAAGTATTTCACTAGATATCAAACTTTTCATTTTAATCACTTGTAATTAAGGATTGAAAAAGATAAAAGGATCACGGATTATGCATTGCATTATCTTGTGCAACATTTAATATTGAAATCTGCGCTGACGAAAATTAAAGCAAAAAAAATACGAGCAGACTTTTTTCAAATTTTTAATACAAGTATTCTTAATAAGGTACCTATTGGAATCATAGATATTTTGAAGTAATAAACAAATAGAAGTAGTAAGTGGGGCTATTTTTGCTGTTGTCGACCTCCAATTTTTTTTAATGAAACTATCGGCCCCTAAAAAAATCAAATCGACCACTTTGGGAACTCTTGATTTAGATTATGATGACAGAGAAAATAGATATCCACATTATTCAGTCATTATTAACTTCTTTAAATTTTTCAAATTTAATACAACTTGTCATACACAATCTCCTATTATTTTGGCATTGGTTTTGATGTTTTAGGGTTGGAAGAGTTTACCATCAGTAAATGTTTGGTGTTACCAGGATGCACCCGATCAAAATAAGTTTTGTTTTGATTTTTTTTTCGTATCGTGCATCGCTAAATTTATGTGATTTTTTTAATATACAATATTATTTTTATAACACAGTTTACGTGGAGGCCTTTTCATTAAAGAAAGACTATGCAAGCAAATATTTAAAAGACTAATGCGCATGGAAGGCGAGGTAGAGGAAGACCAAGGAAAGTATGGTTAGATAAAGTGTATGATATTTAAAAAGAGGGAAACGTAGAAAGTCAGAGAAATCGTAGATATTGTATGTGTATTGGAGTAGAACAAGCAAAAGATGTGTGTTGAGATAGGAAAGTCTGATATTCTCTCCTATCTGCCTACCCCGACAGAGAAATAGCGTGATGGTGCGGTTTATATGTATCAGTTGCCCTTTCTTGTTGTAATATTGGATTGTTGTTATAAATTGAAATCTGCCTGGTGGTGTTCTTCGGCGTGGAGTATCTGGTGAGACTTTGGTCCGCGGGGTGCCGCTCCAAGTACATGGGCTGCTGTGGCAGGCTGAGATTCGTCAGGAAGCCCATCTGCATCATCGGTGAGTGAGACATTCCATGCCAATAACAAAACTAGTCGCTTAGACTTACCTTAATTTTTTTTTAAAATATTACGAGACATATCCAGAAAGTAAGTGTACTGAATTTTTGTAGGTTACAATTTTTTTTATTTAAACAAAAAAATTACGTGGTTACCGTAGTACATATGTAAGCTATTTTTCGACATAGTCGCCATTCCTCTCAATGCAGGTGGTGAAGCGGGGTATCAGCTTTTTGATGCCTTCCTCGAAGTAGTTTCCCGCCAACTCCTCCGTCCACTTCTCCACCTCCTCCTTTACCTCCTCGTCGGTTGAAAACCTTTTTCCACCCATGTGCAGCTTCAGGGAGGTAAAGAGATAGTAATCTGAAGGTGCTAGGTCAGGGGAATGCGCGGGATGGTTCAGGACATCCCATTTAAACGAGGCGAGCAGTTCCTTCGTGGCGTTGGCCGTGTGTGGTCTGGCATTTTCGTGCAGCAGGCAGACTCCCTTTGTCAGCATGCCTCTCCTCTTGTTCTGAATCACCCTCCGCATTTTTTTAGGGTCTCACAGTATCTTGCAGAGTTGATGGTCTCCCCTTGAGGCATATATTCAATTAAAATTATGCCTTGACAGTCCCAAAACACGGATGCCATGATTTTCTTGGCTGAAATTGTGGTTTTGAACTTTTTGGCGGAGGGTGAAGAGGTGTGATGCCACTGTTGAAACTGTCTTTTGGTTTCAGGCGTGTAGTGTGCAACCCAAGTTTCATCTTCAGTAACGATGGAGCGGAGAAATTCATCTCCATGGAGTTTGCAGCGCCTCAAAAACTCTTGCCCGGCCTCCACTCGATTCAACTTGTGTTGGTCTGTCAGCTGTTTTGGGACCCACCTCGCGGACAGTTTCCGATATCCGAGGGTTTCTGTGATGGTTTCGTGTAGTAGAGATCTGGAGATTTGCGGAAACATCGCAGAAAGTTCATCCACAGTCAATCTGCGATCGTCAAGGAGCGCATTTTCGATTTTTTCCACAATTTCGTCAGTCACAATTGAAGGTCTTCCGCTCCTCTGATCATCATGCACAGACGTACAACCGTTTTTAAACTCGCGACACCACTTGTACACACTCGTACGATTCATAGCTTTATCACCATATGCAGTTTTCACCTCATTATAAACCTCAACCGGAGGTTTTCCCTTCCAAACGAGATAACGGATGACGCCGCGTATTTCGCACTTGGCGGGAGATTGGATTGACATTTTTCACGAAACGTGTTGTCGCGTCGACACTTCTCAACGTACTGACCTCGAACCGGTCTCGTTGCGGAGGGGAAGGGTCAGGCTACACGGAAGTGTAGCCAACATGTCGAAAATAAAATCCATCCGGTCGTGAGAGCCTCAGTACACTTACTTTCTGGATACGCCTCGTATAGTGGGTTTCACGATAGTTTGCACTGCTAGTCTAGGATGACCATATTTTAATTTATTTTGTAATATATTATTATATATTTTTAAATATTGTCTATCTGATATTTTCTATTCCAATAAAATACTTACTTACCATAATAATAATAATTTAATATCAGATTGAGGTATGTACTTAATGACAATAATGAAATCAATGGTCAATGTAAAATTAAATTATTTATTCAATATGCAAAGAAAACACAATTAACACTAATAAATACTAAGACCAATTAATAGTCACTATCGTCGCTTGAATTGATATGTATTAAAAATTGATTGAGATCGGTAATACTGTCCACAGCTACTTCATTTTCCCAGTATTTGAATTCCATTTCCTGTACATGCCGGCAAACATTACTCCACTCTTCGCTCGAAATCAAAGAAACCTTCTCTTTGACCAACCTTTCGACAGAATTCAACGTCATATCAGTGTTCCTAGAGCCCACATATCCCTTGATAGAAGCCCAAACCTTTTCTATTGGATTGAGATCTGGATGGTAGGGTGGAAGCCGTAAAACATCGTGTCCATTATTCTTAAATAACCTATCGATGGCATATTCTTTGAATATACTTTTGTGTCTTAAGATTAACCGATATAATTCTGGCTTAAGCATTTCACTTGAAAAAGGGATACTCCTCTGAGTCAGCCATTGAATCATATCGGCCTTCTTGGAATTTGATGTTGGTGCAGGATTCATTACTTTATTATGGTATGAAGCGTTATCAATTACCACCACAGATCTCGGTTCTAAGTTGGGAATAAGTTTTTCCGTAAGCCATTTCTGATAGTTGTTGTAGTTCATGTCATCATGGTAGTCTCCAGTTTTTTGGTGAGATTTGTATATGAGTAGACCATTAGGTATGAAACCTTTTTCACTTCCAGCATGTACAATAATGAAACGGGATCCCTTTGAAATGGGCTTTCGAAGTCCCTCTTCAGATTAATCGCTCCATGCTCTCGATGACACGTGGCTAGTATGAACATATGTTTCATCCGTGTACACGATTATTCTACCTGCTTCTCGGTATTGTTTGACGGCCCTTAAATATGATATTCTTTTAAAAACTATGTCTGGTTTCCCTCAAAATATTTAAATTGTCTCGCGTTGTATGCCAGCGAAATCCATTTTTTTTTATTATTCTTCTCAGGGTTGACTCAGATCCATTAAAATTAATTGATTCTTGCAACACTGGAAATAATTTTGGGATTGTAGGCAACATTTTTTCTTTAATGTGAAAATCATGTATACACCTCCTTAATTCACATTCATCAAAACTGTTTACAGATACTTTATTTTGTCGATTTTTTGTTTCTTTTTTGGAGACCTAATGGCATCTTCTTTACCGTCTTTGTTAAAGAAAGATGTTATCGTTTTAATAGTTCTTGGCGATACTCCAGTTGCCATAGAAACTTCGTTAATAAGAATCATTCTCTGAAAAAAAGGAAAAAATATTATTAAAACTTCTTGATAAAAAATGTTCGTACACAAAAACATAAACTATTTCATATAGCCGAAACTGATTATTATACGAGTATATCTAATATGGCATAAATGAACATGATCGCAAGCTAAACTGGTATTGTATACTGGCAATTTAATTCAATATCTTTTAAAAATAAATTGAACTAAACTTTTTTTTTATTGTATTATGTAGGTATTTATAAATATTGTAAAATTTTTAACTACTCCTAAGGTGATTCAATGAAGAATAAATAAAATTCATGAATATTTACCTCCTCACTAGTGTCCCGTAATTTCTTGATGTAATTATAAACATTCAAAACCACTTCTTTAGTTTGTCCGCACAATGCTCTTCCTTTTCTTAACTTCGTAACTTCAGACATTATGGTCACCGTATTTTTCGTCAAATAAACACTGCGCGCGCACGCTTTAAACGTCAAACGGAACCGATCCACCAATCACGGCTTAGATGGTTGCTAATACACTGATACATTTTGTATATTAACTTATCAATGTGTTAAAAAGGGCAAGGTATCCTGACACGCACTATACCTAGAGACTGAAAATTACAAAACTCTATCTTAAACTAACATGTACCTAGATACTGAAAATTACAAAACTTTATCTTAAACTGACATGTAGATACTGAAAATTACAATACTTTATCTTAAACTGACATGTAGATACTGGAAATTACAAAACTTTATCTGAAACTAACATGTACCTAGATACTGAAAATTACAAAACTTTATCTTAAACTGACATGTAGATACTGAAAATTACAATACTTTATCTTAAACTGACATGTAGATACTGGAAATTACAAAACTTTATCTGAAACTAACATGTACCTAGAGACTGAAAATTACAAAACTTTGTCTGAAACTAACATGTACCTAGAGACTGAAAATTACAAAACTTTATCTTACACCAACATGTACCTAGAGACTGAAAATTACAAAACTTTATCTTAAACTAACATGTACCTAGAGACTGAAAATTACAAAACTTTATCTTACACCAACATGTACCTAGAGACTAAAAATTACAAAACTTTATCTTAAACTGACATGTAGATAAACACACTACTTTTTCTTAAACTGACATGTAGATACTGAAAATAACAAAACTTTATCTTACATTAACATGTACCTAGATATTAGAGGGAATGAGGATGCTGATGAGATTATCGGCGTAATTGGCTTTCATACGAATAATATCTCATCCTTTAGATCACTTATGAGTGATTATCGGCAACTAAAAATTATTCATCTGAACATACGCAGCTACGATAGGAACTTCGATGATTTTATTGTTTTCCTATCAGATCTAAATGCTGATTTTGACTTGATTACTCTAACGGAGTGTTGGATCAAGGACAAGTTTCTGCCAAAACACTTACACGGTGTTTTGGCAGAAACTGCTGAATCTTAGAATAGATTCATAAATTTTAAACTTGGAATACCGCATGAACAAAGAAATTATCCCAACTTATTAAATGCAGTGAAACTCTTGAAGCTGTGTGACAGAAGAAAAACAGCCGATATAGTACTGCTATACAAAATCATTCACTCAGTGATGATGCACCTCACTTACTCGCAAGCATTTCATTTCGTATTCCCCCTAGATCCACAAGACAGCTCAATCCCTTTTATACCAAAAATTGCTATACTAACTATAAAATCAACTCCTCTATAATTCGTATGCAAAGACTTGGAAACGAGTTTTGCAACAATTTAGATATTTTTAATATAAGTATATATAGTATTCGCCAGAATATCACAACAATATTTAGAAATAGCTACTAACTTTGTGCTCTCCTTTATTAATATAAATAACGTAATATAAACCAAACATTAAGGACAATACTTTGCCTCTGGAGTTGAGTAACCCTGCATCAACATGTATGAAGCTTTTAATTCTGCAAAGCAACTTGCATCTCGTTCTACTAATGAGGCCATGTGTTTTCTATATCTCAATATATATCCATAAAATTCTCACAAAATTCTCAAAGATTATTAAATAAATTTAAAACAATGACTGTAATTTATTATTACTACTGCTTTTTGTATCTTCATGTTAGTTTAAGATAAAGTTTTGTATTATTTGTCAATAATTTTAAGTACTTGTATAACCTGACACATGTTCATTTGTATATAAAGACACTGTTGTGTCGTTAATTAAATAAATAAATAAATACACAAGGGAGGCTCAATGGATGAATTAAAAAATTATAGACCCATATCTCTACTGAGCATTCTCTCAAAAATTATTGAGAAAATAGTGAAGGACCGACTGATGAAATTTTTCAATATGTACAACATTATCTCTCCTTATCAGTTTGGGTTCCAAAGGAATGTGGGAACTGAAACTGTTTTGCTTAGTCTAGTAAACAGCGTTACCACCACTTTGGATAATAAGAAAGCATGTTTGGCAGTTTTTTTGGACCTTGCAAAGACTTTTGATACAGTGTCTCACCGAATATTACTTACCAGATTGATAGAGGTGGGCATATGTGGGCGCTCTTCTACAATAGTTGGTTCTCTTCATACTTATCTGATAAAACTCAGAGAGTCAAATTGGCTGATAGTGTATTTGGTGAGCCGCTTTCTGTGGGATTCGGAGTACCTCAGGGTAGTGTTCTGGGACCTATATTGTTCCTGATATATGTCAATCAGTTGTGTAATCTTTCTATCAGGGGTAAGATTATTACTTTTGTGGATGACCCGGTTCTTCTATTCAAGGGCCGAACATGGGATGATGTATTCTCAAAGGCTAACGAAGAATTACATGTAGTTAAAGAATGGATGAACTCAAATTTATTGACTCTAAATTCCCAAAAAACTAAATACATCACATTTAGCATATCAACAAGAACTCAAGCACCTACAAATAAATACATAACACTGCACACTTGTTCACCCATGGCTGACTGTAGTTGTGTTTCCTTGGAAAGGGTTGATAGTATGAAGTACCTTGGAGTTTATGTTGATCAGTTCCTTCGTTGGGAGGTCCATATTAACACTTTGAGCGCAAAAATCAGAAAACAAGTTACATATTCCGTATGATTCGAAATGTGCTCAGTGAAAATATTCTAAAAAGTATATACTTCGCCTTACGTCAATCAGCACTTTCTTACGGTATATCAATTTGGGGGGGATGCACCTTAACCCAAAAACACATATTGCAGGTTTCCCAAAAATTGATTGTGAAAATAATTAGTAAACTTCCTGCTCGGTATCACACGACGGAGCTTTTCAGAGAGTATCAGGTCCTGAACATAGCCAATTTACATCTCAAATCCATTCTCTGGCACTACCATCGAGAGGAAGGGAAGATGCAGACTCAGCAGATACACATGGCAACTAATGAAATGTTCACCATCCCTAGAGTTAAAACTTCTTTTGCCCAAAGGCAATATGCTTATTTGGCTCCCATTACATACAATGGCGTGCCGACTTCAATAAAGGTAAAGGTAGGAAAACCATTTCGACAGTCGATCGGAGCGTGGTTGTTATTGCGACAGGACTTTGAGTACTTGGGCTTTCAGGATAAATGACGAGTGGAAAGGATTTGTGTGAGTGTGGGTTTCTTCTTATTGTTTTAATTTTGGTTGTTTTTGTTTTAATTTTAATTTTTATTCTTATGATTGTGTGCGGCATATTGTGGGATGAATATTTTTGGTTTTTCTGGAGTGATGATGTGTGAGGAGTTGAATTTCGCAAGATGTTTCCAGTTGTAGTTGAGTGTTACTATTTGTCAGGTTGATGAGAGCGTGCAACGGGGTTTTGTTTTTGTGTAATCAAAAATCGGAAAGAAGTATCGATTTATTTTTTCATGCTAAATATCCTCAGTGAGATACAGGCAAAAGCCTAGTTTACTGGGGATACGAGAAATGAAAGGCAACAAACCCAGATCCATTAAAATTGTATGTCCAAATTAAATTACCTGTTGTTTGTTCGCAAATTATGTATATTTCTTGTCATGTGTAATAATAAAAAAAAATTTAAAACTGACATGTAGATACTGTAAGTTACAAAACTTTATCTTAAACTGACATGTAAATACTGAAAATTACAAAACTTTATCTTAAACTGGCATATAGATACTCAAAGTTACAAAACTTTATCTTAAACTAACATGTAGATGCTGAAAATTACAAAACTTTATCTCAAACTCACATGTAGATATTAAAAATTACAAAACTTTATCTTAAACTGACATGTAGATATTAAAAATTACAAAACTTTATCTTACGCTACATGACATGTAGACACTGAAAATTACAAAACTTTATCTTAAAGTAACATGTACCTAGAGACTGAAAATTACAAAACTTCGTCTTAAACTGACATGTAGATATTGAAAGTTACAAAACTTTATCTTAAACTGACATGTGGATACTGAAAATACAAAACTTTATCTTAAACTGGCATATAGATACTGAAAGTTACAAAACTTTATCTTACACTGACATGTAGACACTGAAAATTACAAAATTTTATCTTAAACTAACATGTAGATACTGACCGTTACATAACTTTATCTTAAACTAACATGCAGATGCTGAAAATTACAAAACTTAATCTTAAACTGTCATATAGATACTGAATAGCAATATTCATACATGTATAGCAATATTCATACATGTATGTATATTACTAAATATGACCAAATTTAGCCAAGTAGATTTACGTTACAGTGGAGCACATATTGTATAGAAAAAAAGTGATATGGTTTAATCGTTCCATTAAGACGTTGGTTGACATTTGTTAATAAGAAGGCTAATAGAATTGTGATTAGTTTAAATCATTTTTGGAAGCAGAATAAGTAAATAACTTAGATTTTTCATAAGTGGTACAACGCTTACATAAAACAAGATAAATTTGATTTATCGAGAATTTTAATAGATCTTAAAATTTAACAAACACACGGGCTCACTTGCAGCACAAAGTGCAAACTGCTTTACAACATCCGAACATTCCACATGTTTATGCGAGAGGCAAAATATACTCAACCTCAGAGGCAAAGTATTGTCCTTATATATTGTGTTCATATTAGGTTATTTACATTGACAAAAAAACATTTTTAAATGTTGTGATATTTTGGCGAACACTATATGACATAACATATATATGTTACTTATATTTAAAAATATCAAAATAAATTATATTTGGTATGGAAAAGGGTAATCATACAGGATTATAAAATTTGAATCCGATTTACTCTTCTGTTATAAGCACAGACTCCCGAAGCATTATCTGTTGCCTGACTAGTCCACCTACAGTATTAGGTGGGACGACCAAGGTCTGAGTGAATGTGATGGAATACAAGTAGCCTGAACGAGTGGACTTGTTCTTGCTAAATAATTAGTTGCAAGAGTTGTTATCTAGTTATAAATAGTATGTAGGTGTTAATTATTTCTAAGAAATCATATATTAATATTATAAAAAATAAAATGACATGTTGGAAAATAAGATGAAGTAAGTTCATAAATTATAATATATAAATAAGATTAGTTAAGTAATAAATGTGTATATGGGTATAGCCTTGACAAATATTTGTACAATATATTACTTTGTTTAATAAAAAAAAGAACTAGGCACGACTGAATTAATAAAATTCTGAAAAAGGGAGCATTGAAAAGCCTTTATAATATTTTTTATTTATTTATTTATTATTACACATGACAAGAAATATACATAATTTGCGAACAAACAACAGGTAATTTAATTTGGACATACAATTTTAATGGATCTGGGTTTGTTGCCTTTCATTTCTCGTATCCCCAGTAAACTAGGCTTTTGCCTGTATCTCACTGAGGATATTTAGCATGAAAAAATAAATCGATACTTCTTTCCGATTTTTGATTACACAAAAACAAAACCCCGTTGCACGTTCTCATCAACCTGACAAACAGTGATACTCAATTACAACCGGAAACATCATGTGAAATTAAACTCCTCACACATCATCACTCCAGGCAAAAATATTCATCCCACAATATACCGCACACAATCATAAGAATAAAAATAAAAACAAAAATATACAGAAACACAAATATAAAAACAACAAAAATTAAAACAACAAGAAGAAACCCACACTCACGAGCCCACACAAATCTTTTCCACACATCATTCATCCTGAAAGCCCAAGTACTCAAAATCCTGTCACAATAACAACCACGCTCCGATCGACTGTCTAAATGGTTTTCCTCCCTTTACCTTTATTGAATTCGGCACTCCATTGTATGTCATGGGAGCCAAATAAGCATATTGCCTTTGGGCAAGAGGTTTTAACTCTAGGGATGGTGAACATTTCATTAGTTGCCATGCGTGTCATGTGTCTCTGTTGAGTCTGCATCTTCCCTTCCTCTCGATGGTAGTGCCAGAGAATGGATTTGAGATGCAAATTGGCTATGTTCAAGACCTGATAGTCTCTGAAAAGCTCCGCCGTGGGATACCGTGTGCATGACGATATGTGTGGATATAGGAGAAGCGAAATAAGTGTGCCAGGATAGAATAAAGTGAAGATCTGTTCTTTTTGCTTACCCCAATTGGAATATTTATTTATTTATATAAATAAGTAATTGATACAATACACCTTGTAACAAAAATAATAAAAAAATAAATGAGCCAGTAATGAGTGCTCAACACATTACGAAGGACAGAATATATTAATATATTAAAAATAATTCTACTCAATTACCTACTATAAAAACAGATAGAAACAGGGATTAAATCATACAAAATCACATGTTACGAACACAAATTAACACAATAGGAAGCCTAAGGCTGTGAGCCCACATTAGGCTTACAGCCCACACTGCACAAAAAAGACAAATCATAGAAAAAAAATTACGATAGACGGAATCAGACAGGAACTGCACAAATCTTCTTCACTATGGGGACAAATCACAAAAATATGTTATATTAAAAAAAAACACAATAATTAATTGAATAGCAATTCGAAAAAGTTCTCGAAAAACACGCAGGATTCCATTTCAAGGCTAAGATATTTGGAAGCGCCTTTTCAGGCACTCCTTATACGAGTAAGTCAGCAACCTGTCTCCAAAAATATCCAAGACTGCAGCGTACTCATTTCCGATCCTCTGTAGTCTAAGTATGAGAGAATTTGCAAAATTATTTGTTCTATAGTTTTCACATAGAAATGGGTGATGTATTAGACATGACGTGGTGGTGATGTATTAGACATGACGTGATGGTGGTATATTAGAATCTATGGAGTAATTGAATCAAGTAATAATTTATAAGCACTTTGTTCTACAATCCACAATCTAATGTAACCATATTTGTTCTACAATCCACAATCCAATGCAACCATATTTGTTCTACAATCGAATATCATATATCTTAGTATCTCCCATTTTAACCGCGAGCCTCAAGTCCTCCGGAAGCTCTAGCATGTTGCAGGAAACTGTCCACAGCCTCATTGCTGAGTTCTTGTCTCTAGCCTTTCTGTTCAGGGTGCCTTTTTGACAATCGCTGAAAACAATCACGATCAATTGGTGGGTTGTTGTGAATACTGTACTGGGGGGGATTAGGAAAAAAACTTTCATTTTTCTCAAACAGATGTCGTTAAAGAAAAAAATATTGTCACTTTATTCTAAACGTGCTGAATGTACAATATATTTTTTAAAAAGTGAATGGCTTTGTGCACTATTTGGCAATTGTTTGACCAAATAAAGCGCTTAGATGGTTTGGACATGTGGAGAGAATTAATGATGGAAGAATGCATGTATATCATACAAGTCGAAAGTGCAAGGTGTGCGTGGAATAGGTAAACCGAGGAAAACGTGGCTGGACCAAATGGATCAGATTTTAAAGAAGGTTAAGGAAGAAGTAAGAATAATAGAAGATTATGCCTGACGATATGTACGAGTGTTGAAGACGCTAGAGTTATTTGTTTGGATAGAAAAGTGTGGATATTTGTTCTCTATGCATACCCCGCAAGGGACACGGTGTGATGATATGTATGTATGTTTGCCCAATATCCTTAGTGCCATCAAATATCCCACGTCCGCTTCATACATCCGATGAAGGAGTAAGGTGTCCTTAAACCGGACTTATACTCCAGACACAATCATCAACAGTGTGCATTTTAGCTTTGAAATCGTAATTGACTTCCACTCTGTTGGCAATGCAGTACTTATGTTATATATGTTTTTCATTTGTGTATTGTTATACTTTCGCTGGTGACTGTATAACTTGGCGGGTTTATTGCCATATACCAATCAATGCCGACCATGCAGAAATATGATAAAGAGCCCTTAAGAGACAATCAATTTATAAGGCTAAGGCCACACTACAGTGCTTAGCTAGGTGCTATACTAGGTGCTACGTGACTAATAGACTAGGTGACTTCATGCTTGGCCACACCAAAGTGCTTCGCACAAATTGATTTGACATTTGGGTGCGGTTGAGTCAACAAACGATGCCACTCTCAAAACCAACCGATTTCATTACAACTTACCATCTTTATTTACTTCCTATGCAACTTTATTCCAAAGTGATTTTATTACAGGTACATTTTTGTATAATTTGCTCAATGGGTTCCACAAAGGCTCCCTTTTATACACAGCTGTTATTAAAACTTCCGCCATCTTTTAAAGTCACTTGGTGACACGATAAAATTAACCAACACTTCTATTCGCTGGGAGACTCACTAGGTGACTAATCGTCACGTAGCGTGGCGCTAAGCGTGTAGTGTGGCCATTGCGATAGTATACGGTGCGTTGGTTTGCTAGGATATGTCACCTAGCTCGTAGCGTAGCTTTAAGCACCAAGCGAGGCTCCTACCTGTGTGGCCGAGGCCTAAGTCTATACAAAAAAACTATACTAACGGGAATTAAGCCCGTTACTCCCGGATCAGATGATCTGTCTTCCTAACTAAGCCATGTACATACATTGATCAATAAGTCCCGGGACTAACTACTAAAACAACATTTGTTTGCCAAAATTCTTCTTTATTCATCAACATGGTCTCCTTCAAGAGCGATACATTCATTCCAATGCTTTCCTAACTTTTCTATGCCAGCCATGTAGAACGATTTATCTTTGGTTTCAAAATAAGCGTTAGTTTCGGCAATCACATCTTCATTGGAGCCAAATCTCTTTCCCTGGAGCATTTTTTTGAGGTCTGCGAACAGCCAATAGTCGCTGGGGGCCAAATCTGGAGAATATGGTGAGTACGGAAGCAATTCGAAGTTCAACTCATGCAATTTGGTCATCGTTACCATCGACTTGTGACACGGTGCATTGTCCTGATGAAAGAAAACTTTTTTCTCCTTCATACGGGGTCGTTTTTTTTGCAATTTCTGCCTTCAAATGCTCCAATAACGCTATGTAATATTTGCTATTCATGGTTTTTCTCTTTTCAAGGTGATCAATGAATATTATACCATGCGGATCCCAAAATACGGAGGCCATAACCTTCCCGGCCGACTGTTGAGTTTTTGGACGCTTCGGACGACTTTCACCGGCTGCTTTCCACTCAGCTGACTGCCGATTTGATTCCGGAGTATAGTGATGGATCCAAGTTTCATCCATTGTCACATACCGACGCAAAAACTCCTGTTTATTTCGCGTAAACAGTGCCAAACAGCGCTCTGAATCATCGATGCGTTGTTGTTTCTGTTCCATTGTGAGCAAACGCGGCACCCATTTCAAAAAAAGCTTTTTCATGACCAAATGTTCATGCAAAATAGTGTAAACACTACCAAATTATATCTTCAGGATGTCAGCTATTTCACGCAACTTTACTTTGCGATTTTCCATTACGATTTTGAGGATTTTTTTTATGTTTTCTGGTGTAACAGCCTCATTTGGACGACCAAAGCGTTCAGCATCATTTGTGTCTGTACGACCGCGTTCGAAATCAGCATACCACCGACAAATGGTTGTTTACGACGGAGCAGAACCCGGATAACACTTTTCAAGCCATCGCTGAGTTTGAACGGTATTTTTTCCCATTAAAAAGCAATGTTTTATCAACACACGAAATTCGTTTTTTTCCATTGTTTTGAAAATAGCAAAAGGAATGTCACTAAAACCACTGTAACTCAATGACACAATGTCGGAATGTCATGAAAGTTTGACACGTAGCTTCTTAAAGTTGGTACTAACTGAGAATGGTATGGATTTGTTATTAGAGGCGCCATCTGTTGGTTAGTTCCGGGACTTATTGATCGAGATGTACCTACTAACAGAGCAAAATTAAAAATATATTAAATACGTACAGGTAAAATAGTCCACTTTCACCGGCACACTTCTCATCTAAGGAGCAGTAGATGATGGTCTGCGCGCCCAACTTCGCGGACCTGGAGAAGGCACCCACTACCTTCTCCCAGAGCAGGCGCACGCCCCGACACCACATATCCAAGTTGCGCCCTATCTCCGTACGCACTACTCCTGGATGGACGCAGTAAACCTTCACGTTGTTTACCCCACACTCCTAAAGAGAATGCGTCTTCGTGTTATTCAACAGTTAAAACTCTTACGGTTTGGGACCACGCGGCTTAGACTCACATGCAAAAACTACAGGTTCTGCAGAACAGGACATTGCATACTATGTTTGCACTTAAGGCCTCATAGCGACACATGTTTCCCTACCATCTAATGCACGATATTTTTGGGCAGAGATTTCACAGCTCACTTGCATACGTCACGTTATTTCCCTATCAGGATAAACAGAGAGGACAGCCAGAATTTCCTATTTTGACACACATCCTTCGCCATCTGTATATCCATACACCTTCTCATATAACTCCTACGATTTCTTTGACTTTTAACGTTTCCTTCTTTCTTAATATAATTCACTTGACCCAATCATACTTCCCTTGGTCTTCCCCTACCACGCTTTCCACTAAAAAGAAGACTGTCCACGGAAAAGGTTATCCATAGACAGCATCTAAACGTCGGTTAATTTATATCCGGCTCTTTTGTTCTTTTGAAAAAATCTGGATAACAGCGGGATATTATTTTTTTTACATTTCAGAAGTCAATGAAACAGCACGTCTTGTATAAACGGTAATTGATATACAACTGAGAGTATCATTTTTTTAAGCGTCTCCCCATCCAGCGCAATATAGTATACATACTGGGTTAGTCAAAAAGTTTTGAAAGCGGAAATGAAAATACATTTTTTTTGGGGGGAAATAACTTTTATTGCTCAGTATAGTCTCCCATAAGATCAATACACTTGGTCCAACGATCTTCCAACTTTGTTGTCCCATCACGGAAGTGACTTTCTGGAAGGCCTGCAAAATACTCCTCTACGACGGCTATAACCTCTTCGTTTGATGAAAAATGCTTTCCACGGAGGAATTTTTTGAGGTGTGAGAACAGCCAGAAGTCAGAGGGAGCTAAATCTGGCGAATAGGGTGGATGCTGCAACAATTCGTACCCCAATTCACTGATTTTCGCGATGGTTTTTTGAGCTGTGTGAGCAGGTGCATTGTCTTGATGAAAAATGCAGGTGCATTGTCTTTTTTTCTTCTGCAAACCGGGTCTTTTTTCACCATTTTTTTCATCCAACTGGTCCAAAAGGTCACAATAATAATCAGAGTTGATTGTCTTACCAGTTTGGAGAAAATCTATCAATAAAATTCCTTTTGCATCCCAAAAAACTGACGCTAACACCTTCTTGGCCGATTTCTGGATACGAACTCGCTTCGGAGCCAAAGTGCCTGGTTCACACCACTCCTTAGCCTCTTGTTTTGATTCAGGATCATGGTGGTAGACCCAAGTCTCATCCATAGTGATGAATCGACGCAGAAAATCCTTTTTATCCTTTCGAAATTGCTCCAAATGCTGCTCAGAAAGTCGCATTCGAACGTGTTTTTATTGCATTGTTAGCAAATGCGGCACCCATTGTATTAATTTAATCACTGCACGATATTCGGATTTTTCCATTGTTAAAAAATACACTGACACGTCAACTTCAAATGGCTTGTACACAAAGAATTAATTGACAAATCGAAATGAAATTTTTAATACGTTCTTATGAAAGATGAAATATTAAAATGGCGTAGAAATTTTGGTTTTCTACTGCTCCATAGATGTCGTTTTCAAAACTTTTTGACTAACCTATTAGCAAATATTTATTTATTCATTATGAGCGCGACGTCACATAGTGACGGAGATGGATCTGACCGAAGGGACTTCTCCTCCGGCGGCGACATATCTGAGTGTGAAAAGAATAGTAGCGACGGTGGACTTAAGGTCCGATGTCATGGGAGAAGGAAAATGACTTGCAGCGCAGTACTTATAAAGTGGTTTAAGGCTTGGAGTTCACAAGCCTGGCAAGTTACTAGTATTGTCATAGAAAATTTTAAATGCAGCAAAAATATCCTTTGACTCGACTATTTCGGAGTAGCCGCCTGCTGTGGTAAAATATTCAGCATATATTTTATAATAAACAAGGTGTCGCATTACCTTGAATCTGTTCGCCAGTTCCCTGGTGAAGTAGATCTGGGCCAATTTGCTCTGGGAGTAGGCTGCCACCATGGTGAACCTTCGATGCTTAAAATGCAAGTCTTCGAAGTCTACGCGACCAACTGAAAATTACAGTACAATCACGAAGTATATTGCTTATGTTTATTGTCATCTCTATGCTACTATCCAAGTAGTAGAGTTTATTGTCATCCCTAAGCTACTATCCTAATAGTAGAGTTTATTGTCATCTCTAAGCTAATATCCTAGTAGTAGAGTTTATTCTCATTTCACAGCTACTATCCTAGTAGTAGAGTTTATTGTCATCTCTAAGCTACTATCCTAGTAGTAGAGTTTTTTTATTATACTTCTTATTATACAACATTATAGTTTGCTCTTGAGAAACGCTTGTAATCATACAAGTATATTTTTCTATCGTATTTTTACCGTATTTATTTATTTATCACTTTTATTGCAAATACAATCTGGCGGGCTTATTGCCAGGCGGCAATCTATTCCAACCAACCAGACAAAAGTAAATGAAACAAGTTACGTGGTCGCATAAATAATTCAAATTACTATCCATCCCCACGAAATCCATAAACATATACGTGAGCACATGCTAACGAACCCCACAAAGACGGGCAATCACCCAAACATTAGTTTTTATATACTCGTAAAGTGAGATATCGTCAATTAAAAAGAAAATAAGGGATGGTGGAGAGGAAAGGAAAATAAAAATCAGGAATGAAACACGTTATTTTACTGACTAGAAATTAAGAGTTTTTTCAGTCGCTTCTTAAAACATGCCAAGGACGAAGCGAGTCTTATATTGGTCTGTAACTGATTCCAGAGTCACACTGCGGGGACAGAAAAGGACGACGTGAAAAAAGAGGAGCGGTGAACTGGAAAGGCCAATAGACAATCTCTGTTTGAGCGTAGCGCTAATCTATGATTAGAAAAACGCTGAAAATTTTCGGCGAGATAAGAGGGGTGGAGGGACAGTAAATAATATTATACGAGGGCTGTCCGATAAGTACTTAGCCTCACCGCCCGATGGCACCACTATCGCAAGAGCAATCGCGTAGTACATTCTTTTTTATCGCGTAGTACATTCTCGTTGACAGCTACTGTAAAAATTTCAGCCGAATCGGATGCGAAGTTTTGTTTTGACCCCGTGTGGAAGCGAGCATGTCCGCGGATTTGAGAAAAATGGAAAAAGAGCAATATCGATCGGTGATTCGATTCTTGTTTTTGAAAGGGAAATCGCGCAGCGAAATCAAAGAGCGCTTGGATGCTGTGTACGGTGACTCTTCTCCTTCGATGGCGACCGTCAAAAATTGGTTTAACGAGTTTCAACGTGGTCGCACGTCGGTTTTTGATGAGCCACGCCCAGGTGCCCCGAAAACGGCTACCACGGAGGATAACGTGACAAAAATCTACGATCTCGTATTGGCAGACCGCCGATTGAAAGTGCGCGAGATAGCTGAGACAATAGGCATCTCAAAAGACCGCGTGGGTCATATCCTGCATGAAGTATTGGGCATGAGAAAGCTGTCGGCGCGATGGGTGCCGCGTTTGCTCACTCCGGACAACAAGCGCAACCGTGAGACCACTTCAGAGCAGTGTTTGACGATGTTTAAGCGCAATCCGAAGGAGTTTCTGCGTCGTTTCGTGACCGTCGACGAAACATGGATACACTGGTACACATTCGAGACCAAGGAACAGTCGAAACAGTGGACTTCACCCGGCGAACGTGCTCCAAAGAAGGCGAAGACTGTCCTATCGGCCGGAAAGGTGATGGCCACCGTTTTCTGGGATTCAAAAGGTGTGATCTACATCGACTTCCTGGAGAAGGGCAAAACGGTCACAGGACTTTACTATGCCGAATTATTGGGCCGATTCGACGCCGAATTGCAGAAAAAACGGCCCCATTTGGCGAAGAAAAAAGTGCTCTTCCATCATGACAACGCATCGGCTCACACCTCCGCCGTCGCCACGGCCAAATTGGAAGCATTAGGCTACGAACTGCTGCCCCATCCACCGTATTCTCCGGATTTTGCCCCGTGCGACTTCTTTTTGTTTCCAAGTTTGAAAAAGTCACTCGCCGGGCAGAAATTTGAATCGAATGAGGAGGTTATCGCTGCCACGAAGGCCTACTTTGCAGACCTCCAGAAAACGTATTTTTCAGACGGGTTAAAGAAGTTGGAGCATCGCTGGGTCAAGTGTATCGAACTTAAAGGAGATTATGTTGAGAAATAAATCGCCACTTTTCCAAAATTTTTGTTATTCTTTTGTAGGCTAAGTACTTATCGGACCACCCTCGGACAATCTAAATAGTATGTGAATTTGGCGTCTATTTCTAACATTCAACCAGTTCAATGCCTTCTGGTATGAAGTGATATGATAGTACTTTCATAGGTTGAAAATGAATCTTAGACACACATTCTGAAGACGCTGTAATTTGTCCAGCTGTTCCGTAGCCAAGTTCCAGTATAAGTTTAACCACTAGTTGAATTTTCAGTTATTTATACGTTATTCAAAGCATTCTTTGAAGGATTTAAAATGATTCTTTCGTTATTTAAATAATACTTAATTTTAGTTATTTATGCTTCATTAATTGATTTGTTATATCAATTGTAAAATTCCATTTCTAAACATGATCTATACAATATGTTATACTTAAATTTGTTAAATCAATTGTAAAATTCCATTTCTAAACATGATCTATACAATATGTTATACTTAAATTTGTTATATCAATTGTAAAATTCCATTTCTAAACATGATCTATACAATATGTTATACTTAAATTTGTTATATCAATTGTAAAATTCCATTTCTAAACATGATCTATACAATATGTTATACTTAAATTTGTTATATCAATTGTAAAATTCCATTTCTAAACATGATCTATACAATATGTTATACTTAAATTACTGTGACAGGTATGTTCTGCAAAAGGATATTTAACATTGTTTAAAACGCCGTTTTATAAAATTGTCATTTGAATTGAATTATTCACAGCGTCTTTAGAAGGATTTTCAGTTAATGATACAATTTATATATAAATATATTGTACAAATGTTTCCATTTTGAAACAAAATATGAAAAAAAATCTACGCAGTAAATGAACATTAATTACAGTGACAAGCATATTCTACTTAAAGATATTTAGCATTATTTGAAAGATATTTAGTTATTCAATGTGTAATTTGAATGATTTTTAAATATTTATACGTTTTTAATGCGTTATTTGAAGATATTCTTAGGTATTCATACCTTGTTCAAAGCATTCTTCGAACGAAGCAAAATTAATAAAATATAATCATAATATAAATAGGTCAAAGCCCGTACGACGGTTGTCGCCAAACAAAGAATACGAGAATTGAATTTTGAACACAAGAGAGGGAGAGAGGAATACTTGGATTATCTGCGAAAGTAATTCGAAATTTGAATCTCTGTGGGTCCGTGATACTGAACGAATTTTAAATACCTAGCTAACAATTTTTGAACCGATGTTAAAGGGGACGATGTATAAATGATATATATAAACAAATTTTACATTTATGAATATATATTTTCATAAATGTAGAATTTGTTTTACTTCCGTGAATATTTCACGGGCTGCAACTAGTAATACATACTCACTCAAATAAAGAGCCGATGTCACATTGACAATTCTCGCCATGTCGGACTTTGTCAGCAGAGGTAGAAGTAGAATAGTGAGGAGAAAGTGGCTCAGGTAGTTTACGACAAAATTCATCTCGAAGCCATCTTCCGTCAGCTGTTTGTGCACCACTCCCCCCGCATTGTTGACCAGAATGTCCAGCCTGTCTTCCTGCGACATCACTTCCTTGGCGCACTTTCTCACTGAGCTCGTGCTGGACAGATCCAACTCGATCAAGTGCAGACTTCCAACTGTTACCACATCTCTGAAGGCTTCTTTGATATCTTGCATAGCCTTCTGGGCTTTGGTACGGTTCCTGCATGCCATCAGCACCTTTGCTCCTGAAAGGTATATTTTTATTTCAGTCAACACCGTCGATCTCGATAAATGGGAAAGAGGTTAAGAAAATTATTCCTATGAAAATATCAGAGACAACTAGTTTTACGGATACTTTTGTATCATAAGACGTAATTCCACTTCAAGAAGATCATAATCAAGGTTGTATAGTAATTGACAATCTATTATTAATGTACCGCAAAAATTCATTTTGAACCTTTTCAATAAGATACGAATATGTACCATATTATAATATTATTATGATACATTGGTAGTACGGAGACCAAATTGTGGAGTTATACGAAAGTTGACTTTTTATAAAGCTTTTTGTTTACAGTTGACTTTTTATAAAGCTTTATGTTTACATTTGACTTTTTATGAAGTATTTTGCTTAAAGTTGACTTTTTATAAAGCGTTGTTCATAAAGCTTTTTGACACTCGAAATACTAAACCTAGAGTCTTCAAAGCTTTGCTTGATATCATATTAGTGTGAGAAAGATAACTTAGCTTTTCATTCATAGTATTATATGTATGTATAATATGTAGTACTCGTATGTATGTACGTACATCTTTTTGATAATTATATTTTTTACGAATGTAGATTTTATATTGAAGCGGATTCTAAACTTTAATTTTAATTTAATTATTGCAACTATTCGAAAGGTCGAAAGCGACCGGATATTGTACAAACATTTTTGCGCCGTTTTCACATATCGCTACCCTTATTTATAAATTTGTTAACTCCACAAATACAAACTTTACAGGGCGGCAATAAAACTGCATAACTATTCTAAATTAAGTCTTATTAGTATTTTTTTTGTACTTAAATATCAAGACGACCAAGAAATAAACTCCAAGTAAAAAAAAGTTAAATATCATTATGGCATCATGATTTTATCGATAATTATTGAAGTTAACAATTTTGCGATGGTGAATATTTAAAAATTATTGTAGGAGTTAGCAAAATTGTATATTAATATTAGTTTTTACTGTGGAGGTATCCTAATAATGAAAAACAAATCACTTGAAATATTTTATTTGGATATAAACAATGCAAGAGTGATGATAAAATACACAAATCAAACAATATAAAACAAGTTCAATAAAATAAAAATTACTGCCAGAAAATTATTACTCATAGAGTCAAAAATAAAGTTTAGTGATTGATATAGCTATTTCAGTTTTCATTGTTTGAATAATTTTACATGAAAATGCAAATTTAGATCGCATTATGTTTGTGAAATGAAGTAGACAAGTAGACGAGAAAGGTGTTGTACGAGTAATATCTCTTGTTATGCACCATTCAGTTTTATAAAAATTATAAAGTTCTGATTTTCACCTCCATTCGGGCAACAAGTAATTTTTGGAAGTTCTTTTTCGGCAGAAATGAGACTCCATTTTTGGAACTCATTAAAAAAGTTAGTATGATAATTATTAACTTCCACAAACCAATTCCTGTTACTTTTTTTAACAATAATTGCATTTTCAAATCCTAAACTACCGCTTTTCTTCTTCCAGTTTAATACTATCATCCTATTTAAATCTAATGTTTGCAAACACATCGTTTTGCATACCCGTATTTCAGAATCATTCTTTCTTAGAAAATATGTTGTAGACGACACTATAGATTTTTCCGGATCTGTTCTACCCCTCGGTCTTTTTACCGGTAAAACTTTCACTAGCCCATCTAAATAAATTCGTTTGTCTTTCCAATTCAAGTTTCAAAGTTGGTTAAAAAAATTTATTCTGTCCTTATCCGATATAGAATAACATTTTAAGACACCTTTTTCAGAAACTTTACATTTACACCTTTTTTTAAGTTTTTTATCATTCTTCGGTATTTTATTATTCCATGATCCATTGTTTTCCTTTTTTCTGCCTAAATATCATTTTCCTTTATCTCTATTTGCCTTGTTCTTACTAGAAAACCAAGAAGAACTATCTACGAGTATGTCAAACCTTTTCTTTCTTACTTTTTAGTAGGTTGAAGTGGTCCATTGGCATTATTTGAATCTGAATACGGCACTAATGAAATTTTGACTCCTTGGCTTTCATCATCACTTATAATGTCATCAATGGTGTTAAATACCATCTCGGATTGTGTTATCAGTTCAGTCGAATTTTGTACGATATTCATATTATCAGCACTTTCCATAATTATAATATTATTGTGAACCGTGTAAGGGTGTGTTTTTATAATTCCTTTTGATAAATCTTCTAACTTAGTAGTATCCGTATTTACATAATACTCGTACTTTGTGATTTCTGCATTATCACTATCAACGATTAAAATTGGCAATTCCATGAATAAATTTGGACTTTCTTGAAAATCATCACTCATACAATTTTCTTCATCACTTTTATTGGTTTGTTGCTTTCTGTCACTAATCCAACCATAAATATTCCTCTGCTATGAATTTATAAAAATAGACAATACTTATAAAAGTACTTTAATGCTTGAAATATTCATATTAATTTAAATAAACACAATTTTGTTCAAGTCCACCCAGTAATAATTAAAATGCAAAGTTGATTTTACACGTGTTGAAAATTTTCTAACACACTTAGATGAATAAAATTAGATATTAAGTCATAAATAAGGGGAAAAAATTGCAATTACCTTTGCAAAATAGTGTTTATTTAAATTAATATGAATATTTGAATATTAATTTAAATAAACACTATTATAATACTTATATTCATACGAAATAATGCTTTTTTTTTTCAAAATATAGTAACCGAACTCATCTTTTAAATTAAATATTTTGACAGCTACCACAATGCCATTTGATTCTGACGGATTCACATACAAAATGGTGGAGTTACACATTTTGCTGTGTTGAAATTGGTAGCATAGGAGTTATCCATTTTTCTTGAGGCGTTTTTCAAGGCACTTTCAATAATTTTGGACATGTCAAATTGTTATACCATGTTTATTTGAATGTCGAGAACAAAATGCAATTGTTAAGTCATTTTTCGACAAAAGTGGAGTTAGTAAATTTACAAATTAGGGTAGCGATATATGCTCTTCTCATTTTCCAAAAAAAATAACAAATTAAAAAACCGTTTTAAGATTTCTCCCCGTCCCGATAAATCAGAAGACCATACAAGTATATCGATTCTCGCATTATATAATATTTCCGGTGTAAATTGCACAGATGACAATAGGACACTGGATCCGGCTGAGCAATGAATATAAATTTTCGCTCGCAAACTGCATATAACAATTGCTTTGTGGAGGCGGAGATGCAGGAAGTGTGAGATTATCTATTAACTATTCAGTAACACGGTGTATTTTTCGAAAAGATAGCATCAAATTTCTTGGTATCTATCTTGATAGTGGTCTCTTTCGATACAAAAAATAATTTGTATGGTTCCTACGGGCTTCTATAATCTTAGAGAGTTAATATTTGTACGTCTGTGTGAAGAAATAAAAACTCTTATTGATTTATTTATTACGTCGTGTCCGGATTATTGTAATTCTATTTATTGTGATCTGCCTGATTCACAAACTTCGAGACTCCAGTGTATTTTCAATGCAGTTGCAAGGCTAATATATGGAAGTCATTAATATTAGGGGAGATTGCTTATGCAATGCAAATTCACAGATGTCTATAATCTTAGAAAGTACTTCAAGGTACCTGCTAGGTAGATCAATGGTGGTCATAAATATCGTCATATTACGAGGGTTGCTACTTAAGTTTTGAAACAGACAAGTAAAAACAAATATTTATCATCGAAAATGGCTTTATTGTTTTTCAAAATACTCTTCATGAAGATCAATACACTTTTGTATGCGTTTGAACCAATTTTATGAATGAGGTAACTTCAAAACATGCATTTTGAACGCATCAACCGCTTCTTCAGGCGTCGAAAAACGTTGACCTCGCAATTTATTTTTGATGTTCGGGAATAAAATGAAGTCATTGGGTGCCAAGTCTGGGCTGTACGGCGGATGACTAATCAATTCGATGTTTTGAGTGCTCAAAAAGTCACTTATTTGAGCCGATGTGTGAGAGCTCGCATTGTCGTGGTGGAGAATGATCCGTCTTCGGCGGTTGGTTTTCCTCATTTCTCCGAACACTTCTGGCAAACAAATGGTAGTGTACCATTCAAAATTGACCGTACGATATTCTACTAAAGGCACTGTTACGACATGACCATTTATACCGAAGAAACAAGCCACCAAGTGCTTTGTGCGCGAACAGCTGAATTGTTGGATTTGGCTCGTCTTGAAAGACCCATACAGTCGACTGCTGTTTAGTTTCTGGCTCATATGCATAGATCCATAATTCATGGCCTATCACAATCTTATAGACATATTTTGAATTACCGCGATCGAATTTTTTCAACATTTCTTTGGGCCAATCAACACGAGCCTTTTCTGAGTGATTGTCAAATTATTCGGTATCCAACGCGAATAAATCTTTTTGGCGGCCAAATGTTCATGCAATATTGAATGTATGCGAGTGAAACTAATGCATAAACATGCTTCAATCTCACGATAAGTTACATGACGATCTTGCAATATCAGTTCACGCACAGCATCGATGTTTTCTGGCACAACAAACGATTTTGGACGACCTTCACAAAATTTGTCCTGGAGCGAACTACGACCACGATTGAATTTGGAAAATCAGCGAAACACAGTGGCCCGGGATGGTGCTTTATTACCAAAAGTCGAAGCGAGTTGATCGGTACACTGTTATTGAGGTAGTCCACGTCGAAAATCATAAAAATTATGACACGAAAATGTTCACGATTTAATTCCATTTTTGGCCGCATGAATTTTTCAAGTCACTGTAAACAACACAAATAGCACTCGTATGGCAAAACTTTCTGAGCACGTATACCATTAAAAACGTCAAACTTTACGATTCTGATGTCAGATTTGACGTATGTACGTTGGTGTTGCCATATCTCAAAACTTAAGTAGCAGCCCTCGTAGTCCGCTTCTAAAAAGCCTACGGTGGCTGAAGTGTCACAAAAGGATTGGATTCAAACTGTATATCTATGTAATTAAGTCCCTTAATGTGATGTTTCCATTGTATCTTTCGAATCTATGTGTGTTTTATGTTCCCGGCCGATTTTGTTTGGCCACCATTTTGATTTGCTGTTGTTTGTCAGTTCATATTTGACAGTCGTGGAGAATGGTCCCTAACAATTTATTATGAAGCATCTAACTTTGCAATAACATTTTATTTAAATAATTGTTCAATTGTGAATACGCGAAGAAAATTGCGTGATTTTTTTGTTTAAATCATGTGCCAAGCAAGTGAACAATTTAGCTTGTAATGAATAATTTTGAAAATTTGCATACACTGAGAAATAAAGCAAAGTCTGGGCGACAACGTAACCAACGTACGTCAGAAAAGATTATGCAGTGAGACAGAATGTTGGTGAACGTCCTTGCATCTCTCATCGACGCCGTGCACAAGAAAGAATGGGGAATGTCTACATCATGTTTGTTAAAAATTATCAAAAAAGATTTGCATTTTTATCCGTATAAAACTCAATTGACACAAGAGCTACAGGAAAATAACCATAAACGGCGGCGAAATTCAAGTGTTTGGGTTTTATAGATCGGCATATACGACCACCATTTTTGGCAAAAAATCATCATGAGCGACGAGGCACATTTCGACTTGGCTGGCTTTGTTAATAAACAGAATAGCCACTATTGGGGCACTTAAAATTGTCAATTGATACAATAACGACCATTACATCCTCGTCGAGTGACTATGGTGCGCCATTTGGGCCGGCGCACATTGGGGCGAAACATTCTAAATCATCTCAAAATTCAATAACTCCGAAACCAATGAGAGTATCAATGAAATTCAAACATTTATCACTGACTGAAATTCAAACATTTATCACTAGTTCACTACCTACAAGTGCTACAGTACTACGGTAAAGGGGTTTCCGCATCTAATAATTAATTTAACCTGAAATATCGTGAAGATCAATGTTTTTGACCATGATTGATGGAAAAGTGACCCAGGTGGTAACAGATATCCCTTCTTCTTCAGCATGCACAGTATGTCTAGCAAAGCCAAATGAAATTAATAATATGGGACTACTAAGAAGTAAGCCAGACAGGCAAGAAACATATAGATTCGGACTGTCAACATTACATTGTTGGATTAGATTTATGGAGTGTATTTTACATATTTCATATACCTATAACTTGGAATTCCTGAAATGTTCTGCTCGAAGTGAAGAAGAAGAAAAAACAAAAAAGAGAAAGAAAAACAGCTATACAAAAGAAATTTAGAGACGAGCTTGGTATTATCATTGATAAACCTCGTCAAGGTAGTGGTAATTTTAACGATGGAAATACTGCAAGACGATTATTTGTTAACTACTCATGTAGCGCGAATATAACAGGAATAGAAGAGGAATTAATCAAGAGGTTTTACATTATTTTATAAACCATGGCAAGTGGAAAACCTATAGATTCTAAAAAAAATGGAGATTATGCAAGAGACAGCCGAATATTATGTACAACAATATAAATGGTATAATATGGCTGCTTCTGTTCATAAGGTACTGATTCACGGAGAAAATGTCATAAATTATCATGCCTTGTTACCATTAGGACAGCTTTCAGAGGATGCCCAAGAAGCAAGAAATAAAGATTATACATTTTTTCGCTTGCACCATGCTTGAAAATGTTCACGATCATCGACGAATTAAGATGTATGAACACTCTCATGTACAGTTCAGATCCATATATTTCTAGTAAAAATATGGCTAAAGCACGAAAAATCATGAAACTAGATGACGAAGCTAAAGCACTTTTGCAATTAGGATCAGATTAATAAATGTGTTAAATATACATAAACAATACACTCCTCACTGTAGTAGTGTGGCACTTGGTTGTTAGTGTATCATACTAGTCTAGTGTACGAGTATGTCGGGCAGTTCATTCGCCGTATCATTCTTCTTATGACAATCAAAAACATAAACTCTCACACATCGCGTTCAGAATATTATTTTTATTATATGAATTGTATTTTATTCTAGTTTCATCAATTTTCCATTCTAACATTATAGAAAAATCATGTATATCTAATAAAAATTTAAAAACTTGTTCCAGCATTTTTTTGTTATATTTTTAAATATATTTTTAGAAATCGTAATAAAATATTGTATTATTAATGTGTGTAAAATGATATCTCAATGTTTCCATTGGTTTGAAAGCTATTTAATATTGAGTGTATATAACATATACTCGTACTTCTTCGCATCGTAGTTTTACGCAGCGCCTTTGTTAGTTTAAAAATTTATTTTTTTTAAAAGGCGCAAGTAGGCGCAGAATTTTATTGCTAATTCTAAGACTAAATACTTGAGGAAATATAAATATCGCAATATCCAACCTTCGGCAAAATTTGCTAGTTGTTAAAAGTTTAACGAAACTTTAAATTGTTTTTAACTTATTTTCTAAATTATATTTTAATTATAAATTATCTAGAAACAAATCAAATGATTATTTCTTAATAAAATAAAATAGTACATATTTAAAATATAATAAAATAAATACTGAAATTGCACTAAAAATCGGTAAACTATAAGTTCAAGTTTCACTTATGATAAATCGTCGCTATAAATTAGCTCTCTCCAAACATAACATGCAGCTTTGACAAGTTACGAGTATAATAAATCAAAATAAATAGAACCTACAATAACGATGATTTTTTTCTAAAATCTATGGGATGTTAGAAATAAAAATCTATGGGATGTTAGAAATAAAAATCTATGGGAAGTTAGAAATAAAAATCTATGGGATGTTAGAAATAAAAATCTATGGGATGTTAGAAATAAAAATCTATGGAATATTAGAAGTAAAAATCTATGGGATGTTAGACATAAAAATCTACTATATGAGATGTTAGAAATAAAAATCTATGGGATGTTACAAATAAAAATCTATGGGATGTTAGAAATAAAAATCTACTATATGAGATGTTAGAAATAAAAATCTATGGGATGTTACAAATAAAAATCTATGGGATGTTAGAAATAAAAATCTATGGGATGTTAGAAATAAAAGTATATGGGAAGCTAGAAATAAAAATCTAGGGGATGTTAGAAATAAAAATCTATGGGATGTTAGAAATAAAAATCTATGATATGCTAGAAATAAAAATCTATGGGATGCTAGAAATAAAAATCTATGGGATGTTAGAAATAAAAATCTATGGGATGTTAGAAATAAAAATCTATGGGATGCTAGAAATAAAAATCTATGGGATGTTAGAAATAAAAATCTATGGGATGTTAGAAATAAAAATCTATGGGATGCTAGAAATAAAAATCTATGGGATGTTAGAAAAAAAATCTATGGGATGTTAGAAATAAAAATCACTACTTATTTTAATTCTGTAGCACATTCGCCAATATTGAATCACGAGATGATATTCAAGATTCGGCCCCATAGTGCGGCGGCTTCATTGGATCATATTTCTTTGAGGATGCTATAGATAATGCTGTAACAGTTACTGGTGATCGCTATCGTGACATGTTGGTAAATTTTCTTGTGCCCGAATTGGATCTATTGGGCCTATAAAGCACATGTGGTTCCAACAGGATGGTGCCACATCACACACACAGCTCGTGCTACGATGCAAATTTTGCGAGAAACTTTTCCCGGCCGAATAACGTCAAAAAGTGGTAATATCGACTGGCCCCCACGATTCCCTGATTTGACCGCCCTAGATTATTGCCTATGGGGTACTTGAAGGGAAAGGGAGTATTTGAAGGTAAAGGTATACCAACAAACCAACCACAATCCCGATGATTAAGGACAACAATCGAAAAGAAATTGCTGAAATAACACCAGAATGCGAGAAATAACGCGAGAATGTTAAGAAAAATATGTTTGAAAGAGCTCGCGTTAGCGCCACGGCCAGAGGCGGTCACTTGACCGACATTATATTCCATGCATAATGGTTAAAACCATATAATCAATCAATTAAATATAAATTATAATTTAAAAGTTATTAAAAACAAACATCGGCCTGGAACATAAAACGCACCCTGTATGTCTGAGAGATGATGCTTCGGAGAGGAGCAGAACTTTGAAGTCGCTGTCGTCTTTATCGAATAAATTGATTGTTCCGAATTGACAAAATAGGGCGGGGTTTTATGACAGGGCTTTTAACATTGCTGGTCCTGTGGAGTGGAATGGTCTGCCCTGAATGAAAATGATTGAACCCGTGACCCCGGATCAAAAGACAGGTGTTTTACAAACTGGGCCACGGAGGTAGATGTAAATTAATATCTCTATTTTCAATATTTGAACTTTACATTCAATTTTTCCATACAAATATTTTTTAGTGTTCTTTCAGGAAACAACCCGTTTAGAGTTACTTTCTGAAATTGCTGTTTTAACATGTTTTTTTTCACAGTAGTTGTTCCAATGAGGAATTTAAGATACGCTACTTGAAACCAATACTCCTAAATATAAGCATAGTGTCTATATCCTTACCTCTTCTGTAGAAGTCCTTAGCGACCTCCTTCCCCATGCCCGAACTGCATCCTGTCACCAGCGCCGTCTGGCCCTGAAGCCGCGCCTGGCTGCAGCACCACTTCCCGAAGAGGGCGGACATGGCGCTGACACTCCTATCAACTAAATATTCTCTTCACACTTAGACTGTCAGACAATAAAAAAATTATAGACTTTTTTTTTTTATTTCACAAGTGCAATTTCTTATCCCTCAAGTTACGCGGGTAATTACTTTCCAAGAAAATATCACATAACTGATAACCGCGCAAAATATATCTAGCATATGTGATCTTATATGTAATATAAGGTTGCGGGTGCAATTCCTGTTGGAATTTAGATTTTTTTTAAGTATTCCAGTCTGGTTTTCCCTTAAGACCTCTGTAATACCTTTCTGGTTGGTAGGAAGATATTGAAGATATTAATCGGAAGATAGATAATAGTTAGTTTGACACACTGAATTTCATTCCCACAGACACTGACAAATAAATATTAAAGTAAATAATACACATTTTTTTGTATCATTAAACGCAAAAAATAACAAGTTTCAATCATTTTCGCGAGGCATGCAATTTTAAAATTTGAATTAGAAATTAATATTAAATATGAATATTAAAGCACGTTTTTCTTTAAATATTCACTGTATGATACTACTTCCCAATAAACATGATCGCGCTAACCGGTCTGCTACACGCACCACCACCGACTAGCTTGAAGAACGTCACGGCAAGATACGAGTATATATGCATAATATGACACAATCAAGCCAATCCATTAAATTCCTTATATGCAAATACTGAATTTATTAATTTTTTTACACAATTTTCTTAAAAATCAATTAATTTTTTTCTGTATTATGAAAAATGTTATTGTAAAAATTATTTCGTAACCCATTCAAAATTCCAACAGACCCAAGTTTGTGTAGCAACCCATAGATTAAGAAACTATGCCTTAGAGACTTATCACAAATCAGATAAACATATACTCTCAACGTGTATTCTCTTCTTCCAGACCTGATCGTGGTGGTGGCATCCATGGTTGTGCTGTCGGTGGGCTCCAACGGGCAGATGTTCGCTACCAGCGCTATCCGGGGCATCCGCTTTCTGCAGATCTTGCGCATGCTGACCGGCACGTGGACCGGCAGGGTGGCACCTGGCGACTGCTGGGATCCGTAGTTTTCATCCATCGTCAGGTAAGACGCGCCTTCATCTACACCAGGCACGGGCAACCCGCATCCCGCCAGGGTGTTTTGTGCAGCCCGCGAAATGTTTTTTTATACCTCCTCAAATGGCTGTCCGAAAGCTACTGAAGCGAGAGAAGCGAGCGAATTGAGATTATATTTCTTGCGTTCTCATATACCGAAGTAGAGTGAGAGTGACGTGAATAGTGTCGCTTCCTCACCCATAGCGGTTTTTTAGAATGAATTTACCTACATCACACACTGGCACACGTTTGATTGTATTAGTGAATTTATTCCCGATTTTTACAAAATATCTCTGATGTGACCGAAAATGCTAATTATTATTAATATTTTTTGTTTTTCATTCAATGCATAAATGTATTACGGAAGATTACCTAAAATCTGAACCCAGTGTTTATTATACAATATTTATGGAGATATTAAAGTTTTTAGAAGCCATGTGTACTAGTTACACATCACAGGAAAGGAAGGGTTAAAATAACAATGACATAGACAAGATCTCCAAAATGAAGAAGATTTATATTAAAATACAAAAAAATATTTTTAAAATGTGGCCCTAAATGATTATAATGTAAAACTATATATGGTACAGACACTTTTTATAATGGTATAACCCTACCTGTTTCAAGACTTTCAAATCATCATCAGGGGAGCACAAACAAGACTTGTTCATTCACATCATCATCAGGGGAGCACAGAAAAGTAATTGAATTATCCATCCCTAATTTAAGATTGGTTAAAAGGACAATTGTTTGTAGGAGAAACATTTCACGTTTTACTGTTTTATACACATTTTGCTATGAAGAGATTTTGTTGTCTAAACGGCGCTGTATAAATTATCCTTTTTATTATTATTATTATTTGTTTACAGGGAATCCTCGGCTCCGGTTTCGCGCTTAAGGTTCAACAGAAACAGAGACAAAAACATTTCAACAGACAGGTGAGTGGCATTTCTATAAGGGAGTATTCTACTCTAGAGGCGTGAATTTAGGGCGTTTTTTTCAGACTAAACAAAAAAAAACTAAAAATATTTTTCCTACACATTTTCTACAGTTTATTTATTGATGATTTGAGAATGTACAAAATTTTTTTGAAAATAAATTGAAAATTCAAAATGTTATCAGCTCTTATATCTTGTCGCAAAAAAGGGGGGGGAGCTGGTCGACATGATTGGAACCCTTTCGTAAATTTGAAACCAAAATCATGCACAGTTTCTTGTTAAAAATAATATCGTTATAGTTGGTACCAAAGAAAAAAAATCGTAAAATGGCGGCTGTCTGAATAAAAATATTTTTGTTTTTACTTTTTTTTAAATAGGAAAAAATAGTTTTTAATTTTCCAAGATAGGAACGGTATAAAAAGGTTTATCGAAGTTTTTTACCAAATTTGAAGGTAATCGGTTGGATAGAACTTGAGATTTTATGTCGACTAGGTCAAAAAAAGTAGTTTCGAGAAAAACGCGTTTAAAGTTTTGAGATTGTTGTCCGAGTCGTACCGGTGCGGCGTAATTGCCGCCTCATTTATAGCTATAACTTCGAAAAAATTAAAAATTTTCATTTGAGAACATATTCTTAAAGGTCTAAATTTTAAGAATATGCAAAAAAAAACGTTTGTTTCTAATTTCTAGTGTAGTTTTAATTCACAACTCCCTATTCTTTGCATCTCTATCCTTATGATATCTATTTGGTTCAACAACTTCATCCCGAAGACAAAATCTTCAAGAAAGAACTGCTGTAAATTTTAATGGATATTCGGTGTATCGACGAAGTCGAGGTGCATCCGTTCAAGAACTTACCCGTGTCGTGGAAGACGTGTCGATGGGCTTCAATAGGAACAAAAGTACTGGCATGGTACTGCTGGACCTCGAGAAGGCTTTTGATACTGTCTGGCATGATGGCCTTCTACACAAACTTCTCCTTACTGGCACTCCACTCTATCTTGTGAAACAACTTCAATCCTACCTTTCCAATAGAAGTTTCACAGTCACCAATCATCATTCTACGTCATCCGCCAGGCCCATCCCTATGGGTGTCCCCCAAGGCAGTATACTTGGACCATGCCTATTTAACATTTACACACACGACATTCCTACTCCCCCAAACTGTAAGCTCGCACTCTTTGCTGACGATGCGGCATGCTACGCATCGTCACTCAAGGTGGATCGAGCTGGTCGCCGTCTTTAGATTGCTCTTGAGATCCTTGAGAAATACTACCAGGACTGGAGGCTCAAAATCAATGACGCCAAAACTGAGGTCATCATGTTCTCCCGAAAAATCAAGGAAAAAGTGCCGTCGATGCCCTTATTCATCGGTGGTTGCCTGGTTGAGTAGCAGGACGTGATTAAATATCTCGGCCTGCACCTTGACCAGCAACTGACGCGGAAAACCCATTTGAATACCATCAGACAGAAGGGTCACAAGGGCATAGGGGCTATCAGTTCGATATTTCATCGACGCAGCTTCCTTTCACCCAAAAATAAGCTCCTCCTCTATAAAACCCTTATTCGTCCTATCTTGACCTATGCTGCACCCGTTTGGGGTGGTAGTGTGAGCAGCACGAATCACCTGAAACTCCCGAGAGTGCAGAACAAGGCATTCAAGATATCTTTTAACACCCATCCCAGAAAAAACCTTACCCGACTTCACGCCGAACAGCGAGAAGAAACCCTACAACACCACATCCTCGCTTGGACCGTGAAGTTCTATAAAAGCCAACAAAATCACAGCAATCCCTTAGTCGCTGCCCTGGGGGCTTACGAGAATAAATCCGACCTACCCTTCCGTTATAAGCACAAGCTCCCGAAGCATTATCTGTTGCCTGACTTAGTATTCCATCACATTCACTCAGACCTTGGTCGTCCACCATTAGCTGTGACGACCAAGGTCTGAGTGAATGTGATGGAATACTAGTAGCCTGAACGAGTGGACGTGTTTTTGCTAAATAATTAGTGTAAGAATTGGTATCTTGTTATAAGTAGTATGTAGGTGTTAATTATTTCTAAGATCTCGTATATTAAGATTGAATAAATAAAATGACATGTAGGAACATAAGATTAAGTAAGTGCATAAATTATAACATATAATTAAGATTCGTTAAGTAATAAATTTGTATATAGGTATAGCCTTGACAAATGTTTGTACAATAATTTACTTTGTTTAATAAAAAAAAAAAAAGTAAGAGGCCGATTATTGGATAACAGATTCGTCGTACCCTACAATGCTGAACTCTTGCTTAAATACAATTACCATTTAAACGTTGAAGTAACGTCATCAGTAAGAGCAGTGAAATATATTTACAAGGGATATGATTGCGCCCAATTAGTTGTTCATCTTGGAGCAGTGTCAATGAATGAGATTAACAACTACATCAACGTAAGATATGTTGGATCCACTGATGCAATCTGGCGAATTTTTGAGAATGAAATGCATAAACGATCACATGCTGTAATTAGAATGCCTGTTCATCTTGAAAATATGCAAAATGTGGTTTTTCGGGAAGGTGACGAGGCAAATAGTGTAGCAAACCCTAAAACTACTATGCTTTTGGATTGGTTCCGACTGAATAAAAGAGATGACAATGCAAATCAGTATTTATACTCTGAGATTCCTCTTCATTACACATGGAGGTAAAGTGAACGTAAATGGTATCCACATAAAAAAGGCGGTGATAAAATTTTTCCACGAATTTATCTGGTCAAAGTGAAGAATGTTGAACTTTTTTGTCTATGAAAATTATTATTTCATGTTTGTGGTGCTACATTCTAAAATGATCTCAAAACAGTTAATGGAATTCGTTACGACTCATTTAAAGCAGCAGCAATCGTGATGAACTTAATGAGCTCCGACGACGAATGGTATAAATGTCTTGTAGAAGCACAAAGCTTTCAACTGCCACGAGAGATGCGAGAAACTTTTGGTTATATTTGTATTCTCAACAATCCATCAGATCCCATGTCGTTGTGGAAAACTTACCGCATTGCAATGTCGGAAGATTATTAGCGAAGACCTAATATTGATCAGAATCAAGCATTCAATTATTCATTACACGATTTGGAATACATTTTTCAACAACATGGAACTTCTTGCGCAACGTATGGTTTACCTGTTCCTAATGGTGATCTTATACAAGTAGGACAGGGTATTATTTGTGATCGCGTAGCTGAAGGACGATTTTTAAGATCTCAACTGGATATGCTCAATTCTGATCAAAAGCTTGCGTATGATCTAATAATAAATGCCGTCAATGATGACAATGAGAGAGATCGTTGTTTTTTCATCGATGGACCTGGCAGATCAGGTTAAACATTTGTTTATTCGACAATTTTGGCAGCTGTTTGATCCCTGGGACACGTTGCGTTGCCGTTTGCGACTACTGAGATTGCAGTATTATTACTGTTGAAAGGTGGAAGAACAGTACATAGCGGTTTCAAATTTCCGATTCCCATAGAAGACACTTCAAAATTATCAATGCGTCCCAATTCTCGAGATGCTCAGCAATTGAGAGATGCAAAACTCATTATTATTGATGAAGTGTCTGTGTTGACAAAACATGGATTGCGGTGTATTGATCATCTTCTGAGAGATGTGATGGGATCTGACGCTCCATTTGGAAACAAAGTTATCCTCGTCGGTGGAGATTTTCGTCAAACATTGCCTGTAGTACCAAATGGATCAAGAATTGAAATTATTGAAACAATAGTCAAGAAGGGATCGCTGTGACATATTTTTAAGAAAATTACTTTGTCTCAAAATATGATAAGTTATGGTCAGAAAAAACATAACGAGTGGTTGCTTCACGTTGGAGATGGTAAACCAGAGCAAATTGCTGCAGGACTTCCCGAAAGCACAATACTCATAGACAATGACACAGTCACAGATCGAAAATTGATTGATGCACTTTACGGAAACATTCAAGATTTATCCGATGATGACTTGGCTTCACGACCAATATTGAGTTGGACAATTGCTGAAACATTGGAAATCAACAGACAGGTTATTGACAAGATTGGACAAAATGTGAATAACAATCAAGTTGAAATTTACTACAGTGCAGATGAATTAGTCAGTGATGATTCCAATGATTTAAATAACTATCCGCTCGATTTTCTTCACCAACATACACCATCTGATTTGCCGCCGCATGTTTTAATATTGAAAAAAGGTGTCATCATTATGTTGATTCGGAATTTGAATCCCAGAAAAGGACTTTGCAATGGCACGCGTCTCAAGGTTATCGCCCTCCATCGTAATGTAATTGAGGCTGAGATTTTAAGTGAAGTGAACACAGGAGCGAAGGTTTTACTTCCAAGGATCACATTGACACCAAGTGATACATATCTTCCGTTCGTACTTAAGATAACTCTGTTTCCAGTGATCACAGCATTCGCGATGACAATAAATAAGTCACAAGGACAAAGTTTTGAACATGCTGGAATCCATTTGCTTAATCCAGTGTTTAGTCATGGCCAATTATATGTGGCTTTTTCACGATGTCGGAAACGCGAAAACATTAAAGTCAATATATCTGAAACAAGTCTTAAAGTCAGTATTTATACTCTGTCTATCTTTATCAACGGTTTACCATAAATTGAACAACAGTAATGCTTATACACAAAACATCGTGTTTAAAGAGATTTTTGAGAATTAAACCATTCATCAATCAAGATGTACCTCTTTTTATTTTAAACTTAAAATGTTAATGAAACCAAAACACTTTAAGCTAATCTCGCTCCACTCTATATTTCAAAAATGTAGAATTTGTTTTACTTCCTTGAATATTTCACGGGTTGCAACTAGTATGTATAATATTAAATCGTACAAAATCACGTGTTACCAACACAACACGGGACCGTCCACAAGCGCATAGCCCGCACTGCGTAAAAATAATTGAAAAACAAAATACAAATTGAAAACAAAGTATAAAAAACGGAATCAGGCATGGGGAAAAAATCACAAAAAAGTAAAAAAAAAAAAAACAATAATCACTTAAAAAGCAGTTCAAAAAAGTTCTTCAAAAGTCCTCGAAAGGCATGCGGGATACCACGTCCTGGCTTGGATATTCGGAAGTGCCTTTTCAGGTACTCCTATTAGGTCAGCAAACTAGCTCCAAGAATATCCGGGACTGCAGTATACTCATTTCCGATCCTGTGTAGTCGAGGTTATTAGATAATGTTATGAAAAATGTCCAAAACAAAACCTCTATTTGAGTCTCCCTCTGCTTCTATTTTGGAGTGTCCAATTCGTGGCTGTCTTTAGTGTAGAATGTAGTCTACACTTTACACTGTAGACCCTTCATCCCGCTGTTACACGCACCCATACCAGCATAGTCGTGCTCCACGGGCTTTATCCACTGTTAACGCCACCTTGATTGTTCCGTGAATTCGTTCGTTTCAGATCTCTTCCTGTCTAGTGACCCCCAGTGACCACCGTAGTACGCGCATTTTCGCGACAAGAAACAGTTATTCCTCTGTTTTGTTGAGAGGCCAACACTCCGTTTTCCACGTAGCATAGTTGTAACACAACGTTTTATTTATAACGGGGCTAAATAATGTCTTTTTTATCTCCGTGTTTGTTTTTGACAAATCTCTTTTAAATGACTAGATATCTGTATATTTTAAATAACTAGATGACCTCCATGGCCTAGTTGGTAAGACGTATGTCTCCCAACCCGGGAGTTGCGGGTTGGATTCCTGTTGGAACGTAGATTTTTTTCAAAAGGGCTCTAGAGTGGTTTTCACTTAAGGCCTCTTTAACACCTTTCTTGTTGGTTGCAAGAGATTGACACATGGCAATAAACCCACCAGGCTGCACTGCATATAACGAAAGTGTAATATAATACAATACAATCTCTTAAATTTATTTTATCTTATTATTGCTGCTAACAATTGAGTCAACATTCAAAACCCGCTCTGGAAGACTTTTTCGATTTTGTTTAAATTATTATTAACTACTTGAAATATTATCGTGGCACACTTTCTGGTGTGTGCCTTTAGAAACAAAATGATATATCAATTCCATAATAAGTTTTATCATAAACGTTATGAAATTCAATATTTTTAATAAAATTATCCGCACTGTGAATTTTTACACTCGTCGTTTTTCAGAGCAAATTTGGTATCGTGACTCAATTCGCTACTATGTATTTTGCAATGTGTGATAGCAGTGAACGGTAAAACACGAAACCTGATCAATTCTATTTGTCGAATTTGAGGCGGGACGTTAAGCGAAAGGTATCCGCCTGATGGCCAGTGCAAACCTACTCTATGGACAATAAAACTAAACTGACAAGTGACAACACTAGGTCAAGGTAGACATGAACTATTGAGACTATCACAAACGCTATTAAATAGTTACAGTCCTCAGCATCATTTCATGTATGTCCCAACCAACTAGTATTTATGCGTACAGACATACCATCACGTCGTGTCCCTTTAGGAGTAAGCATAAATTACAGATCTCAACGCCTCTTTTCATTCGTCGTCGTTACTGGGCCTCGTAGTCAAAAATCCCCTTATCAATTTAGTTGAAAAACAAAGCTATGCCATGGTTTGTTTTTCTTTTGAGTGATCCATTGTACACCAGCAAACTCATTGGCTACATCGCTATACTAAATTCAATGGTACACTGCAGTGAGACGATCGGAGCACACCGGTATATATTTTTTCTTTTTTTTTTCTTTTAAAGAATAGATATAACGAAAGCCATATGTGTCCTTATACCCCCGAATGAGTTATTTTATCGTTTGACTTGTTCCTGTTACAGATCCCAGCTGCAGCAATGCTGATTCAGTGCCTCTGGAGGTGTTTTGCAGCAGACAAAAGCTTCCGCAGCACGGCCACGTGGAACATATACGTGAAAGACACTGGCCAGCAGCAAAACAGGCCCGTGGCAACCACTCCGCTCTCCGGGGTATGTCACAGCCGCTGCCCTCCGTTCTCCTTATATACCATATCACCTTAACCGCTCCTTTCTCTCTTCTCTTTATTCTGCTTCTCTTTATTCTATCATCACCTTTCTTTATTGGTTGGGTTCATCTGGTAAACTTGAAAATATTTTAACCTCTAATTGAAGGTTAAACTACGCTCATAACTTTTTTTTTAAAGAATAGATATGACCAAAGTCATAGGGATCCTTAATACCCTCGAACACTAGGCGGAAAAAGTGCCTGTGTCGTTCGAAAGGAGCAGCACAGCGCGGGGTTCGAACCGACGACCTTCCGCACAGAAGTCCAGCGCGTTACCGCGGCCATGCACCTCTACATCATAAGTTTCTATATCAGTCCTGAAAGACTGAAAGTCATTCTTTATAGATAACTAAATACATGCTTACTAATCCAAGGCTGCATTACCGATGCCAATAATCTAATAGTTTTACTTTCAAGACTTATTTCACTTGAATTGATTTATTGATTATGTTTAAAATTGTAAATACTCGTAGAACTCCATTTTTGAAACACAATGATTTAACACTTAAATATGAAAAAAATCTACACAATAAACTTAAATTCAAGTGACAACGTTTTATAATGTTTTTATAAAGTGAAACAGGCCTGTCACTTAAATTTAAGTTTATTATGAAGATTATTTTACATTGAAGTGTTCAAATGAAACATAAATCATTATGTTTCACTTGAATTTGTTTGGGAGCACTTATTGACTGTCGTTTATAAATTTTAAAATAATGTGCTTTTAGAGTATTTTTGTGATGTAAAACAAACATGACAAAGCATCTCTATTCAATTTTATATGAAGTATGTTAAGCTCAATAGAAAAAAAACCTGAAAGTTCGAAACTTTTTTTATTTTACTGCCTTTTAATTTGTAACATTCAAATGAATCATATAATTTCTTTACAATACTGTTATTCCTCCTTTTGTGCAGGTAATTAGTTCCAGTAAAATAGTGCATAATTGAAAACTGCATATGTAAATAGAACGATTGATTGCTATGTAAAATAGAGCAATTGATTGCTATGTAAAATAGAACAATTGATTGGTATGTAAAATATTGTAGAACAATTGATTGCTATGTAAATTGGTGATCTTTTACATGTTTACATATATTGTATACTTTCTTCGTTTAAAAAAGCTTTAAGCCTATATAAATGGTTACTGATAACTAATAAAACACACATTTAGATAAGAGCTACGAGTATATGTTTTATTTTTACGAAAAAGAGAATTTTTTTTTTTGTGTAAAGTACCTATTCAAAATCATTATCGCTGGATGAATATTTCATTATTACTATAGTGTTGTAGCTCTTACTTTTTGAACAAAACAAGACTTTTTCGATAACAATTTATGGCATGGAAATATTATTCTTATTGCCAGGTTCGTATTTTCTCCTATTACGGAGAGTTTACTTCTTCCTTTGAAATGATGGCAAGCCATCTTGGTCAAACAACCTTCCCATGACAACCTTCTTGACCATAGCACCAAATAACTTATTCCTGCTTTGACACACTATCCAGTGAAGATACACAGAGGACGCCACTACAAAAGAAAAATCAACCATCTTTTATGAAAAAAAAAAAGATCTTCAAAACTCCAATGAACATATCAACCTATTTCACTGATAAACCCCCCCCCCCCCCCCCCCCCCAGATCGAAAAAAATATATTTCGATTTTTACCATAAAAACATAAAACTAATTGTCTGTTTCGTACTTCTCTCTCGTTACTTCTTTCTGTATAATGGCAACGAATCCTCTCTGTGGGAAAAAGAACCTCTCCACGACATCTTCATAAATCCTTGCCCATCACACTACATAACTTCTTCCTGCTTTAGCAAACATCTTCCACTGAGGAAACACAAACAGTGCCTCTATAAAAACAACAATCAACCCCCCAACACAAAAAAAATAATCTTCAATGCTCCAATGAAAACGTCATACCGTCCAATGAATAGGCACCCCCCGTCATCCCAAAAGGAAAACGTTCTACTGTCCTGTGAATAGGCACCTCCCGCCATCCCAACAAGAAAACGTCATACTGTCCTGTGAATAGGCACCCCCCGCCATCCCAACAAGAAAACGTTCTACTGTCCTGTGAATAGGCACCTCCCGCCATCCCAACAAGAAAACGTCATACTGTCCTGTGAATAGGCACCCCCCGCCATCCCAACAAGAAAACGTTCTACTATCCTGTGAAAAGGCACCTCCCGCCATCCCAACAAGAAAATGTCATACTGTCCTGTGAATAGGCACCCCCCCGCCATCCCAACAAGAAAACGCCATCCTGTCCTGAGAATAGGCACCCCGCCATCCCAACAAGAAAACGTCACCCTGTCCTGAGAATAGGCACCCCGCCATTCCAACAAGAAAATGTCATCCTGTCCTGTGAATAGGCACCACCCCGCCATCCCAACAAGAATCAAAGTTATTCACAAAAAGAACCAAAGTACGAATAATTAAAATAAAAGCTATTAACAAAAAGTTTAAAAATCGATGTAAAAATTAAATTATTACTTAATAGTATTTAACGTTTCAAACAGAATAAACTACTTTAAAGTAAATGAAAGCTGTATAAATGGAGGGATAACTATACGTGTATATGTGTATTGTTAAGCATTACTTTATTATTGTTTTGAAATTATGGAGACTGTTGAATGTTTTGTTATAATTAACCATTGAGATAAATTCAAAACTTTGAATGGTCTTTGTCTACTGTGCTGTGTAATCTAACATTGGTATTACAAGTGCAGTGACTGTTATATCTAACATTGGTATCACAAGTGGCCAGTGTAGCAATTTGATCAACACATACATGCACACGTCTTTTGAGTTCAGCTGGTAATACGAGTAAATACGAAATAAATACGAAAAATGTGACTTAACCGATCTTAACCAGTGCAGTAACTTGGCCTGTAGTGCCAAATTGGCCTTTAGTGCCAGCGTATAGTTTTATATAGTATTTACAAATACATGAGGTCACATAAAATTAACTTTTTCTGAAAAATAAAATTAACTTTTTCTGAAAAAAACAAAATGAAAGCAAAAGTGCTTTGTTTTTTAATATGTAAAAGGCAGGAAATTTGCGTGGCTAAATATAATATATTAGGTCCTTACATATGAAATTGGCGTTTTGTTTGGGAGGAACATAAAGTTGATTTTTTTTTAATATAATATATTTATTTAATCAAAGTATGTACCATTGCTATCTATGCACTTTTGCCATCTCATAGGTAGTTCATCGATCCCTTTACTAAAAAAACCATTCGGACGGGAATCAATAAAATCTTTGAAGTCGGTTTGGACTGCCCCATCGGAGTTGAATTTTTTCCCTTGCAAGAAGTTATCCAAATTTCGAAAAAAAAAAGTAATCTGTTGGGGCAAGGTCCGGAGAGTACGGTGGATGTCTTAGACATTCCAATTGAAGCTCTTCTAATTTGGTAGCCGTCTGTTGTGCAGTGTGTGGTCTAGCGTTATCATGAAGCAGCAGTGGCCTAGAGCGATTAACCAGCCTCGGTTGTTTAGCAGCTAGCTTTTCCATCATGGTTTGCAGTTGCTGACAATAGACATCTGCCGTAATCGTCTGGCCAGATTTAAGAACGCTGTAGTGAACGACACCAGCACTAGTCCACCAAACGCTCACAAGTAACTTTTTTGGAGTCAATTTTCGCTTGGGGCATGGTTTGGCTGGTTCGGCAGGGTTCAGCCATTGCGATGAGCGCTTCCGATTATCATACAGGATCCACTTTTCATCACAGGTAATGATTCGATTCAAAATCCCTTCATTATTGTGCCGGTTGAGTAATGCAACGCAGCAGTCAACGCGCGTTTGTTGATTTGCTTCACTCAATTCGTGAGGTACCCACCTTTCAAGCTTTTTCACCTTCCCAATTTGCTTCAAGTGGATTAAAACAGTTTTATCACTAACACCGCAGCCTGCAGCTAACTCGGACGTGGTTTGCGATGGATCCGCTTCCACAATAGCCTTCAATTCTTCATTATCAACTTTGGTCTCCGGCCGTCCACGGGGCTTGTTATGCAGGTCGAAATTTCCAGAACGAAAACGTTGGAACCAAAAACGCACTGTGTTTTCTTTTGCGGCACCGTCGCCATACACATCATTAGTCCTTCGAGCCGTTTCTGCAGCACTGGTGCCACGGTGGAACTCGTACTCGTAAATAACGCGATATTTCAAGTTTTCCATTTTGTAAACTGAGTGACGCAAAGAAAAAAAAATTGAGGAAAAAACAAATGAATTATAATTTTCGAAACACAAATACTTGAGTAAATAGCTGTATAAATTTGAATTTGGTATTCCTAACCAAAGAGAAGATATTTGAGATCAAAGTTGCCAGTACGGCAGAACGCCAATTTCATATGTAAGGACCTAATATTTGGAGAGAACACGGTCAATAGGGACAATAAAATAATTATATAAATAATTTGATTCTAAATAGTTTAGCAGAAAATTCAAACAATATTCTTCGGTTCTTCCTTCTTTTTTATTTAAAATTTCATACGATTTTTAGAAAACTATATATATTTTGAAAATCTTCTGAAGAAGCATATGTTTCCAGATAAGAGAGCAAAAAATGTATAGTAAAGACTTTCAATAAACTTTCATTCGAAAAAAAATTGATATTTACTCCGTGTTACTCGATCAACTATTAATGAACCACAAATTTGATATTTACTCCGTGTTATTCGATCAACTATTAATGAACCACAAATTTGATATTTACTCCGTGTTATTCGATCAACTATTAATGAGCCACAAATTTGATATTTACTCCGTGTTATTCGATCAACTATTAATGAACCACAAATTTGATATTTACTCCGTGTTATTCGAACAACTATTAATGAACCAAAAAAAAAATTAACATACGAAATATTTACAGGCAGTCCTCGACTTTCATACAATTTGCTATTTCGTACATATTTTATACTTGTACATTTAATAGTGACTAGCTGGTTGATTGATAGAAATTACTTTAAAGCAATAAATCCGCCACATGTATTTTCATGGAACGTTAAATAAATAAATATTTAGTATTTTTTTTTTCATTTAAATAGCTATTGCTTACTCATCACAACTGAACTAGTCAATCTAATGACTTAATCAAAGATGGATGTCAACAACGAAGATGTTAGTGAGTTATCAGTTCTGTTGGATGCTACCACCAGCCGCGCTGTTACATAAGTCCTCTTCTAGCACCGTCTACACTAGAAGATCCCAATCTGCTTTAATTTTTGTGAATGCAACGTCACTGACATAAGTGACTATGAAGGAATTGTTTAAAGGGACTCCTCCTTCGACGACGACACACCTGAGTGAGAAGAGAATACTAGTGGCGATGGTCTTAAGATCCAATATATTAATGAGTTAATTAAATCTCATTCAGAACCTATGTAATGTCGAACAAGAACTTAATTGACCTGAAAGACGTAAAAAGGATACAAGCTGTTACAGAGGAACCTGATAATGAAGAACTGACATTTAAAAGATTTTGACAGTCAAGAATATAAATTAATGACAAATTTCAATAACTATATATGATGGAAATATATGAGAGAATATGTCACAAGTTCGTAGGGCAATTAATGAGAGGCTGGAAATATATGAGAGAGTATATTACAAGTACGTAGGGCAATTAATGAGAGAATGAAAATATATGAGAGAATATATCACAAGTACGTAGGGCAATTAATGAGAGGATGGAAATATATGAGAGAATACTCGTATATCACAAGTACTTAGGGCAATTAATGAGAGGACGGAAATAGATGAGAGAATATATCACAAGTACGTATGGCAATTAATGAGAGAATGAAAATGTATGAGAGAATATATCACCAGTACGTAGGGCAATTAATGAGAGGATAAAAATGTATGAGAGAATATATCACCAGTACGTAGGGCAATTAATAGAGACACAACGTGCTGTAAATCTCTCTGCCAAGAAAAGAAAAGGAAGGGCAACATGCAATTATCTTTTGATAAGTTTTCTATTAAAAAAAATACCTGATAGTAGTACTAATGCGCACACTTAAGGAGGTATTCTACTCTAGAGGCGTGAATTTCGGGCGTTTTTTCAGACTTAATAAAAAAAAACTAAAAATATTTTTCCTATACATTTTTAACAGTTTGTTTATTGATGATTTGAGAATGTACAAAAAAAAATTGAAAAAAAAATTCAAGATGCTAGCTGTTATATCTTGTCGTAAAAAAAGGGGGTAAGCTGGTCGACATGATTGGAGCCCTTTCGTAAACTTGAAACAAAAATTATACACAGTTTCTTGATAAAAAATAATATCGTTATACTCGTAGTTGGTACAAAAAAAACGTAAAATGGAGACTGAATTTTTTTTTTCACTCTATTTTTCAATTTTTTTTTAAATAGTAAGATAGTAACAATATAAAAACGTTGATCAACGTTTCGCACTAAATTTGAAGGCAATCGATTTAATGAATGTTGAGATTTTATGTCGACCAGGTCGAAAAAGTAGTTTCGAGAAAAACGCGTTTAAAGTTTTGAGATTATTGTCTGAGTCATATCGGTGCGGCGTAATTGCTACCTCGTTTATAGCTATAACTTCGTAAATATTAAGAATTTTTAAATTTCCTTTTGAGAGCATATTCTTAAAAGTCTAAACTCTAAGAATATGCAAAAAAAAATCAAATATCTAGAGTGGAATACCCCCTTAACTTCATCAATAACATTTCTCAGTAACTATTATAGTTTGGTGATTATAAGAGTATATTGGATTCGTGAATACTGTACCTATGTTAACATTCTTTCTTTGTTTTTTTTATATCGCTCTACTTTTGTACATGAACCAATTGTGTACTTAAGTCGAGGACGGACTGTTTGTTTAATAAATAAAAGCAATTATATATTATTTTTCTAAAATAATTAACTATAACAAATTGAGTTTTAATTGAAACATTTAAAGCTTATTATAGATCATTCAACCAGAAGAGTCATTTTGCAATAGTGTGAATAACAGTGCGTTTACAAAAACGTGTCACTTTATTTTTTAATGAAGGGAAAAAGCAAAAAAAATGTAAAAATAATATTTTATATTCAAACATTGAAATGAATACACACGTTTTGTAAATTAAAAATGCTGTCAACTTAAACTGTATTATAATATTCATAAAAATAAAATGAAAGTAAGTTTATTTAATACGTTAATCGTTTAGACCCGGCAGATTCTAGGAAACATTAAATAACAATAATAAATTTTTAAAAGATTAAAAATAAATATATCATAAGTAGGTACAAGTATTATAAAGTAAAAATTTTCGTCAGCTTTAATTAGATTATGTCACATAAAAATACAATTATTATTGTATGTAAGATTATTTAACATATTAATGTATCATAATTACAATACCAAATAATAGTGGATGGAGTGATACTAAATTCTAGGAAACTTTAAGTTATAACAAAGTACATTCTAAGCTTTCGAAAATTTTTTAATTGTAAATTACATCAGACAAAAATCGCACTCCTAATTTCGACATGGTAGTGTTTTTCTAATCACCGAGTATTTTAACAACAATACAAACGTGCGCTCTGCGCGAACCAATCGTGTGGCATTCTAATACCAATACCACTACATAAGTTGGGTAATACAGAGATTGTTACTTATACTATTGCAAAATGACTCTTCTGGCTGAACGATCTATACAAAAAATAATCTAAAATGTTAATGTAAATAAAAAAAAATCATTTTTTATTTATTTTTCACTCATGGCTCTTCTAAGACGAGCGTATTTTTATTATTCTTAAACACCCTTAAGCTAAGATAAAACACCCTGTTCATTTATCCATGACAACTTCTTCAAAATCTGTTATCCAATAGCCAGAGGCATCTTAGAGCTTTTTTATATTTTGCTTTTCAAATGTATTTTTTTCTTCTTCATGCATTTTTGTGAATGATTAAAAATACTTTTCTTTTTTCTTTTACATTTTCAAGCACTTTTTTCCATCAATTTTGTCTTGATTTAAGTTAAATATTTCATTATCATAAAATGATTTATAAGGATTATTTAACATTCATATTTTTAAATCTAAGAAATTTCAAAATAAAATTTTTTATTTGGCCAAGTAATTTTTTGCAAAGTTTTCATAAAAGGGGCATTTCATTAAATGTTGAATCGTAGTATAAATAAAAAATCAGCATATATATTTTATTTGCAAAATACCTGCCAAAATGGACACAAGTGCACTGAGTAGCTTAAAATGCCTCCATATATATATATATATATATATATATATATATATATATATATATATATATATATATATATATATATATATATATATATATATATATATATATATATATATATATATATATATATATATATATATATATATATATATATATATATATATATATATATATATATATATATATATATATATTTCGAAATTGAATCAATACAATGCGAGCTGACGGCTTTTGAATTTTGTTTGTATGCTCAACTTTCGCCAAGTAAATAAGGATTCCAAGCAGGTGAACTCTCCAACATATTGTGAATATTTGATCATGCCACTGCTGGAATAGCCTGTGTTTAGTTCTGCATGCTAGCGCTAGCCATATGTTAGCTCATGTGAACCCGCATTTAGCATAGCTCACCCACAAGAAACATGATACATACTCGTACTTTGCTCAAACTAGCATAGCTGTAGCTAATGCATCTAGAAACTTTGATTCATCCTCGTCACTTACATATATTATGTATAGTAACAAAGCTTACTTATTTTGTACGGGGACACGTGCTTTATTATTATATTTAGTCCTTTGTATGGGAAATATTATTATATTTGGTCCATTGTTTGGGAAATATGGATGATACCATATATATTAAAATCAAAAATGTTTTGAACTGGAACATTCGTAACACGTGTAATTTTACAATATGTTTCGTACAGGCACATTAGTAATATATTACTAAATTATTATAATACTTGTTTTTGCATGAAGATATTAGTAACGCATACTAAAATATTACGTGTTTTGTACAGAAATATTGTTAAAACATAAGTGTTTTGTACAAACACCTTAGTAATACCTTCATATAAAAATTGTACATGGATTTTACAAAAACAAGATGTGTTTCGTTCGAAGACATTTATGCAAAAAATGTGGCTTATTAGCAACACGTGCTAGATTTTACATTTATTACAATACGTGTACATTTAAAATATTAATATTCATATAGAAATTTTATATGGGAACATTAGAAGTATTTTATGTTTTATCAAGGGGTATTATGAAAATTTGATAAATATTATATATTTTTTTGGAAAAAAATTTATATACTCGAATATTAGGATATTTATTAATAACATTTGTCGAATTTCATCGCATTTTGTACGAGATCATTTTTAGTAACATTCGCTTAAATATTTCATATTTTGTGCGGGTTTATTTTTAAAATATGGTTAATTATTATGTTTTATCTACAGGAATAAAAGTAAGTCATGCTATAATATTAATTGTTTTGTATATAGACATAATATTTTTTTTCTGCGATATTTGACTGACGTGTTAAGTAACATATTAACTTATTTCGTACAGTAAAATCACTAACACACGCGTAAAACGGCATGCTTTATATGGAGACATTAGTAATTCGTGATAAAAAGTGTTTTATACAAATATAATTTAATGTACATTAAAATTGTATATATTCGCTTAAATACATCTGAATGTTTAATTGAGGACAATAAGTTTATTTGTTTAGTATAACATAAGTATTTAAAATGATTGATTATTGTTGTTTATAAGATGAATAGTTACTTTAGTAATACTTGATGGTTTCTTATTTAATTGTTGACAAAATATATAGAAGTTCGTTCACGGATATACCAGTATTCCTCGCTAAATATTTTTAGAAGAATCGAAAAATTTATTTCGTCAAATCGTATTACCATAAATGCGTCGTTTGTGGGATTTCAAATATTTTTTTTAAAAAAAGATTTAACGAAAAAATATATTTGAAATTGTTTTACTTATTAGAGCACAGATATTGTACACAGAGTTGTTAAAAATATAATTAGATGGCACAACAAAATAAGATTTAAGAATTTTTCAAATTATATTTACTTATACCATTTCTAAGACTACAATTTAAGATAATTCTAGTAAAACTGTAATAGAAAATGTATTAAAGAATTTTAACGTTACTGAGAAATAATGCGGGGATTTATTTGGATTTTAAAAAATAATCTTGTTACCGACAAGTTTGAAATTTCATTTTAATAATCCATCAGGTCTTGTTATGATATCTGTAAAATTTATCTCATGGCCTATCTGTTTGATATAACAAATACAAAAACACAAAACGTCATTTGAAAATACAAAACGTTATACAAAAACACAAATTAATTTATATTTGTGAAATACAAAAATCAAATCGTACCGATACAAGTTTCTTAAATTACTAACAAAGATGGGATTTCCCTAGAATGACTAGCTTAAATACCAATACCATATATAATATATTATCATATAAATACTAGTTTTAATTTGCCGTAGTTTGTTAATATTTGATGTTTGCCTGTTGTTAATTTGTTTTATGTATAAATGTTTCCCATCACGTTGCTACATTTTGTTTTCACGCCAATTGTTCAATTATTTTTTTTAAATAAAACCACTTTTAAAAGTTATTATTATAAATTAATTGAAATTACAACATACCAACATCAGGATGTCGAAAATATGACTATACAGTTCAACCTGACGGGTGTATTGCAATGTGACAATCTTTCCAACCAGTCAGAAAGAAAGATGTAAGAGAGACCTTAACGTGAAAACTAAATTGGAGCTCTTTTTTAACCCTTCCCTTCCGGTACTAAAAAAAATCGTGCGTTCCGGTGCTGTGTATTCAATACATATCAATAAACATGTAAAAATGAACGATTTAAAATCGGAAAAATAAGAATATTCATGGCCAATCGCTTAAATTAATTAAATTTGAAGTCAAAAGTGATAGTAATTGAAATTTAATTGCTGAAAACATGAAAAAACATTGGCCTACGTTCACAAAACGGACGCAGAGACCACCTCGTATGAAGGCCCGCGAGCTACTGAAACGGAACTCGGAACACTAACGCTGTGTATGTTATACCTCGAAGGAAGAAATAACTGCGAACTGAGATTCTATTCAAGCGTAAATGTATTACGGAGGAATACCTAAAATCTGAACCCAGTATTTATTACATTTATAGAGATATTAAAGTTTTTAGAAGCAATGTGTACTACGTTACGTGGTCACATAAATCATTCAAATGACTATCCATCCCCACGAAATCCATAAACATATACGTGAGCACATGCCCACGAACCCCACAAAGACGGACAGTCACCCGAACATTATTTTTCATATAAAGTGAGATATCATCAATCAAAAGGAAAGGAAGGGATGGTGGAGAGGAAAGGAAAAGAAAAATCAGGAATGAAACACGGTATTTTACTGACTAGAAATTAAGAGGTTTTTCAGTCGCTTCTTAAAGCATGCCAAGGACAGAGCGAGTCTTATATTGGTTTGTAACTGATTCCAGAGTCTCACTGCATGGACAGTAAAGGACGACGTAAAGAAAGAGAAGCGGCGAACTAGAAAGGCCAATAAACAATCTCTGTTTGAGCGTAGCGCTAATCCATGATTGGAAAGACGCTGAAAATTCTCGGCGAGATAAGAGGGAGCGGCGGAACAGTTAAGGATATTATACAATAGAGACAGTATGTGAATTTGGCGTCTATTTCTAACATTCAACCAGTTCAATGCCTTCTGGTATGAAGTTATATGATCGTACTTACGTAGGTTGAAAATGAATCTTAGACACACATTAAGTGGTTGCTTAAGGTACTTCTCCGCATCTGCATATGTTTAAAAAAACATATTTGGTATGAAAACCGCAAAAAACTTACCAATAGAAGATGAACTAGAAAAAATCTTTGTAAATCTTATGATATGAGATAGTAATACCACACGTTTGATTGTATTAGGGAATTTATTCCCGATTTTTACAAAATATCTCTGATGTGGCCGATAAGTACTAATTATTACTAACATTATTTTTTTCATTCAATGCGTAAATGTATTACGGAGGAATACCTAAAATCTGAACCCAGTATTTATTATATTTAAAAATATATTAACGTTTTTAGAAGGAATGTGTACTAGTTACACATCACAGGACAAGAAGGGTTAATTTAGTGTTGAAATAATATTTTAACTTGACTTTTCTTGTACCAGGGCAAATCGTCACTAACTTCACTCCACTTAACCAACGGTTAACGAAATGCAATCTTACAATCCCACTTAACACACCGTCACAAAAATTAACCTAAGCACATTCAATATTAGTTCTTGTAAAATTAACCTAAGCACATTCAATATTAGTTCTTGTAAAATTAACCCAAGCACATTCAATATTAGTTCTTATAAAATTAACCTAAGCACATTCAATATTAGTTCTTATAAAATTAACCTAAGCCCATTCAATATTAGTTCTTGTAAAATTAACCTAAGCACATTCAATATTAGTTCTTATAAAATTAACCTAAGCACATTCAATATTAGTTCTTGTAAAATGTAAAACCTAATATGCTTCTTTGGAAAAAAAGTTCATTCCTGAATTTGAATTAATTTATGTATTTAATTTTATCACTTCCAATAGATAGTTTTGATGATCACCGTAGCCTAGTTGGTAGAATGCTTGACTTCCAGCCTAGGGTTATTGTGTTCTATTCCCAATTGAATTGTTTTATACTTTTATTGTATACAGTACAACCTGGTGAGTTTATTGCATGTGACAATCTTTCCAAACCAACCAGAAAGGTGTTAAATAAGCATTGAGCGAATACTAGATTTAGATACTTTTTAAAAAATCTGTACACCAGCGGGAATCGAACCCACTTCCTCCTGGCTAGAAGACAGGGATCTTACCAAATTAGTCACAGAAGTTGTTGATGTAACACAAATGAAAAAAAATACAGATACCAGTCTTGTTTGTAATAAAAATATATGTTAGGTTATTTATAATGAAGGATTGTTCAAATCAAACAAGATTTATTTATTTGAGACTCAACACGGTTATGACAAAAGACCAGTAACAGGAGACAATATGGCTGCCGTGTCCATTAGTTATGTGACACGTTACTGTACTTAAGAAAATGTAGCATGGTCCCTGTGACGTTTGAAATGTCATGTCTCAAAGGGATGGGGTAAAATCGTTTTTATTACAAATCAAATAGTGAAAATCGCTCCTTCTCCGTCAAAATAGACGATATAAACTCATCCCCTCGCCCCATTCTGGCAGGTGTGCCCTAAGGTGCACTGTTGTCCCCTATCCTGTATAACATATACACGAGCGATATGCCCCAATTTTCACGTACACATTGTATCACCGCGCAATACGCTGACGACACAGCCTTTCTCTCTTCATCGAAATATGAGTCCGTATCCCACAACAGACTGCAAGACTTCATTCCCATTCTGGAGCACTGGTGCACCAAATGGAAGATCAAAATAAATCCCACCAAAAGCACAGCAGTCCGTTTCTACATCAAACCCATCAGAACTCTTAAACTCTTCGGCCAGAGCGTCCCATGGTCAAAACACGTAAAATACCTAGGCCTCACATTAGACAGTAGACTCTCGTGGCATAAACACGCCCTCAATATCAAATCAAAAGCTCACGGAACACTCAAATCATTATTTCCCTTGATCAGTAAATACAGCAAACTTAGCACGCGCACTAAACTCCACCTATATAAAGCGATCGTCAGACCGCAACTGACATACGCCCTTCCGGTCTGGGGCCACGCGAGGAAAACAACGCTACATCACATTCAGATCATTCAAAACAAAGCCCTCCGCATAATTTTAAAAGCATCCTACATCGTCCGTAATTCAAGACTCCACGCAGATACCAAACTACATACTATCCCCGAACATATGCGCGCTCTGGCCGAAAGGTTCTACAGCTCTATATCCCGTCATCCCAACCCAGTCATAAAAGCCTTAGATAACTACAACGCGAACACCAGTTACAGACACACTCGTCCGAAATCAATATTGCGAAACATCCCCCCGACCCCCCCCCCCCTCTTTAACTCTAATCATCCCCCCAAATGACCCCCCGATTGTCACTCTGAACACCCCATCATCGATAATTCCTCCGGCAGACAGTTTACCCCCATAGGCAACTGCATTTCTCACCTTCAATAAACATTTTCTACACCTTAATATATTTATAAAAGTCACACACGTTTCCCCACTCATTTACTTATCTACATATACTATATTCATTCTTATAATTTATTCACCATCATTATTTTTTTTTTTTTTTTTCACCCATTCAATATAAAACAGTGTGTGACGACACAAATTTATGTATATTTGTATTTAATATTATGTATATATCATCATATTTATATATGTATTTAATCGTTTATAATTTCTCATAATCATTCATAAAATCTAAACATTTACCACAAACCTATCCTTTCCCGATTCCCAAAAAGATCCAAAAATTTCCAATAAATATCTTAACAGTCAGAACTTATCCGATGAGGGAGTAAGGTGTCCTACCATCGGACCGAAACTCCGAACAAGCTATCCATCACTTGGAACATGCTACATTTTCTTAAGTATAGTGATGTGACACAACATAAACAAGGAACATATACTCATAAGCTGTATACTTAGATAGACTGGTCAGGATATTTGCTTTAATAAAGTTTTAGTGAAAGAGTTTTATTTCTTTCTTAACAAAAACTTCCAATCTCACGCGAGTATATAAATTGGTAACAGCTTTTAAAATAACTCAACAAGTTGTTTTTTTAATGTAGTACTTATAACAATCATACTCAGGGGTGGAACTATGGGTGGGCAAGAAAGGCAGTTGCTTCGGGTGCAGCCTGTATTAGAGTGTAGAACTGGAGCTTCGTTGAATATGTAAAAAATTAAAATTGACAATTTTCTTATGTCAAGAACTAGTGACAAGTTAGTGTTTGTAACCAAATGTGTGCATAGTTTTAAACTTTAGAATTAAAGACAGTAAAATGAAATGAACTTTATGTATTTTGTTGAATTGACTCCAAATAGTTTGTAGTACCCTAACATAATCTCTCGGAATGATAGTTGGGATAAAATAGCAATGTTTTTCTTATTCCTAAAGAGTATATTATAAAAGATTCTTCTTAATCCACTTCCTGGCTCATAACTGCGTCAATATGTATTTTTTTAAATTACAAAAACATTGGTTCATCCCACCTATATTGTTTTTGACCAAAATAAAATTTGAATTGCAGAGTAACCTTAAAGGTTTGGACCAAGGGGGATCCAATTGAGAATATTTATTAAGATGGTGGATAAATAAAATAATATAAAATATCAAATTTAATTAAATTATCAAGTAAAAGTACTGTTTCTAAATTTTCGGAACAATAAATACTGTTTGTTAATCTTCTCTTAAGTCCTTCATTTAATAATTATATTATACAATATTTAGAGAGTAGACAATTAAGATATTTTCAATTTGAATATTCCTTTGTAGGAAAATATTATGTAATATTACATTAGCATTATACAATAATGCCCAGTTTAATATTAATTCCCATTCTTTGGAAGAATATCATTCCCATGATATAAATTTAAATTGAAAAAATAAATAAATGCATTACTTATTTTGAAAACGTGTTTTTATTTTAATCCTTACTTTTAAGTCAAACATAATTTTATTTATTCGGGACAGCAACCTTCGCGATCTAGTTGGTAAGACACCTGACATCCACCCGGGGGTTTCGAGTTTGATTCCCGATGGTACCAATAGTTGGTAAGACACCTGACATCCACCCGGGGGTTACGAGTTTGATTCCCGATGGTACCATTAGTTTGTAAGACACCTGACATCCGCCCGGGGGTTTCGAGTTTGATTCCCGATGGTACCAATAGTTGGTAAGACACCTGACATTCACCCGGGGGTTTCGAGTTTGATTCCCGATGGTACCAATAGTTGGTAAGACACCTGACATCCACCCAGGGGTTTCGAGTTTGATTCCCGATGGTACCAATAGTTGGTAAGACACCTGACATCCACCCGGGGGTTTCGAGTTTGATTCCCGATGATACCAATAGTTGGTAAGACACCTGACATCCGCCCGGGGGTTTCGAGTTTGATTCCCGATGGTACCAATAGTTGGTAAGACACCTGACATCCGCCCGGGGGTTTCGAGTTTGATTCCCGATGGTACCAATAGTTGGTAAGACACCTGACATCCACCCGGGGGTTTCGAGTTTGATTCCCGATGGTACCAATAGTTGGTAAGACACCTGACATCCACCCGTGGTTTTCGAGTTTGATTCCCGATGGTACCAATTGATTGATATTTTCCATGAATGAGCTCCGTTACTTTCTGAATGTATCACAAATCACAATTTAATGACACCCAAAAAGCAATAAGTATTTCAAAATATACAAAGAACAAGAATTATAGTCCACCAATAGTCTGGGACTGAATAAATTAGCTAAACTCAATGTTTTTTATCTGTCATAAGCACAGACTATGTGCGGCTGCACCCTTAGCACCTACTTCGGGCCAGCCCTGTATTTAATTGAAACATGATAGTCTTTGTACTGAAACTACTCGAAAGAAATGATAAAATGTTTACCTCAAAATTTATAAATGAAGGAAAAATTAAAGAATATATCAAAGTTAAATATTTATTTTATGTACAGATTTATTTTACAAATTGCACTCCTTTACATTATCTTAAAAATAAAATATTAAAGCTGTTAGATGCGCAAGGGGGGGCAGGGCCCCTTGCTTTTTGTTATGTTTTAAGAGTACAGTTTATTTTATCAGTTAAATCATAGCACTTCTTTCATATTTATGCCAAACCAAGTATCATTCATTTTACAATTTAATTATTGATCACATAAAGGCTCCACTTAAAACTCAAAGGGTCTGTCAACAAGCACAGAAAAGAAAAACATTATCAAGGATTGTTTTGGGAAAAATCATTAAAGCAAATTATTGTAAAACAGGATTAAAATTATAGATTTTTTCAGGCCAACAATAACTCTTGTGACAAAATTTGTCACAAGACAAGTCTTATTAGAAATATTTTTTTAGCAATATCTACATTTGTCGTCCAACCCAGTTAGATATTCAGTGGATCATGCCCTTTGTTAAAAACAAACACCGATAAATTATTGCCTAAATTACAAATTTATCAGACCGACTGCACTTTAAAAAAGAAATCTGTTTCATAAACCTACTTTGTAAGACTGACTTCCAGCCCGAAGGCAAAAGGTTGGATTCCCATTTTAAATAAAATAGTTATAGTTTGGTTTTCATTTTAGGCCTCTCCAGCATCTTTCCACTGGGTCGAAAACCCACCAAAACGTGTCACGTGCAATCAAAGTGTAGTGCAAAGTATTTCAATTCTAATTTTCAGTATTCAGCACTTTTTGTCTTAGATTCATAAAATGGTGAGTACACTTATCCCTTGATTTACTCATTTTATTTTTACACTGGCTTACCTTAACACGGTTAAGCAAAATACTTTTTAAAATATTGTAGTATCTATATCCACATTATTTGAATTTTGTCTAGTAAATTATACATCTATTCAATCAGCATAATTAGCACTGAGAGTCAGATCGGCAGAGAAAAAGGCCAACAACACAATAAATAGCAATACATAATTGTCAGTTACTACAATAATTTTTTCCAATTTATTTTATTTTCACATTAAATAGTTAGTTCCAGTGTATTGAAAAAAAAAATTTTGTTTTTTTTAACCTGGCGAGTTGCAATCTCTTCCAACCAACCAGAAAGATGTCTTTATAGGCCCTAAGTGAAAACTAGACTGAAATCCTATTTAAAAAATTTGGGTTCCAGCGGGGATCGAACCCGCAACCTCCGGATCGGCAGACAAGTGTCTTAAAGGTGGCAACCTTCGGATCGGCAGACCAGGCCACGGTGGTAAGACATAATAAAATATTTTTAGTTATTTTCGCCAATAACTAAAAATATTTTACTATGCCTTTCTTTGATTTTTACAAGATTTGAAGATTTCTTTTTAGTATGTTTTTGGCACCTTTATTCAACATTTACACAAGTTTTATATCTTAATTTTACCGGATTTCGATATTCTGTAAAAATATCATCTAATTTTCTTGCCTCAATTTGTGCAATTTTGATTAAACTTGTCTACTGTGTAAATCGAGGGTTCGGTGTACATTGTAAATTAACAAAAATAGAAAAGTTGAAAACAATTTTAGAAGTACAGATTTTCTCTAATTTTATTCCAGTATCTACCTTATGTCAATTTTGCTGTAACATTGTAAATTAACTTATAAAATATAAATGTGAAATTCATTGTATATAATATTGAAATATCTCATCACATTCAAATCATTGTATATACTATTGAAATATCTCATCACATTCAAATCATTGTATATAATATTGAAATATCTCATCACATTCAAATCATTGTATTGTAAATATTGAAATATCTCATACCATTCAAGTCATTGTATATAATATTGAAATATCTCATTGCATTAAAATAAATGGCAAGAATTGAGGCACACTGAACATTTTATCTATTTACAAAAATAATAACAATGTGTTTTTATCTTTGAATATATTTATTATTATGTAGTTATTCAAAATGATTAGTCCACAGTTTTTCCTTAGTTTTTAAATAAGTCCAAAAGAATATATATATATATATATATATATATATATATATATATATATATATATATATATATATATATATATATATATATATATATATATATATATATATATATATATATATATATATATATATATATATATATATATATATATATATATATATATATATATATATATATATATATATATATATATATATATATATATATATATATATATATATATATATATATATATATATATATATATATATATATATATATATATATATATATATATATATATATATATATATATATATATATATATATTATATATATATTATATATATATATATATATATATATATATATATATATATATATATATATATATATATATATATATATATATATATATATATATATATAAATATATATATATATATATATATATATATATATATATATATATATATATATGTATATATATATATATATATATATATATATATATATATATATATATATATATATATATATATATATATATATATAAATATATATATATATATATATATATATATATATATATATATATATATATATATATATATATATATATATATATATATATATATATATATATATATATATATATATATATATATATATATATATATATATATATATATATATATATATATTTATATTTACAGCAGTGACGCAAATAAAGAAAATGAAAACTACTTTGAACAGTAGTGTTGTTATAAGTTTATTTCAAGAAAATAATACTCGCAGCTTAAAGTTGTAAGACACTTCACCCATACCTGGCTTTATGGAAGAGATACGTTCAAGAAAAGTTGTTCATAAATCGAAATTCCGTATATTGAATAAATTTTTTCGATATGAATAAATATCAAATGTGCATTATATGTTCCATGAAGAAATATGATAAATCAATTTAATATTTGAGAAACATCTTAAGTTTATTCTGAAATATGTAGATAGAGAAAACGTATTCATTTGTAATACAAATAATAAAATATGTAGATTCATCCTTCTTTTATCCTTCTTTTAAAGCTCCACAAGGGAGCATAGGGAGGCCACCAGTCTTCTCCATTCAGAGCGGTGTTGGTAATCTCCCTCCACGACATTCCTAACGCTCTGACTTCCTTGTCATAGGAACGGTACACCGTGAGAGAGGGTCTTTCAGGCCGTCGGGACCCCAATGGACAGAAAAACAGCGCCTTCCTCGGCTAACTATCATCGGGCATTCTCAGAACATGTCCCAGCCATGACCATCGCCTCTCCCGAATTACAGAGACGACAGACCCCTGCTGGGTGCGCCGACGTACAGCGTTTGTTATGTGGTCATACCACCTGATTCCCAATATCCTCCTGAGACACCTGTTTTCAAAACTAAGTATCTTGCGCTCCTGAGCCTTGGTGAGATGCCAAGATTCACAGCCGTACAGGAGGATCGGGATGACACATGCGTTAAACAGACGGCATTTTGTTGTGACGCTGAATCCAGTCGCCTTCCGAATCCTATCCATGTTGTTGAACACCCCATAGATAGAGACAACATAATTTGTAATACAAATATTAAAATATATAGATAGAGGAAACATATTCATTTGTAATACAAATATTAAAAAATTGATGCTTTTATAATGAAGAATTAGAAGATTCCATATGAGAATTAATATAATATATTGTGAAGCAGGAACTGGGTGGAAATACCCATACAAAATTTGTTGTTTCATATATTTTCTCTTTTTCTCCGCAAGCTGCTTATAATAATTTATAATCTCAATAATTTTTCGAGAGACTTCTGTCTTCATCGGGATCATTTTGAATTAGAATTGAATTTCTGTTTCAAAATGGGGAAAAATGACGACAAATTTCATCAATATTAATTCTAATTTCGTCTTCTGTGTCGCTTAAGTGAGGATCTTAGTCTGTTTTCCGTATTGCTTAAGCAAGGATCTTAATCTGTTTTCCATGTTGCTTAAGCGAGGAGTATCTTAGTCTGTTTTCCATGTTGCTTAAGCGAGGATCTTAGTTTGTTTCATTTGGATTCCAATTTTAAAATATTAAGTATGTATATCGAAATTTTTTCCCGTAAAGGGAATGTGTCGATTGTTTTTTCAATTCTGTTAAAGAAATTCCATTAAAGGAGGATCCGTAAAGCGAGATATGGGTGTTCTGAACAACTACTCTAAGGACGATATACACAACTCATAGTGTATTACATAACAACACTGATTTAGAGCATTCCAACACACATAAGCTCTCGTTCATAAAATCAACATTGTCACTAAGCCGGTTTGCACGGAATAACACAACCCAGTTATTAAAGTATCATTCAATTTGTATGACTTGTTAGATTATTATAATTGTATTGAATATATGCCTTGGGATCAAGTATGATTGATTCGATATGAGCGAGTATAGAAATCAAAGTATTGTTAAGAAATAATATTGACACTGCTGTATGAAAATGTGATAAAACAACCATTATAACATACATATACACATGGAGATAAAGCTAACCACTAATGGATCAACTCGGTTTAACAACAAGCATAAACAAGGTAATTCATTATCTCGGAACAATATTCAATGTGTTCAGCAAAAGGTGTCAAGAGTGTTATTGGTGGTTTGAAAATATTATTGTTACCCCTGATGAGCATCTAATGGTCTTAATGACCCAAAATACATTTCTCCTATTGATTGGCCACACAACAAACCTTATCAATAGATAATTTATGACTTCGCCTATGCTTGATACCCCATCCAATTAGGTCTTCAGTGATTAATGTGCTCAGAAGAGAACTAACAAAGTTTTATCTTTGTCTTTTCATAAATGGTCGAGAGATGCATAGAAAGACATTGGTGAACGCACTACCAGGACATACTAACATATTAACTGTGGGGTTTGGACCAGTGATGTTCCCTTTTAACTTTATCACACCAATTCAGATGAATGTGTGGAATAAAATTAACAGCCTTACACAAAATAGGTTAATTAATTGCAGAAAATATGAAAAGAAAAATTTACTGTGAATTTATAAGATGACCTCCGTGGTCTAGTAAGATGCTTGTCTAATAACCTAGGGGCTGCAAGTTCAATTCCCATTGGAATCCAGATATTTATAAAAGGGATTCCATTATGGAATCCACTTAAAGTCTCTTTAACATCTTTCTCGTTGGTTGGAAGAGATTTCCACTTAAGCCAATAATCCCGCCAGGTTGTACTGTATACAACGAAAATGTTACATGAATAATAGAATATATTGAAAAATTAAAAAAAAAAACTCAATTTAACGAACTATTTTTTTAATAAATAAATTCGTTATCACAAAAGGTTTATTTTTTCATAACATTCAAAGATATTTTTTTAATATTTTCTACTCCCTCTAAATATTTTTTATCTTGAGATATTTTAACCTAGTTTGCAGGTTTAAAATATATTAAGAGAAATCTTTTGTAGAAAAGAATTATGTGTTAATAAAAAAAAAGGTAAGTACTTCAAATTTTTAAAAAATGTATTAGTATTATTTATTTTTGCTGAACCTGTTGGATTTAACCCATTGGTACTGAAGTGTTAGCGATATGTTTTCCAAAAAGGTGGAACATATTGTTACAGACATATGTAAATAAAAAAATATTTTTAATATAATCAACATGTTCAAATATGATTAAAAAAAGTTATTAATTAAAACAATCAAATATTTTAGTTTCTTTTTCAATTTTACTTAAAAGTATTTAAGATTTTAAAGTTCTTTGGTATTTGTGTCAAAACTTTTGTTATTAATTTCCCTACCTAGGTATTGCTCTAATGTTTCCTTTACTATTTATACTCATATAATAATAGAAATGCTACACAATTGGCTTATTGTGGTCCCGGATACTACGGTACGGTATTCATCATTCATCTATGAGTATGATCATCCAATATCCAATATCAATACTAAATTACCGCTGGGAATTGATGAGTTTACATGAAAATGTATTCAGTTGATTTCATCTTAATTGTTAAATTTGATAAAAATCAATATTTTTTAAAACTGTTGTTTTTAACTAAATATGGTTTAGTTAAAAACAAAATACTTTTTAAGTTGTTTTTAACTAAATATGGTTTATTTAAAAACTCTACTTGAAAAGTGAGAGATCTCACCAAATTATGTGTTTTTGATGGTAACGTAGAAATATACTTTTGTATTATTACAGTAAAACCTCGGTTTTCGAACTTAATGCATTCCAAAAGGATGTTTAAAAACTGATTTGTTCGAAAATCTAATAAATTTTTCCCACAAGAAGTAATGTAGATTGGATTCATTTGTTCCAGACCCCGAGAAATACACAGTGCAACAACGCAATTAATAGATTAAATAAATGGACATTTAACTGCGCTTTATCTGTACTGAGGAGAGCTGATGGAGTAAGTGGAAGGTGGTGAGGCAGATGGAAAGGAGGAGAGATGTTATTCTTTGGAAAGGGTGCTTAAAAACATCAGGTGACGAACCTTCTGGGGTTCTTTCTCTTTTCTGTCTCACTAAAAACCTGTCCAATGAGGTTTCTTTTTACCTTCGTTTTAATTTTTTTATGAAGTGAGACATGGCATTGTCATTGAAAATGTATGTTTGAGAACCGAATGATTACAGAGGAGAGATGTTCGAGAACTGAGGTTACACTGTATTTCTTATTTAGGATATACTTTGGATATTGGAAATGTCACAAATATAGTACAAAAACTGTTAACTAAATCCCACTATAAGTCACTACCTCCATGACTTTGTTAGTAAGACATATAAGATGGTAAGTATTTCGAGGTGACGGTTGCGGATTAGATAACTGGTTTATACTTCAGGCTTCTTTAACATTTTTCTGATTGTTAAAAAAGCCTAGTGGTAAAAAATTGCTACAAAGCAATAAACCCAGCCAGTTCTACTGTATATAATGAAAGCGTAACATTATACAACACAATGCTCTAACTATTAGTGCTATCAAATTATTTAAAGTAAGTTGTGACACTTTCCTTGCAAGGGTTCGATATGATTCTTCTGTATAGGAATGAATAAGCATATTTATGTTATCTTCCCAAATTTGCTTCAAGTAGTTTTTACTTCATTTGTCAAGTTCATGTAAAAAAATACATAAAAAATTTACGAAATCCATAATTTTGAAAACTTGAAATGTTTTAAATCTGAATTGATGAAATCAACATAAAACAAAAAACACTGTAAATGCAATTATTATCACAATTTCTTGAATATTTTATTACCACTGATTATTTTCTTTGTTTTTGTTAAGCAGTCCAACCACAATAGACTGATTTGTGAAAACACTGCCTGTTTTTAAGTATTCTCAATTTTTAGGCCTTTTTAAAGATAAATAACTAGGAATAATTATTTATTTCATATATCTTCATAGTCATTTTCATATATTTTTCATAGTATTTCAAGCACATTGAATTAAAAAAAAATTTAAATCAACTTAAGGCTCTTGATTGAAATAATGTTCTTCGAAAATTTTAAGATGTTACAAAAATACAGAAATGAAAATTCTCTTTTAATCACAAGATATTATGATTGAAAGATAATTTTATATCATATCTTTACAATTTTATGACCTTACGTTATAAATATAACCCTAAAACAGACGACAAAATGACTGAAGTTAAACAGTTTTTATTAAGGTTTTTAGATTAACAACTAAAATAACACTTAATTACAACAAATCTAGCACCGTAACGGATATCGTTAAATAAATGCAATTTATTCTGATCCACCATCAGCAACAAAATGTCTTTTTAAATATTACTTACTACCTATAGAGGTACTCCTCAGATTCCGAGATCATAAGAATCGCAGCAGTTCGATGCAACACTGTTGCATGTCACCCCGCTCGCAACAGTGAACGAGACTAGGCTGAATAATACTGATGCACTTCGAATATTCTTTGAAAACAGGATATATTAAAACACTATTCAGAATTAACTCAGGGGGAAACACAAAAACAAAACGAGACAATGTTGGTCAATCTTGATGAGGGGGTAGTATAACATTATACAAATATTCAGAAAATCCCTAAAACTTAGTTAAATCTTTTCAAATTTGTGTTACCAGTACATAACAGTTCTAAAAACCAATTTGGAATTAATCATCGAAGTACAACTGAATACTCGGAGCCCCGGTCCAACTGTGGAACACCTTACTCCTTAATCATTAAGGCCTCGGCCACACAGGTAGTAGCCTCGCTTGGTGCTTAGAGCTACGCTGCGAGTTAGGTGACATATCCTAGTGAACCAACGCACCGCATACTATCACAACATACTATCACTGCACGCTTCGTGCCATGCTACGTGACGATTAGTCTCCCAGCGAACAGACGTGTTGGTTAATTTTATTGTGTCACCAAGTGATTTTACAAGATGGCGGATGTTTTAATAACAGCTGTGTATAAAAGGGACCCTTTCTGGAACCCATCGAGCGAATTATACAAAAATGTACCTGTAATAAAATCACTTTGGAATGAAGTTGCACAGGAAGTAAATAAAGATAAGGTAAGTTGTAATGAAATTGGTTAGTTTTGAGAGTGGCATCGTTTGTTGACTCAACCGCTCCCAAATGTTAAATGAATTTGTGCGAAGCACTTTGGTGTGGCCAAGTATGAAATCACCTAGTCTATTTACGTTATACGTTAGCACCTAGCGAAGCACTTTGGTGTGGCCTCGGCCTAAAAGTAAGTGGAGATGGGATATATTTAAAGTGAAATCTAGTGGGCATTGAACCCCATGATGAATGTTCGTGTTAACCTGTGCGGAAAAGTCTTAGTTGTACAGCGTGGTTTAGCTTATGGAGCCGACGTTTCGAAAATGTGGCAGTTTTCATAAGTAGGGCCTGTTTATAATCAACTTCCTGCATTCACTTCGAAAGATCTAATACAACTGATATAAACAACCGCGAAAGCCTCAAAGCATATTTAATAAGACATTTGAAAACGTTATTTTTCAAGGTGGTAAACTTTTTAGTCCCATCTGTCAAACAGCAAAGAATATTCTATAAATTAATTATCAAACAACAAGTAAAAATGTATTTTGAGATTTTTCTGAATATTTCCATTTGAATTATCATAACAAGGCACATATAATGTTATCAGAGAATATCGAGAGTACAGCACCAACAGAATCACTATGGTACCACGATGGGCATTAACTTCCGTAGAATATTGCAAATAATCGCAATTGAAGTCAATCATGAATTACGTTCTATATTATCAAGGCCATTCCGTGTGAGCGGGAGGCGGAGGTGGCAATGCTGGAACTGGAAGTCCTCCATTTTCCGGCTCCTGCATGGCTCCCGGCAGGTAGTCCTTCCAGCTCCTGAACAGGTACCTCGTGAACTTTCTCAGCTGCCTGAACTTGCAGTAGGTCGCCCCCTCGGCCGATTCCAACTGTTGAGTCTGGATGAGGAACCCCTTCTCCTTGAAGGTCTTCTCAAGCTTCTCTCTCTGCAGGGACTTCCTCGACTTGCGCTTCTTGCGCGCCTGGTCCTCGGTCGGTAGCGCGGGGGCCGGCAGTGGAGCCCCGCCCCCTGCCGCGCCCCCTGCTCCCGCCCCTACCGACTGCTGCAAGCTCTCCCGCGGAAAAAACTCATACCCGCGATTAGCCTTATCTCCCGTTCCACTGTAGTACCTAAAGTTCCCACCAGAATCTACTGAGAGCATTTTCTTTTCTTGCAGACTCGGTCTGGCTCCACCGGTAAACTTGAACTTGCAAATGCTGACTTCGGTGGCCGGACTAGCACTGCTGTCGGTGGGCATGGGTGGAATAAAGATCGCTGATCGTTTCCGTTTTGTCGGCACTGTTGTTGATGCACGACTAGTCGACGGACCTCTTTTTATACGTGCTCCGACTGTTGAACTCTCCGAACTTCCACCGGGACTTGATCTATGCTCTAATTCCAAAGGTATCGGAGTACTTCTTTCTGGCCTCGCAGATCCTGGACTGTCTGGTGAGCTAGTGTCAGGAGGCAAGGTATAGGAGTTGCCTGCTGCTAATCCTTGGTAATATAGCAGTTGCGATTGTAACGCCAATGGATGGACAAAAACTCCCGCGTTTGGCCAATAGACGTATCCACCAGGTAAAGGACTCTCGGCTCCTATATCGATTTTACTTAGACAACTAATATCACTTTCACCCGAAGAGGTGTTGTCCTGCATAGCTTTCTTGAAGTCCAACACGGTCATCCTGGGCGCCGGGCTCACCGAGTCGGGGCCACTGGTGCCGGGGACAGGCTCCACGGGAGACCTGTCTTCATTGACTTCCGATTCATGATCACTTTTATCTAATTCCGTTTTACATTCAACGTTGGCTTTGGCATAAACGTTCCCGTGCTTCCTGAGTAGCCGAATCTTCAGGTTGTTCAAGTCCCTGACGCACAAGTTGAGAGGCTCCGTTAGTGACGCTTCCGTAGGACTCAACGGTAACCTCGCAGAACTGTTTTCTACACTCACTGGTTCTTCTTCCGCTTGGACACATTTACTTTTTTTCACTTTAATTTCTTTATTTTTCCTATTCTCCTGCGACAACCTCTTTTCTAAAAGACTAGAAATAATTTTATTTTGAAGATCAGTCCTTTGTTTGTTTGGAGGTACTAGATTGTCAGACTTTTCACCCTTTTCCCTCTTGATTTGTAACGACTTGTCCGCGCTGGTAGTCGCACCGTTCAGCCGATCGTCCACAAGATGTCCTGGCGTCCCCGGGAAGATGGTTCCATAGTTCTTGTAGATAAGGTGGCAGATGTCTGCCTTCTTTGGCTTCCTTCCCCTGCGAGGTTTAGAGTTATTGAGCGTCATCTCTCCCATATAAGGAAGATCCCTATAATTAACTATTTTTGAAGATGCTGAAGATGACGAAGGGGATTCATTGACTGGAGTTGTTCTTCGTTTCCTCGAAGGAGACGATGGGGGTGGGTTAGTTAATGTGGGAGTATTAGCTCTTTGTAGATCATTCTGTATGTTGGTTATCCTCTGCAGCCAGTTCTGTATTGATTCATTAGGCAGTGTGTTGATGTCATAAAGAGGAGCCGGGCTGAGGTCGGTTTGCGCCGCGGAGGAGGTGGTGTGCGGGGGTGGCGGGGCGGCCATGGGGCGCGCCTTGCAGAGGCTGGCCTCGTAGTGGTCCAGATACTCGGGGGGCAGAGCTTGGTGATGGAACTTGAGTTTCCACTGCTGTTTGCGGCGGCTGCGCCCCTTGGGCTTGGGCGGCTCGCCCTCCCGTTCGCGAGGACTGCCGGGGGCCGCGCACCGCTCGACAGGGGCCAGGCACAGTACTCCCTTCCCTTCGTGCAGAGTCGATCTGTAAATATACAATAATATTTACTGTCGTAAAATATTTTCTTTTTTGTAACATGTTTAAACTCAAAGGGGGCCCTATTTTAACCAAATGACAAATTAGACGAAATCATTATACATTCCTATAGGGATAGGCAAACGCACTCGGCGCCAAACAGTCTCGGACTGGACCAAAAGCCTACCGGGCATTTCCCGGTGAGCCGATGTGCAATCGGGCTGAATTGATCAGTGAACACTTTCAAAATGGAATAAAAGTGTCAAATATTTGTTATAAAAAAGGGTCTGGCTCCACCGATTTTCCAGCTCTATTTTAATTGCAGCTCCGCTAATGGCGTCAAATTTTCCTATCATCTCATACATATTTCCCCTCCTCTATATCTATACATCTTCTCATACAATCGCTTCGGTTTCTTTCGGTTACCTTTCTTTTTATCATAATATAAATCACTTTATCCATCTTTCCCGTTGATGTGTTCTTAATTTATTGATCCTGTGGAAATAGATGTTACGTATAAAATTTTCATGCATACAGAATATATTTTGACTTTTTTTTCGAATAAAAGTTTAATGTTTGTTAAAATTAAATATTAATGCAATCGTTGAAATACATTGTCTATTAATATTACTGTTCATGTATGGGAGTAAAATGTGGATGTGGAAAAGGACTGAAAGGAGTCAAATTAACCCTTTCTGTCCTGTGATGTGTAACTAGTACACATTGCTTCTAAAAACTTTAATATCTCTATAAATGTAATAAATACTGGGTTCAGATTTTAGATATTCCTCCGTAATACATTTACGCATTGAATGAAAAAATAATATTAATAATAATTAGCACTTATCGGCCACATCAGAGATATTTTGTGAAAATCGGGAATAAATTCACCAATACAATCAAACGTGTGCCAGTGTGTGACGTTGGTATATTTATTCTAAAAACCCCGCTATGGGTGAGGAAGCGACGCTATACACGTCTCACTCTCACTCTACTTCGGTACATGGGAATGCAAGAAATAGAATCTCAGTTCGCTCGCTTCTCTCACTTCAGTAGCCCGCGGGCTTTCGTTTAAGGTGGTCACGGTCGGTCGATGTTTTTTTTCATGTTTTCAGCAATTAAATTTCAATTAATAGCCCTTTTGACTTCAAATTTAATATTCTTATTTTTCTGATTTTAAATCGCTCATTTTTACATGTGTATTGAATACACAGTACCGGAACGCGCGGACTTTTTTAGCACAGGAAGGGAAAGGTTAACGCCGTAGAAATGCGTGCACTTAGAATACATGGGGTGATGATGTAAAATAGAATACGGAATGAAGTAATTAGGAATGATGATGAACTTAAAGGTGATGGGTAGAATTCGATGGAAAGAACACTGAGATGGTTTGGGCACATGGGACGAATGAATGAAGATAGATTAACAAAACAAATCAGTGCAAATGTGAGTGGAAGGCGTGGTAAAGGAAATTATGGTTAGATCAAATGTATGATATGTTGAAAGAAAGTAATGTAAAAAGTAGGAGAAATCATAGGAATTGTAGGAAAATCTGGTGTTCTCTCCTCTCCTGCTTACCCTGACAGGGAGACGGCGTGATGGTATGTATGTATTGCATCGATCTTCCTCTGTCTCAAAGTGCTCAAGATATGGATGGAGAATACAGCTTGACAAAGTGCTTGAAGAGAAGAGCTTTTGGGTAGTCTTATAAAATGTAAGATTATAAAGGGTGTTTTTTTTGGGTGTTATATGATTTTGAATTGGCCGCCCAGATCGTGCGTTTTAACGCCTCTGGATTATTTTCTTTGGGGTTATGTTAAATCACAGGTTTACACCAACAAACCCAATGCTCTTGATGAAATTGAGGTCAACATTTATCGTGTTATTGGTGCCATACAGCCGGAAATGCTCCACCGAGTATCGAAAATTGGCGTGATCGAATTGGCCAGTGCTATCGAATTGGCCAGTCCGTGGAAGCTATTTGAACTATATCTTGTTTAAATCATAAACGGCATGAACTATTCTTTCAAATTAAACCTTCAGATCTATTTTAGGTTTATTAGTTGTTGTTTTATTTTATTTTAAAGTTCTATCGTTCTTAAAGGGACACTCATCTTATGATCGGTTAAGGTACATAAGCCATCAGCCAGCCACGGTCAACATATTAATGGAATTATCTTCAAACAATAATTGTCGTTAAACAATCTATCAATTGAATTCAAATACACGGCCATTTAAATAATTTATATGTGTTTTATTTCAAAAACAAATCCTATCACACCCAAAAAAACACCCTAGATATGAGAACTACACACATTCGGCTTTAGGTGTAGTGCCGTATATACGGCACTACGCCTAAAGCCGAATGTGTTACTATAGTTCGGATAATCTAGGATGAGTCGTATGACAGCTCACAAATTTGCCCCAATACAACCTTGTAATGATGTTCAGTGATTTTAATTATTTTATCAACTTTCATATAAGCCTCGATTCTAATAAATAGCAAGTTATTCAGGTAAATACTCGTACATTACATAAAACTAACAATAATGATAAATTAATACATCTTGTCACAAATTAGCAAAAATGTGGCACTTTGTTAAAATCAAATAATATTTGGTGACGTTTGTCAAAAGTCACTACGTTAGTCTGCATTGGCTAGGGATGGGGTATTCGATAATTGGATTTTCGAAAATCGATTTTAATAAAATGTTCGAAATTAGTATTAATTCATAGTGGATCTTGGCCTATTTAAAGATATATACAAATCATACAATACATTAGAAAGTCAGTATAATGAAAATTAGGAATTAAAACGTCAGTTTAGAGAAAAACAATTGTTCGATTTATAAAAAAACGATTTTACCCCATCCCTTTGTGACATGACGTTTTAAACGTCGCACGGTTCATCCTAGACTTTCTGAAGTATATCATATGTATTACTATTATTTGGCAAAAATAAGGCGAGCACTATATTGATCTCGATGGTATATTATGTTAGCTCATCCGGTTGAGGCCGAAGTTGCCAGGCTTTAAAAATGATTCCGCCACACAACCAGTATTTACTCGATCCTCCGCTTGCATATTATTCACTGACTGAAGGGATGCTTACTGCAAGAAATGCTCCGGTGTCCAGGACGGCGGGGTGTCGGGCCTGGCGAGGGGCTGCTGCTCTGGGGGCGCGTCTAGGGCGGGGCTCGCTGCCGCGCATTGCCGCTCCGCGCACGGCTCCTGCATACCTCCAACTGCAAAGGAATATTCAAAAGAAAATGTATTAAGTAAGTTTATTTTTTCCTCATCAAAACCATTTTTATGCGAGTTCAGTTCGATCCCATTATTCATGATGTTATAGAAGAGAGAATAAGTCCCCATACAGCGCGATCCACACTAAAAGATCGAAATCTTATTTATTTTTTTCATCACGTACTGACAAAAAAAGAACTGTCCCAAAAGGACTCCTCCTCCAGTAGCTATATACCTGTGTGTGAAAAGAATAGTAGCGACGACGGACTTGGAGGAGACTGGAGAAGGAAAATGACTGGCAGCGCAGTAAATATATTTATAAAGCGGCTTAAAGCCTGAAGTTTAAATAGCCTAACAAGTTGCTGTACTCAAGAAAATGTTGCATGGTCCCTGTGACGTTTGAAATATCATGTCTCAAAGGGATGGGGTAAAATCGTTTTTTTTTACAAATCGTTTTTCATAAATCGAAAAATGATTTTTCTCTAAACTGACGTTTTAATTCCTAATTTTCATTATACTGACTTTCTAATGTATTGTGTGATTTGTATCTATCTTTAAATAGGCCAAGATCCACTAAGAATTAATACTTATTACGAACATTTAATTTTATGTATAAAAAAAATCGAAAATTCAATTATCGTATACCCCATCCCTAGCCAATGCAAACTAACGTGGTGACTTTTGACGAACGCCGCCAAATATTATTTGATTTTAACAAACTGACACATTTTTGCTAATTTGTAACAAGATGTATTAATTTGTCATTATTGTTAGTTTTATGTAATGTACGAGTATTTAACTAAATAACTTGCTATTTATTAGAATCGAGACTTATATTAATGTCGATAAAATAAATAAAATTACTGAACTTCGTTACAAGGTTGTATTGGGGCTAATTTGTGAAACGTCACAGGGACCATGCTACATTTTCTGTAGTATAGTACTTTCATAGAAAACTTCGAGAGCAGATTATTCTTTAACGCCACTAGATCAGAAAAGCCAACTGATCCAAAGATGAAGTCTTAGTTGAGATCACAAAATATGCTTTGCGGATTGATTCAGATGGCCGCAAAAAATACAATACGGCGAAGGGACAAGATTGAAACTAAAACGTGTGCCATTAAAGCTTCTATGGACATAGAGAAATTCGGAAGACAATAGTTTAGATACACGATTTTCTGATGCAAAGAAAAAATCTAACTTCTGTCTTCCCACGGGGGGTGACGACCATCGATGTCGCCAAGTTGACACCTGGACCTCTAAGCAGGCTTTTAGAATTGCCCGCGAGTTATCCTCGGCAAGGAATGAAAACGGATGCCACCTATCCTCGCGGGATGACCCTAAACGAGAATGATAATCGCGGCGCGAAACGGAACCTCCAGATACATTTTAAAATATTTTTTATAACCATCGAGAATTGAACCCGAAGCCTCCGGGTGGAAGACCAACGTCTTACCAACTAAGTCATGGAGGTCATCGAAGGAAGAAGAAGAATAAGGATAATATTATAAAATATCTTTACACGTACACTACACTACACCTAAAGCCGAATGTAATATTATCCCATATTCTTACAAAATATATTTTTTTGAACATATGCAGATTCGAGGTTGTACCTAATCTGATGGCTGTAGCAACTGCCTTCCTATCGTGACACTCAACTTATATTTTTCAATAGTTTAATATGTGTATAAAAATCCTCGTTAGCTACTCGTACTTGTAAGATCAAAATGGAAAATAGATGTCCACATACGGAGCACACCAAACTGGAATAATTTGACAAGAATAATAAGACAGAGGGCGGGCTGTGGACGGCCAAGTCAGGTGTGACACCATGTCTGCACACAAAAACAGTGCCGTTTTATCTCTTTTACGGGCCCTGATAATAATGTGGTGCTAGAGGCGAATGCTCCGTATCCCATGGACCGCAAGGCGCGCCACCATATCTAACATCCAAATATTGGGGATTACCGAAAGTCTTTCGACATGCAGAAAAAGAATCCTAACGAGAAATGGAGGATATGAAACAGAAATATGAAAACCAATCGGAATGGCAAAATCAGTTATGATAAGTCTGACAAAGATTAGGATTGACCGGTTTATGCTCGAATTTAATCATCTCGTGCGGCTTTTAATAAAATGAGAAGCGTATTCTGCGATGATAATCAAAATTTGAAACTTCGACAACGATTAGTCAAATGCTACGTTTGGTCAGTGTTATTGCATGTAGTGGAATCATGGACCCTCAAAGCTGGTAGTATGAACAGACTGGAAGCAGTCGAAATGTGGATGCACCGGAGAATACTACGGATACCCTGGACGGATATGGTCAGCAACACAAGCGTTCTTCAAAGAGCCAAAGTTGATAGAGAGTTCCTAACTAATATTAAAATCCGAAAGGTGTCCTATTTGGGTAATGTACTTAGAGGAGAAAAGTACAAATTACTGCACCTGATCATCCAAGGCAAAATAGAGGGTCGAAGAGGTTTGGCAGGAGGCAAATATCCTGGCTCCGCAATATACGTGATTGGACTGGTATAAGGAGCGTTGGGAATCTTTTTCGGGCTGCTGGGGGGGGGGCAAAGATGCCTACTCTCAAGTGATATTCAACGTTGGGGGGGGACCTGACATGACACTAGGAAGAAGAAGAAGGTTTATGCTTGAAAAAAACAAAATCCTTCTATTGTAGTTAAATCTAGTATTCTCCATAGCACTGTATGGAATGGAAACGTGGACATTGAGAAAATAAGAAAGATGTTTTTGAGGTGTGATGTTGGAGGCGGGTGTTTCGTATTCCATGGATCGCACAAGGCACACTAATGGTTCCATTATTAAAAAAATGGAGATCATCAAAAGGTTCGAAAACACATAGAAAAATAATCTTATCGTAATTTGGACATGTTGCTAGAAAGAATGATGAAAGTCTAGAGAAGCTGGTGATGACGGGGACAGTTGAGGTAAGGTGAGAAAGATTAAGATATCCTATGAAATTGACGGATCAAACAGAGAAGTTAACAGGGTTCTCTTTAAGCGCTGCATTCCACATGGCCCAGAACCAGTCTAGGGAGATATGTGGTGACAGGTGGTGCGCTGAGTTTGAGACATAGCAGAGGATCACGATACTCAGCATTTAGCATACGATGAAGAAGAACAAGAATAATAAATAGATGAATTTAAGAAATATAAAAAATAAAAAACACGCCAGTCGCGATTGCAAAGTTCAAATAAAACAAGGCCTGTGTCAGGTCGATCATGACTTGATCAGAACCGACACATCTAGAACAAAAGCCTTCATCAAGCATCCGAGGGGAGAATATTACGAACCATCGTAGGAAAATCTGTCAGGGATTGGGACAGAAACTTACATTCGACAGACCTACAGCACAGATGATATCGTCGGATGGAGCAGGAAGAGAAGGGGGTACTGGCGTGACCATGTACATGTAGATAGGAAAGGCAGGTACAGAATATCATACATAGCGGCACATGAAATCCCCGCAGGACATCACATACCAGGAAGGCCGCCTAAAAGGTGACGAGATAGCTGGTGCTCTGCCTACCAAGAATGATTTTCGCAACAACAGATCCAAGGTATAGGCTAAATCAAGAAGAAAAAAATTAGAACGCTGTTTTGTAACAAAACATTACCGAAAGAGCGCTTTCCTTTTGAATTTACTAAAAAGTAGCTTAAAATATATCTTCTTATCCTGTGAAGTTAAAAAAATTTCATATCCTATTATGATCACAGCTTAATACCCACTTCACAGCTCTTATGTTAGGCCAGGGACTAGTTTGTATGTATCCAAAATACGACCCTGTTCAAAGCACAAAGTAAAGAGCTGGACTCTCGAAGAACAGAGCAGGGAGCAGGTCTGGCGGTGGAGCGCCTTACTCCACGCCCATGGCCGCATCAAAATGGACTGCATCTCATGTAAATAATACACATTTGTCTGAATCGGTCGATAAATTATTCCAACGCGGCAATAAAACAGCTCCGGGCAGGCTCCGCGCTCTGGACCAAAAGTGGCGCCCACTCCACTAACTGCCATCCACACAACCTACCGCAGGAGGGGATCAGGAACGTGCCTAGCCTTATCTTATCACATTGTAAAAATGTATTTCCTTTTTGAATAATTAATACCATGTCTTAATCATTTGATCAACAATCTGGTATAGAAAGAAAAAAAACACCTGACGACTGGACTGGACTGTGAAATATGGCACCTGGAGACCAACTGTCATGGCCTACTTACAGATCACTAAATAGACTCCGAGCAGGGGGGATTGCAATAGATGCAAGGCGAACATGCAAAGATGGAGTTTCTTAAACGAAAGTATCACTGAACGTGATTGTTGAGATATACAGGACTACACCAGCCAGTTTGTCGAGACTACATGCTCTGGGCAAGGCCTGATCGTTGTGAACGGCAGGGCGATAAAAGGTAATTAAGAAAAAGGTTTAAGCAATATTTTAGTTTAATTATTAAGGCATAGTTTATTTGAAGTCAGCCATTATCATCAGCCCTATAAAACAGGATAGGACAGGATTCTACAAGTACGAGTATGTCACTTATATCTCTCAGCAATATCCCTCCTCCAATTGATTATACCTAATGTGCACACTTCTCTAACACACCATCCAGCGATCTCAGTGTTGGTCTCCTCGCTCTTCTATGCCTTATTGAATCGCTAAATAAAGCTTACAGGCTAAGTGTAGGACAGTATTGGCCACTTATACTGCTGCATGCGGTGTCAGTACCCAAGCCAGCACAGTCTAGTATTTTTTATAAGTCAAACTACACTAGTTTCGTCACATAGGATCTTTCTATCTTCGTTATATCTCTATCTTCACACGACATTGTCATAAATTGGACCATATGATCTGCGGTAAATTGGACCAAATGTTTATATCGAAAGTATCAAGAACTCTTTTGTCCCGCTTTGTAAGTACCCAGGTTTCCGATATATAATTTAGTAAAGGTTATAACAGTGCTTTATAAAGTTGACGTTTTACATTCCCGAAGACAAGGCGAGAATTAAGTATAGGTATGAAGCTAAAATGACATCTACATACCAACTCTACCACCTTGTTTGAAGTCAATTGAACTTTACACTAAACGAAACTATTTCATAAATAAGTATCGTTAAAATACGAGTAGAAGCGATTCAAATCGATAAATTAGATTGTTTCCATATTTTGTAACAAGTAAATAAATAAATAGCTCAGATTGCAGCCCATAAATTATGTATTCCTGCTCTGCAATACAATATTTTCTGTTCTCTACGAGCGCTGTGCAATACCCGTTGGAATAAATACGTGACAAATTGGCATTTAATATTCATAGCCGTGTTATGCAGTTATGTACATACATACTAACCACTTGGCACGCGGGCACTAATCGAAGATTTTTATTCAAACAAACTGATTTTCTTAAGTAATTATATGCAATTACTTCAAAATACAAACTGGTGTATAATGCGGAATGAAATGCATTTTCCACCAGGAACACAGAGAACCATAAATCGATTCAATCCAAGACGGTCCGTCTGACACGACACCGAACCACATTTGAGGCGATGTATTGTAATAATCTATTTTAATGGTATTGAGGGATTAATACAACGGATCCGAGGCCTGAGGGAAACTATAAAGTCGACTCATTCTAGGGTCTTATTTTCAAATATCGGCCTCTTACAAACTACTTGAAAAAGAAAGACATCGTATTCTCCTCCCCCCACAGGTAAAATATATTTATTAGGTATTAAATTGTCTTTACAAGCTGTCCAACAAATTCAGTTGACTGCTGATAGAGACAGCGGTCATTAAAAATTGTCTCGTCTCGGAGTTTTAGTCAGCAAGCCTTATTGGATTTGTCGCCCTACAGCAATATGTTACGAATATTGTATTTACTATCGTTCCTATCAACAGAGTCAATACATTGATAGAGTATTTGGGTGCCACGGCTGCTAGAAACGAATGTCCATTAGAAAAGGTGCTGGCAGCGGTGGTTCGTGTAGGCTAAGGCCACACCAAAGTCCTTCGCTTAGTGCTAAGCTAGGTGCTACGTGACTAATAGACTAGGTGACTTCATGCATGGCCACACCAAAGTGCTTCGCACAAATTCATTTGACATTTGGGAGCGGTTGAGTCAACAAACGATGCCACTCTCAAAACTAACCAGAAAGCTACTTCTCTCAGAGAATTTAAGTTTAAAATTTCGAACATCTCAAATTCGAACTTGTCGGGTGCATAATGTTAATTAATCTAGAAGTACTCGTGGAGAGTTGAAACTTCTCTACAAAGAATTGCGGAATAAAACTTCCGACATCTTGTAAAATCACTTGGTGACACAATAAAATTAACCAACACGTCTGTTCGCTAGAAGACTCACTAGGTGACTAATAGTCAAGTAGCGTGGCGCGAAGCGTGCAGTGTAGCCATTGCGATAGTATGAGGTGCATTGGTTCGCTAGGATATGTCACCTAGCTCGCAGCGTAGCTCTAAGCACCGAGCGAGGCTACTACCTGTGTGACCGAGGCCTTAGTGTTTCTTTGAGACGGCTTGTACTCGTATAAATAGAGTTAGGAAAGTAACTTTGAGATGGTCTGGATACATAAAGAGAATGAGTTGTAAAGTTGTTACACAGAGGAAAGAAAAAATATATTGATAGAGGATAAGTGAGAATCATGAGAAATACTCGTAGAAGACCAAATATGACCACTGTTGTATTTATTACGTCATGGCAAGGTTATTGCCACATGGAAATCTCTTCCAAACAACTGTAAAAAATATGTCAAAGAGGCTCGAATGAAATAACTTTACAAAAATGGGTTTACGCTGGAATCGTACCCGCAACCCCCGAATTAGAAGACAAGTGTCTTAGGAACTAGGCCGTGGGGATAGCCTATTGGTTTATGAAAAAAATAATATAATTTACGTTCCTAATCCCTCCCTGTAGGAAAATATTTAAATCCGTATCAGCGACACTAAATTAGAGCTTGGTCTTAATATCGCCAAATTTCCTGGTATTGCTTCAATTCGCTCTTTTAAGGAAAGTGCATGTCTCGGGCCGGGCTTCGATCCCACGCTGCGCGGTCCTCCGCTCGGCCGTGTTCACCACTTGGCACGATCAATGCTTTAATTATAACGATAAACAAAACATTTTTATAGCAAAATCGACTCTTATTTCAATAATACATAATTCGCTCTAAAAATTATCTATTGTCATTTGGCAATTCACGATATTAATGGCAACATATATCTACGGGCGTGCCACGAAAATTTGGAGGAATCGAATAAGATAATAAGTATAGTAAATTGATTGTTTCAAATATTATTATAGAGGTTTTACCATTGCTGGTCATGTGGCGTGGAAGAGCACCTCTTAAAGTTAAAGATATGGGTAGCGAGAGCAGCTAGGACTCTTAACACAATCATTTATGGAAGGTCTTATCAAGATTTATGATTGTATATGAATATTACGCACAAACACTACACTACACCTAAAGACGAATGTGTTCCTATTACATATCGGAAGATCTGCAATGATTTATTAGTAGTTTGTCTTATCTTTATAAGTTTTCTTCGGTTTTATTACCAAATATGGTTTTCTGAACATATGCAGATGTGGGGTAGTGCCTAATCTAATGGCCGCAGCCACTACATTCCTATCCTTTCACTCAACTTATATACTTATTTTGTAATATTTTTAATCTGTTAATAATAGCCCCGAATCGGAGAGCGGCCTCGAGGAGAGTTTGCTATCTAAACGGCACTATATAAATTGTATTTTTATTATTATTATAAAAACAGGACGACCTTTATGGCCTTTTTAGTAAGATGACTGTTTTTTTTAACTCGGGGGTTACGGGTTCAATTCTTGAAACCCAGATTTTTAAATTCTGTTTCCAGTCTGGTTTTCACTTAATGACTCGTTGGTTGGAAAAGATTACCACATGGGAATAAGCTTGTCAAGTTATATTGTATTGAACGTACGGTACAGCACAGGTACAGAGACGTAACATAGTTGGGTTTTTGACGCCCATGATAAATTTTTGATTAGTGTCAGTTTTTACCGCAGATAAGAGTGTGCTGTTAATTCCGTGCTAAGTTCAGGTGCCGCCAGCACGTAACTACGGTTTTCACAAAGGAGGTGATATTGCCCAACGCGGCGTGGAGGACCTGCCTCCGCCCTCAGCCCCGCCCGCGTGCACATTAAACTCACCGTGCCGAGCCTGACACTCGTATATCATTGCTAATACACATCGTCATATTCTTTACTGGACATAACACCTATAGGAAATTTATCATTGAATAAAAAAAACAGATAGCAATAATTAGAATCCAAATTACGAGTGTCATGCTATCTCGTGCAAAGCTCAATCATGTCGACTCAACACATACATATATTCCCCCTTACCCCTTTATATTTTCTTGGTGTTAAGTTTACAGTCAAAGTCAACAACGTCAAGTCAAAACAGTTTAAAGTGCAAAAGAGTGTACGGCAAGGGAGTATTCTCGTTCCTGATTTGTGTAACTTGTATGGAAAATTACCAATTCGGATATGTTTTAAGGATACCATACGAACGAAAATAAGAGTAAATCCAGTCCGGATATGAATCTGTCAGGAATTTATCTGGTGTGCCAACTTGTTTTAACAACATCAAGTCCAGACGGTTTAAAGTTTAAAAGGGTGTACGGGAAGTATATATGTATTATCTCTCATAATTAGTTTAACTTGATATGGAGAATATTATATTATGAGTACAGTACTTGAAGATTACGACGGCGGGATTAATGTTCTTCTTCTTGTTCAGTTTCAATCCTGGGGATTGGTTAGAAGCAAAGCTCTGCATCTCCTCTTCCAATCCGCTCGGTCTTCAGCGATCCTCTTGAACTCTGTATAGGAGGTGCAGTCTATATCGTGGCATATTTGCTCCAGATACTCCAGGCGAGGACGCCCTCTGCCAATCGATCTCTCAATCATTCCCTCCAGTATATTGTGCAGGAAATTTTAATGTCGCAGCATATGACCGATCCATTCTGCACGCCTTTCCGATATGGTGTTTGACAGTTGCCTGGTTTCTTCGATCCTGCTGAGAACCTCGTAATTTGTAATGTGGTATCTCCAGGAAATCCTTAGGATTCGTCTATAGGTCCACATCTCAAAGGTTTCCAATCTTTTTCGATCCCTTTCGCCTATGCATCATGTCTCGCAACCATACATCAAAATACTCTACACATATGTTTTGATCAATTGCGTGCGGAGCTTTAGGTCCATGTTGTTGGATTCGAAAATCTTTGATTTCTTATTAAAGGTGAATTTTGCTTGGTGGACGCGACTGTCAACCTCTCTTTTTGTACGGCCATCCAATGTGATCTTGCTTCCAAGATAGACAAACTATTTTGGGTACTTAAGTGCAGCTCCTGACATTAGTATGTACATTTGGTGTTCATCTCTGCCTACGGTTATCATTTTTGTTTTGTCCTTGTTTATTTTCATGTTGAACTTGGTATTCAGGACATTCTCCATAGTTTCCAAGGTCTCCTTTAGTTCTTCTTCGCTATCGGCGACCAGGGCAATGTCGTCTGCAAATCTTATCATATCCACTTTTTGGCCGTGAATTCTGACGCCTCTTCTATGGTCCTGATTAATGTTGGTGGAAGAAAGCTCTGAAATCTGAGGTATGCACATGACACGTGTTTAATTGTCATGACAAAAGAAGAAATGCCCCCGGTCATTCAAAAGGAGGAACGCGAGGGCCAGCTTGTGAGTCAGGAAATCAATATGTCAAAAATCAAGATGATAATAATAGACCGCAGTAACAAACAACCACCAAATAATGTGAATCATAGTCTAGAAGTGATTACTGATTTTGTTTTCTTAGGCATTAGTATTACCAACAATGGGAAAAGAAGGACTGCAATGGTGAAGAATGCGATGTCAAAAACGGAAAAGATATGTAAGAGCAGAATCATCACAATCGAGACGAAAATGCGTTCAGTTAACCCTCCCTTCCCTGTAATGTGTAACTAGTACACATTGCTTCTAAAAACTTTAATATCTCTATAAATATAATAAATACTGGGTTCAGATTTTAGGTAATACATTTACGCAAATGAAAAAATAATATTTATAATAATTAGCACTTATCGGCCACATTAGAGATATTTTGTGAAAATCGGGAATAAATTCACCAATACAATCAAACGTGTGCCAGTATGTGACGTAGGTATATTCATTCTAAAAAACCGATATGGGTGAGGAAGCGACGCTATTCACGTATCACTCTCACTCTACTTCTGTATATGGGAACGCAAGAAATAGAATCTCAGTTTGCAGTTGTGTTTCTTCCTTCGTGGTATAATATACAGTGTTGGTCCGTCTCAGGTTTCGCTCTAGGACATTCATCTGAGGTGGTCTCTTTGCCCGTTTTGTGAACGTCAGCCGATGTTTTTTATCATGTTTTCAGCAATTAAATTTCAATTATTATCACTTTTGACTTCAAATTTAATTAATTTAAGCGATTGGCTATGAATATTCTTATTTTTCCGATTTTGAATCGCTCATTTTTACATGTGTATTGAATACACATCACCGGAGCGGGCGGATTTTTTCAGCACAGGAAGGGAAAGATTAAGTCTCTTGTCTTCGCAATACACATACGAGTATTTATGTACGGTGCAGAGACGTGGACTCTAAGAGCAAACGAAAGGCGTATAACGGATGCATTTGAAATGTATTGCAGGAGTAGGATGTTATGAATTCTAAGGCGAACTAATGCCTCCATTCTCGAAGAAGTGAGGGTCACCAATATAGCCAACGATGGATCGTCCAATTTTTGGACATGTTGCTCACGGCTAAGGAGACAGTTTGAAGAAGCTCGTGGTCACTGGAAGGGTAGAAAACAACGAATGAAAAGGAATAACCGCAGTGCGTTAAACTCACTAAGTGAGAGACGCAACAGGGCTACCCTTTACAACAGCAGTTCGAACTGCGGAGTGCCAGGACGAATGAAGAGGAGTCATCGTGGACTGTCATATGCGTCATGGTGCTCAGTCATGAGCTACAATTACGGGATGTTTTTTTGTGCCTATGGAGTATACCAAACAAAAATCAAAAACTTTATAGTTTTTTGAAAAACTGTCAAACATGTGACAAAAAACGCGTGTTTTTGAAATACGTAAAGGTTGGTATTTGCTCAATGCTACATGAAAAAAAAAAAGATACAAGACTTATTTTAAATCTGTTAAAATGGATTTTTGAATTATATGTAACTGTACACAATATGTAGCTTACAACCAATGATGTCTCAAAATAAGCAACTACTGCCTCAAAACGGGCAATAAGACTATAATAAAGAAAATGTAGCATGATCCCTGTGACGTTTCACAAATTTGCCCCAATACAACCTTGTAACGACGTTCAGTAATTTAAATTATTTTATCAACTTTAATATAAGCCTCGATTCTAATAAATAGCAAGTTATTTAGGTCAATACATTACATAAAACTAACGATAATGACAAATTAATACATCTTGTTACAAATTAGCAAAAATGTGGCAGTTTGTTAAAATCAAATAATATTTGGCGACGTTCGTCAAAAGTCACTACGTTAGTCTGCATTGGCTAGGGATGTGGTATACGATAATTGGATTTTCGATTTTTTTTGTACATAAAATTAAATGTTCGTAATTAGTATTAATTCATAGTGGATCTTGGCGTATTAAAAGATATGATAGATACAAATATACAATAAGTTCATGAAAAATAAGAAAATTAGTCAAGAAAAACGTGAAATAATAAACATTAATACAATAGTGGGTGATTTTAAAAGTGGTTGATTTGTTCCAATAGCTTTCTTCAAAAAACCCTGTATTGTGGTTAGTCTTGATAACAAACTCACTTTTGTCACTTTTCATAATGACAACCACCCACTGTTTACAAGAGTTTGCTTTCATTGCCTTGAACAAAATTTTGATACATAAAGAAGCATATTTAATATTTATTAATCGCATATGTTACACTTGCTTGATAAAAAACAAACGTCTGCAGAATAGAACTTTATAAAGGGACAGGTATGTACTGTTCTGGATAAAAAAAGGATTATATTGAATTCTACTTCAGTTTTATACTGGTATTTTTTTTCAATCAACCAGAAGAGCTGGTTAGACGTCTATCTTCCAACTTAGAGATTGCAGTTTTGATTTCCGTATTATCTCAAATCGTTAATATCTCCGATCGTCTCAATGGCGAGGGTATCCTTGAATACGAGGTCCAGCTACGACGACGACTAATATAATATAATATTTTGTAGTTTTAAAGATATTCTGCACTTTTTACAAACTTCAGTTATGAACGACACAGCCTTTAATAAATTCAAATCTTATAAAACTTCATAAGTTTTCGATTAAATATGACCAAATAACAGATGAAAGCCTGACTAAATGGTAATGGGTAGCATCGGGAATCGAACCCGAAAAAAGGAAGACATGGATTCTACCAACTAAACCACAAACGTCGTCGAAATATGTAAACATGTAAACTGTAGTATCACTGTTTGCACACGTACTAATATTGTAGTCAAATGTAGTATCACTGTTTGCACCCGTACTAGTATTGTAGTCAAATGTAGTATCACTGTTTGCATCCGTACTAGTATTGTAGGAAAATGTAGTATCACTGTCTGCATCCGTACTAGTATTGTAGTAAAATGTAGTATCACTGTTTGCATCCGTATTAGTATTGTAGTAAAATGTAGTATCCGTACTAGTATTGTAGTAAAATGTATTTCGTAGATTAGTGAAGCAAATTTACGAGTATAAATAATGAATGGTAAGAAGCGAGCAGAAATTGTATCCCAACCCGAGAGTTGCGAGTTCAATTCCAATTACTACCCAATATGTTTTTTAAATAGTTCCAGTTTGGTGTTCTCTTGTGTGCAAAAAAATTGTGGGAAAGATCCATTACTGATATACGAGTATATGTTATGACTTACAACAGCTGAAGTTTTGTTGGTAAAGACAATTCATTCTGGTGAAAATACGTTATGTGTTTTATCGTATTACGTTTTCGTTGGATGTAATACAATCTGGTGGGGTTATTGTCGTGTAGTAATATCTTCCAACCATCCAGAAAGATGTTAAATATGCCGGAAGGGGAAACCAATCTTGAACCCCCGGCTAGAAAGACGGACGTTTTAATAAGTAAGCCAACAGGGTCGTTATATTACTGTTAAACGTAAAATTTTAGTGTAACGCATAAATAAGGGCATATAAAAACTCTGCCTAACGAAAGACTATATCAGATCAAACCTGCAAATCATATTGGCACTTATTATTTCATGGGAATTTTACCATCGGATACTTGGGTTTGATTTAGCAACAATGCGTGTTTATTGAAGTGCATCACAATATTCCAATGCAGACAATTCTTCATTCATTAATTTCACGTGCCCAAACCATCTCAGAGTGCTCTTCTTCATCTTACCCAACACATCAGCCTTATCAGTTCACATTCATCCCTTATCAGTTCATTCAGTATTCTGTCATACATTGTCACTCCATGTATTATTATAAGTACACGCATTTCTACTGCACATCAGAGTTGGTACTAAAATACTGTTGTGGACTATCATCTTTGCAGATTTTGATACTGTCCGGTTCAACTATACACGTATATATTTTACTGCCCGATTGACTTCATTTTATAACGTTACACGCCGTTCGATATTCCTCGTAGCTCTTCCATCATCTGTAAAAATACTACCAATTTTTTTAATTCTTCAGCTTGCTCTAATATTTCATTACTCACTTATACTCACTTATACATTGCTAACATTACTCTAATATTTCATTACTCACTTATACATTACTAACATTTACTCTTATATTTCATTACTCAATTATACTCACTTATACATTACTAACATTTACTCTTATATTTCATTAGTCACTTATACTCACTTATACATTACTAACATTTCATTACTCACTTATACATTACTAATATTTACTCTTATATTTCATTACTCACTTATACATTACTCACTTGTACATATGAGTATGTCACGTTTACTTTTCCTTTCACACTTTTCTATCTCCTTGATGCGTTACAAAATACTGAAATTTGTCAGGTTCTAATATATATCATATACATGTTTGTGTCCCTCATTGACTTTGTTTCTAATCGCTACACAGCATTCAATATCCCTCTTAACTCTTCGGTCATCCGAGAAAATACTACTTAATAGTAGAATTCTTCAACTTGCTAATCTAATCTTCCACTACTCACCCATTTATCACTTTTACTTTTCCTTACACTTTTCCTTCACCTTGGTCATGTGCTATAAAATATTGGAATTCGCCAAGTAGGAATCCGCCCATTAACTTCGGGTCACTTAACATCCCTTGCGCCGGTCCGCTCTTGCGCTGGTGGGATTATGTTTCAATCGAGCGGTATTTGAGGAGACACCAATAACATAGCAGTGCATTACCCGCGCAATAAACTATATTACCATTCGGAATGCCGAGAGTGAACGCTGCTCCCCGCCGTCCCTTGCAAGTGCCTCGGCTTCCACTCAGGTGACCATGCTACTGTCTCGGCCAGTGTCAGAAACTCGGTCAGTATCCATATTAAACATAATTACGACCGTCGTGATCTAATTGGTAAGACGCTGGTCTTCCTCTCGGGGGCTACAATCTGAATTCCCGATGGAAATAAAAGAAAGGTTTCCAGCCTGATTACAGAGTTCGTCTGGTAACAATGCATGAGCTAGACGTGTCTTAAACGTAACTAACTCACGATTACAGAGTTCGTCTGGTAACAATGCATGAGCTAGACGTGTGTTAAACGTAACTAACTCACGATTACAGAGTTCGTCTGGTAACAATGCATGAGCTAGACGTGTGTTAAACGTAACTAACTCACGATTACAGAGTTCGTCTGGTAACAATGCATGAGCTAGACGTGTGTTAAACGTAACTAACTCACGATTACAGAGTTCGTCTGGTAACAATGCATGAGCTAGACGTGTGTTAAACTTAACTAGCTCACGATTTCTGTCTCGATGAGTTGGGTTCAATTCCTTAACGTACAAAACAATTTAATCAATTTAATTAAAAATTCATATAAGACGTTGTCACTTCTTGGCACGCAGTTGTATTTCCAACAGAACGAGGATGGAAGTACCACATAAATGATCTTGTGAAGAAGTGCTGTTATATTGGTTACTCCGATCTAGTGGCGTAATAGAATAGTTTTACTGCACTCGAAGTTTTCTTTAAAACTAATAGCAGCTTGTTAGGTTGTTTTGAACTCTAGATCTTGAGCCGCTTTCTAAGTATATTTACATACTGCGCTAGGTGTCATTTTCCTTCTCCCGTGATATCGGACCTTAAATCTGTAGTCGCTACTTTTCTTTTTACACTCAAGTATGTCGCTACTGGAGGAGGAGCCCCTTTAGACAGTTCGTTCTTCGTCTCTCCGTGAAGTCAAGCTCATCCAAAATGAAGATTTCAATGTTCCAAAGTAAATTGCACAGTACGGAGACTTATTTTGTCGACATCACAGCATGGAGGGTAGTGGGGTTAAACTGAACTTAATTATATTTCCAACATTTAAGATAACGGGCAACGAGCTAACATAAATGCATTCACTAATAGCTCTAAACCCATAGCGCTGATAGTGTTGGGAGACAATTGTATTCAGCCCTGTTGATTGATAAAAGAAGTTAGGCACGCAAGTCGTTACTACTAAAGTAAGACTACTGCATGCTCGACGTGTGCAAGTGTTGTTACCTCTTCACGTGCAACAGTCAGTTAAATAATCAGTTCCATATCTGCTCAAATGTTTTCTTCTTGTGTATATTACTCATCAAGATATCCTAATTGGAGATACAGACAAATTGAATAGTATGGCCGGAAACAACATTGTATTTTTACCTCAGCAATTGAATCTTTAGGTTTAGAACCACATTAGTATGCACAACACTAGCGTTTGACCGTCGCATAAGTTAGCAACACTACCGCACGCGAAGAGGCTACAATCTCCGATTAATGAGATCAAAGATAATGTTGTCATCCGGTCACGCTCTTCAATGTGTCAAAATGATCAATTTAAATAAGTTAGAGAGAGTGCCATTTGGATTAACGAACTGAAAGATTACAACAAACTCTTGACTAGCCAGACCCATTGTTTTGGTACCATCGAGGATCGAACCCGAACCCCCTGGGTGGAAAACAAGCATCTTACCAACCAACCCACGAGGATTGCTTACTAATTTAAATACATTTTTTCTAAAATTGTACGTCTACTTTATAAATCTTAACTTATAATAATCTTCCAAACTCGCTTCAATTCGTTATTTTCCATTATCAGCATCATCTAGATCAAACGTGATAGATCGATCAATATATGTTATATATATTATTTGTCTTTCCGTCATCACAAATTATTCGATCAAGCGACACGGCGCTATCAGAGTTCGGCTATGTCGCCATAAACCGCTCAAGCGGTGTCACCTCAGCCATAAAGCAGCGCCCACACGTGCCGCTATATTCCCGATAAGGAAGTGAATAAAAATGCAAGGCAAGAGTGGGCCGAGCCGGATCGTAAATCCTTGTGACGCCCTTCGTACTTGCCTCGCGCTATCCTATCGCTACGCTATCCGAAGCCAGCGACAACCCTCCTTATATGTGACAAGTATCTTCACATTTAATGTTAAATGGATTCTTAATATAGATATTCTCAAAGTGGGGAGAAGTTTAGTTATTTTAGAATTGAATACGTAATATATTTAAATATTTTGCTACATATGAACACTACATATATACAGTACTCTACAGCTAAAGCCGAATGTGTTACAATAATAATTTTCAATGCCAAACAATTAATGCTTGCATTATTTTTCATTTCAGATTTGCAGTTTATTCGGATTTCAGATTTTCTAGTTTATCTACATAAAATTATCAGAAGAACTACAAAGGTTTCTTCGTAGTTCGTATTCCCTCGATAAGTTTTCTGGGATTTCCTTACTTAATATGTTTTTTTGAACATATTATGATCGCAACCGCCACTTCCTACATTTGCACTCAACTTGTTTTCTTTAAATATTTTTAATCTTTCAATAATAGTGGGTTCGAATCCATAGTTTTGGAGCACAACTGACGGAATTTTGACCTCTAAACGGTGTTATACAATTTGTCATTTTATTATTAACTCCGCTATTGCCGGTCCCAAGCCCGGATGAGAAAGGAGGAGGGATCATGGGTAAGGCCAGCAACCTGGCCATGATAACAATATATACGCTCACAGAACTGGTCATACAGCCTCGGAGTCGCAAGAGGCAAACAATGATGCAGGACGATAACAGGCCAACAGGCCTAAAATAAGATGAAGATGAAGAAGATTATTAACCTTTCCCTTCCAGTGCTAATAGCCAATCGCTTAAATTAATAAAATTTGAAGTCAAAGTGATAATAATTGAAATTTAATTGCTGAAAACATGAAAAAAACATCGGCTGACGTTCACAAAACGGGTGAAGCGACCACCTCAAAGGGATGCCGGAAAGTTACTGAAACGAGAGAAGCAAGTAAACTGAGATTCTATTTCTTGCGTTCCCATATACCGAAGAAGAGTTATGGTGAGACGTGAATAGCGTCGCTTCCTCACCCATAGCAGTTTTTTTAGAATGAATATACCTACGTCACTCACTGGCACACGTTTGATTGTATTGGTGAATTTATTCCCGATTTTCACAAAATATATCTGATGTGGCCGATAAGTGCTAATTATTATTAATATTATTTTTTTCATTCAATGCGTAAATGTATTACGGAGGAATACCTAAAATCTGAACCCAATATTTATTATATTTATAGAAATATTAAAGTTTTTAGAAGCAATGTGTACTAGTTACACATCACAGGGAAGGAAGGGTTAATATCAAATTATCCGTACTTTTCTATAGTACGAAGCATGGACACTTACTTAAGCTACCACAAAGATACTAGAAGCAAATCAAATTTTTTTTTTTTTTTTTTGTAATGCTATCCATGAATGCTGAAAACCTGATGGATTAATAATGATGACATGTTGAAGCGAATGAATAAAAATACAGAAAAATTGTCCACCATGAAAAAAAAAGTTCGAGAACGTATTATTTATTTTTTAAAGCTTAGTACTTTTAAGTTAAATCCAATCACATTCAAAACTTAAAAAGTCCAAGCAAATAAAATAAAAATTAACAAATAATAAATAATTGTTAAGCCGAAAAACTAACTGTCTTAAAAAGAAAACTGAAAATGCATTATTTAAAATACATCCTGAAATGTTTCTAATGTCAACAGGGACAGCCTTCGTAACAAAGAAAAGTACTTGGCTACTTCCCTACTTCACAGGTATTTTTCCGCCTAGTATTCGGGGGTATAAGGATATCTATGAATTCGGTCATATCTATTCTTTTTTTAAATATATACCGTATAAAAGTAAAAGTGATATATCATTAATCAAATAAAAAGGAAGGGATGGTGGAGAGGAAAGGAAAAAAAATCAGGAATACAACACGTTATATTACTGACTAGAAACTAAGAATTTTTTCAGTCGCTTCTTAAAGCATGCCAAGGACGGAGCGAGTCTTATAATGGTTTGTAACTGATTCCAGAGTCTCACTGCATGGGCAGTAAAGGACGACATAAAAAAAGAGGAGCGGTGAACTGGAAAGGCCAATAGACAATCTCTGTTTGAGCGTAGCGCTAATCCATGATTGGAAAGACGCTGAATATTATCGGCGAGATAAGAGGGGCGGCGGGACAGTTAAGGATATTATACAATAGATACAGCGTCTCCTGATTGAATAACTAAAGGGTAATTGTTTGAATAAATTTATTTATAAGTAATATATAATCGTTATAAATACATTTATTCAAACAATCATACCATTCCCGTTGGCCAACCTCCAAAAAGGAGAGAAACTTTGAAGAAGATAATAATTTTAAATAAATTTTTATTTCACTAATTATTACATTAATCTACGCGACACCTAACACCACAGTGTGCCTAAAAAGAGCCTCGATATAGAAGATAAAAAGAAGATTGAAATTAGTTGAAATACAAGTTAATTAATTTTTAAATATTCTAATATAGACTTCCACAAAGGTAAGGGTCTAAACATTTGATAAATAAAAATAAAATTATATATTTTCAGACAAATTAAATGAAACTTACCTGACCGTATTGTTTATATGAATAAATATTGGGGTATGTGTACACGATAAAGCACTAATATATTTAAATATATTTATTATTACGTTACAAAATCAATCATAATAATTTGTATTGTTGACAATTAATCATAATAATTTATACGCTTGTATTATTTTCATTTCAGATTTGCAGTTTATTCGTATTTCAGATTTTGTAGTTTATGTACATTTCAAATTTTGAGATATTCTCATTTCAGATTTGCAGTTTATCCACATTTCAAATTTGGAGATAATCTCATTTCAGATTTGTAGTTCATCTAAACGAGCAAAAATTCTTAATAAAGGTATCGATATTAAAGTTAGATAATTGAAAAATAAACTGAATGTTCTGAAGCAATCAAAAAAAAATCTCACGCTCATTTTGTCTCAAGAAAAGAGTATGCATAGAATTAAAATTTTAGTAGTTTGAATAATTTTCATGAAATATTTATTACTCGTAATGCTGAAATTTAGATCCTTCTTCGCATTATCGGATATAGAACAGAATCATTAATTTCCCAAAAATTTTAGAAAAGATTAACAACCTCCGTGGATTAGTTGACAAGACGCCTATCTTCCGACCCAGAGGTTGCGGGTAGGTTCAATTCCCGATGGAATCCAAATTTTTTAACGAGGATTCTATTCTGGTTTTCACATAAGGCTTCTTTAACATCTCTGTGGATGGTTGGAAGAGATTGCCACATGACAATAAACCTGTCAAGTTATACTATATACAACGAAATTGTAATAAAAAAAGATTGGTCTTCGTGTAGTGGAGTAGATTAAACTCAAAATTTCTATGATTGTTCTTTAAGTAACCTCAAGCAAAAACGATATTGTATTGTATTACACTTTCGTTGTATACAGTATAACCTGGCGGGCTTATTGACTTGTGGCAATAACTTCCAACCAACCAGAAATATGTTATGGATGCCTTAAGTGAAAACCAGACTTGAATTCTTTTAAAAAAAGGTCTGGGTTCCAAAGGGAATCGAACCCACTACCTCCGGGTTGGGAAACAAGCGTCTTATCAACTAGGACACGGAGGTCGCCTGTCGTTCGTATATAGAAAGGAAAACTACAATTATTGTGATTAAAAACTAGTAAGAGACTTTTTTCAATATAATAACATATTGTAAATAAATTATTTTTTATAAATAAAGTAAAACAGATCTAGAAACCAATTTAATTTGAAATTAAAAAATGTTTTGTTAGGAGAAATTCTAATGGATCACTATCGGATAGATGTGAAAGTGATTCACTAGAAAAGTGTAGCGAGGCCGCAGAATAGAAAAACAGCGCTCAAGAGAATTGTTAGTCACCAATCCTTGACCGAATATATTCTCAGCGGGGCCGGTTCAATACTGAACACTCGACAATAACATTACTGTTGCACAAATCTATTATACTATTTGTTGTGACTGGATAATGTCGGCATCTCTTAGCATTCACTAGCGGATTCACCTCTGGACTTTTACTTACATCTGAATTTATATTTTTCTGTAGCTTATATGCAAGATAACCAAATCGCACTTTTGTTAGCGTTATTGGTGACCCTCAACCTTCCATATTTTTTTGGGGTAATCATAATGATTGGGAAACAGCTTCATCGCAAATTATCAAAAAAAAAACTTGTGACCGGGTATACTGATAAAGCAAGGGGGATCTTTGAGAATTATTGAATTTATAAAGAATCCTAATAAACACGATAAGTGTGCTATTTCAAATCTTTACGAAATGAAAACTTTACATTGTTAAAATGCGTGAAAACATGTAATACTCGGCGACATTATTGACAGAAAAAAACAAGTCGAGTATAAGGATAGGAAGATGGTGGCTATGGTCATTATATTAAGAACGTATCCGCATCTGCAAATGTTTAGAAAAACATATTTGGTAAGAAAACCGCAGGAAACTTACCAAAGGAAGACAAACTACAAAGAAATCTTTGTAGATCTTCCAATATTTGACAGTAATACATTTGGTTTTAGATTAGGTAAAGTGAATCATCCAGAAATGTGTCAAAAAAGGTCCTTAGTAAAAACACTAAACTAAATCTTTAAAAAAATAAGTACCAATTCCGCATCTCCTAAGCTAGAAGACAAATGTCTGACTAAGATATCGAGAATAGAATGTAAAAGTTTTTATTTAACTCAGTATGTAAAATAAATTATTGAATATAAGTATTCTTATTTGAATTACATCACTTTCACCTTTGAGTAGAATGTGCTCTATAAACGGTGCTATACAAAGTGTCGTTTTATTATTATTTATTAAGAATACTATTCATTAATGACAGTATACAAGATTGTACCTGTGCAACATTATTATTTATTAAGAGTACTATTCATTAATGACAGTATACAAGATTGTACCTGTGCAACATTATTATTTATTAAGAGTACTATTCATTAATGACAGTATACAAGATTGTACCTGGGCAACATTATTATTTATTAAGAGTACTATTCATTAATGACAGTATACAAGATTGTACCTGTGCAACATTATTATTTATTAAGAGTACTATTCATTAATGACAGTATACAAGATTGTACCTGTGCAACATTATTATTTATTAAGAGTACTATTCATTAATGACAGTATACAAGATTGTACCTGGGCAACATTATTATTTATTAAGAGTACTATTCATTAATGACAGTATACAAGATTGTGCCTGTGCAAAATTACTATTCATTAAAAACAGTAAACAAGATTGTACATGTGCAAAATTATTTCCATACCTTTTTAGCTTAGAGTCCCCCCAAAACATAAAAAAATTTACTTTGTGCAAATATTTAAAATAAATGTTTTCGTTATTCTCAGAAAATTTGTCATTTTCCTTTTGTACATGTAAGTTATTTCGCTATCCCACTGACACAGATTGAGAAAAGATGCTATACAGTAGAGTTAAATAGATGCTATACAGTAGAGTTAAATAAATTATAACGTATATGAAATAAAATATTCTAAATATATTTAGTCACCTGTATTTTTTCTGTTACTATTTTAAAAAATCGAATATGAAATAATTTAAATAAGTGCACCCAAATCCCCCGCCCCCCTAATTGACTGGCAGACAGCCGTCCCTGACGCCTCGCTATGTACATAATATATTATGGATAGGACGGTACACGTACCGAGTGATAGTACGCGGAGAATCCCACGCGCTGGTGCAGACCGCGAACTGAGAACCACCTGTAGGATACATTCTCCACTCTATCCCCCTCTCTCTCTCTCTATTTTCATTCCTCGCTAAAAGTCAGATTTAACGCGATGATTATATTTCTAGAATATATTATGGATAGGACGGTACACGTACCGAGTGATAGTACGCGGAGAATCCCACGCGCTGGTGCAGACCGCGAACTGAGAACCACCTGTATGATACATTCTCCTCTCTATCCCCCTCTCTCTCTCTCTCTCTCTCTCTCTCTATTTTCATTCCTCGCTAAAAGTCATATCTAACGCGATGATTATATTTCTAGAATTGATCATAGAAAACAAAATGGATTGCTTCTATCACGATTTCTCGAAGGCTTTCGATCAGGTGAATCACAAATTGCTCCTAGATAGAATTAAGAGTTTTGGGGTACCGGATACTTGACTGATTTATTCTTCGATTACTTAACCGATAAGAGACAATTTGTCTCATATTGATTATATAAATATAGTATGATTACTTCAAAACACATTCAGGGATTACCCAAGGATAAATGTAATTTTATAATTATTAATGTTTATCTAATAGATATAAATAGACTTTGCTCTCTCAACGGCGCTATATAAATCGTCCGTTTATTTTTATTATTATTAAAATCTAAAAATGGAGTCAAAATTTGATTTAACATGTTCACACGATACACGTAAATAGTTTCAGTAGGGACTTATGACATCACCACCCCCACCCGCACATGTTCTGTCCACAGCTAATCACTGTACTTTCAGCGCTATACTGCAAATGTACAGCACTATTTCTAGTGTAAACAACCCGATATTTGAGGGTTTACACGTCAGCTTTACGAGTTTCATTTAATTTTCAATTGCACCGTACCAGCGATTCACAACGAAGGCTATGTCGATTTTAATTTATTAGGGATGAAAATTCACATTCATTCCTAATCCCTTTACTCCGTATTCTGTCATACGTTTGCGCCCCACACTTACATATGCCAAAATATCCCACATTTTACCCCCTCGGGAATATTTAATAAACATGTACAGTACACGGTGGTAAGTAATACACATCGGGCTTAAGAAAGGGACTGTCGGCTATAATCAGCTAACTTCAGCTTTGCAGAGCGTCGTCTCTGTCATTCATAGACGTGTTCCGTCGTGAGACTGTTAACACATCGTGCGACAGAGACGGCGCTCTACAAAGCCAAAGTTATCCGATTATGGCCGACAGTCTCTTTCTTAAGCCCGATGTGTATTGCTTACCGCTGGGTACTGTACGAGTATTATTCTCAGAGCACGCATTTATTCATCACTTTCAGTTTTGTTCCAGATCCACATTTCCCTCCCATACCTCAAATTCGGAACTAAAATACTGTTGTGGACTATCATTTTAACAGATTTACACATTGTCCGGTTCGAATATACATGTTTTACTACCCTGTTAACTTTGTTTCCTATCGCTACAAACCGTTCGATATCCCTCGTTAACTCTTCCATCATCTGAGAAAATACTCCCTAAATAGTAGAATTCTTCAACTTGTTATAATCTTCCATTACCCACTCATACGCCGCATTTACTTTTCCGTTCACACTTTTCTATTGCCATAACTGTGGATTACCGCATCATTCATTCTCAGATCTTTCTCTTTACATCTCTCTAAAGTCTCCTTAATCATGCCGTAGCAACATTCACAATTCAACATTCCCAATCATGACGTAACAACATTCACAATTCATTATCTTCGTACCGTAACAACATTCACAATTCAAACGTCATAAAAATATGTTGAATCAGTTTGCTCCATTATCACCATTAAATTTGCGACGAGAAAAACACACAAAAAAAAATTTGGCACGGTTCATCGATAAATTTCGCGCCAGTTTTAAGCTCCCCAACATCTCGATACAATGTGGAGAGTGAAAACAGGGCCGACGTTAGGGTTAGAGTACCGCTTGGGCAATAAAAAAAAAGGAAATGCAGCTCGTAGTAACGACATGCAACAAAAACACAAATTTTAACTTTTTATCAATACAGGTGTGAGGTTGGGGCTGAACATGAACGTGAGTAAAACTAAGTTCATGGTGTTTGACCGGCAGGATCACGCAGGAGCACGTCTCACATTGAACGGTGCTGATATAGAGAGAGTGAAAAAATTTAAATACCTCGGAAGTATCCTAATGGAAGACCTCAACCCAGATACCGAAGTCAAGTGCAGAATTGAATCATCTCGTGCGACTTTTAATAAAATGAGAAGCGTATTCTGCGATGATAATCTAAACTTGAAACTTCGACAACGGTTAGTCAAATGCTACGTTTGGTCAGTGTTATTGCATGGAATAGAATCATGGACCCTCAAAGTAAGTAGTATGAACCGACTGGAAGCATTCGAAATGTGGATGCACCGGAGAATGCTACGGATACCCTGGACGGATATGGTCAGCAACACGAGGGTTCTTCAAAGAGCCAAAGCTGATAGAGAGTTGCTGACTAATATTAAAGTCCGAAAGGTGACCTACTTAGGTCATGTACTTCGAGGAGCAAAGTACAAATTACTGCACCCGATCATCCAAGGCAAAATAGAAGGCCGAAGAGGTGTTAGCAGAAGGCAAATCTCCTGGCTCCGCAGTATATGTGATAAAAAAATGGTAAAATTACCTCCTTAAGACTACTTCAAAAATCTTTATCCATCGCAACAGATGCAGCTTCATTTTGATTCAACAATAACATCACTCAACGAAGAGACACAGACGAAGTCTCTATAAAAACAAAAATCAACATCCTGAAGCAAATAGGAGAAGGCTGATGGGTATGGAGATATTATCATAAAGCGGTTGTTTGCGACTGTCTTAGAAATGGACTCCTGGGTGCACTACACACACCGCCTGTTTAGAAACGGCGGCCCTGAGTGGAACTATGTAAGAATACTGCAAACCGATAAAAGAAAAATAAGCAAAATAAAGACTTTTATTACATTTTTTATATTTTGACTTTTTTGTTTTTACTGTATATATTATTGAATATTTTTGTTGTATATTTTTACTGTATATTTTTCTCTGTACTTACAACATTGCAAATATTTATCATTCTCTTTGCACTGTTTTACGGAAGATTATTTTTTCCACGTATTATGTGTTATACTCGTATTTTTGGATCAACTCTATTTGAACACAAGTATATGGAACGGATCAACCTTTCCCCATTTTGAAAGTCATCCTCACCATACACTTGTGTTCATGTAGTGTTTCCCCATTTTGAAGGTCAACCTTTCCGTATAATTGTGTTCAAGTTGTGTTTCTCCATTTAAGACACGTGGAGTTCGATTCTCAGCAGAAAAAAAACAGAAAAACGTTATATTGTGTGTTTGAAAGAAACGTCAAATTACGATTAAAATGTGATGAAATCAAAAGAACACCACAATACTCCGGGAGAGATGCAAAATGTCTAAAGGGAGATGGACGTCTCGATTAAAGCGAGACATTGCATTAAAGTGAGTTACTCACTCGGCCGCAGATCTCGAGAATAATTTGTTATGTTTTAGCCCAAACACCTGCCAAGTGTGCTAAACATCGGCACACCCACTTGCCTCTCCCTTCACCCGTCAAACGTCACCCATCACCCGTCACCCATCACTCGTCACTCATCATTTACTGTCGACATTCACCTCAGCATAATACTGACTGGAGTTACGGACAAAATGCAAAACAATGAAGAAACTGTTTGATTGGACGAGATTGTCACGGATAATTCACCATATTAAACCTTGTACTCAGAAATATTACTTCATTTTCATAAGGAAATTTAAAAAACAGTTGATTATATTTAAATATTACATCGCACTGCATTAGCAATGTACACAATTTAACATGGTGGGATTATTTTCATGTTACGCTACAGGTCTATATTTTAAGAAATATGATTTTTTTAAGTACCGTCTTTAGTCGATTCGAACTCGAAGCCCCTGTTGGAAAACCACAGCCCTACCAACACACGCCACACAGGTTATTAACTGATGAAACGAGCAAAGTAATAAAACTCAAGAACATTTCAAGTCAGCCAATAAACCGAAAAAAGATTATTAAATCACGTAAGTATAAAGCATTTAAGATGACAGCTGGTTGGTTGGTTAACATTAGTATACTTCTATGTCATATTTGACGTTTCTTTAGATAATTTTAAATATGTGCATTTAAAAAAAAGATATTAAATCGTGTTAAAAATACAGTTTAAACATACAACTTGCTCTGTTAATCATTTTTAAATGGTCTACTCGTATTTAAATGGTCTACTCGTATTGTGTTATCATTCGCTAATTTAAAGCCTAAATTAGATTTATTTTAGTAAATACCATTTCACGCAGTTTTTAAGTTATTGGTTGACATAAAAAACAAAAATAAACGTGATCCAGTGTCGAATAAAATCACAATTTTTTTAAATTATTGTTTATTCAAGAAACAAAAAGCGTTTGATTGGTATGCAATATACAATAATTCAATTTAAATTTACTGTATTACACTTTCGTTTTATACAGCACAACTTGCCGGGCTTGTTGCCACGTGATTGCGGAATTCTCTTCCAACCAATCAGAAATATGTTACAGTGGTTCTTAGTGAAAACGAGACTTAAATCCTTCGATTAAGAAATCTGGGTCCCAGCCTCCGGGATGGGAGTCAAACGTTTTATTAATTAGGCCACAGCAAATAGTTAAATGGAATGAATAAAAATAAGAAATAACTAACATTTCAAGAAGAACTAAGCTCTTCAAATTAATCATTTCCAAGTAAATACAAATATAAATTAAATTAACTAAGGATTATTGAATTTATAAGTCTTATTAAATATATATAAATATAGATTTACATACCAGTTAAAACGTCATTTTATTTCCAGATTTCGTTAAAACGTGATAAAGCACGGTAACGAAAAACAGTCCTTAAAATCACTCAAATAAAAGAATTGTGAACTCGATTAAAAACTAAAAACTCTCGAGAAAACTTTGAACTCCGGAGAAGACGGTGAACTCCAGGAGAAAGCGAGATGGTGAACTCTTATCACAGCCGATCCGCCGGAATGAGGAAGCTGTACGGAGAAGGAAGAGCGTTAAACTGAATATGGCGATGCGTAGCGGAATGACACTGTATGGGGTATTTTGGTCCTCCGACAGCAACTCACCAAGGCGAGTGTCCGAAGAACTCGCACCAGTCAAAACAGACACAGAATCCATCAGACCATCACCTGTTTACAGAAATACCATCGCGCTGCACGCGTGGCTGAAGTAACTATAGCTTAAAACGGTAGAATTCACAGGATTTCGATGAGACATCGAAGGGGTTTCATTGAAAATAGCGAAATAATAGGTAATGAACACCTCAGGCCCATAAAAGGGAAAATTACTTGTAAAAGAATAAATAATAAAATTCCTTTTTTAATCCAAAAAAACTAATCATAAACGTAATTTTTATGAAAGTACATTTAAAATAGTATGTTTTTTTTTCTAATTCAATTTGTTGATTTATCTTCAAATTAAAATGAGTGATTTTAATTTGAGTGTTTTTTATCGATGAGCTCCATTAAATGGTATCCATTATTTCTACTTAACCTTATATTTGACAGAAAAATTACTAGTAAGTATCTAATTTTAATCAGTTAGTTATCAAAACGCGTTTTTTTATATCTTGAAAACACACGACTAACTAACTCCATAGTGTCAGAGAATCCTAAAATAACTATTGTACAATTCCCAAAAAATGTATCAAGTTATTTTCTGTATACATAATAGAATAAATAATTCAAAATAAACGAAAATATTCCTCCATTTAAGACAATAATAACCTATTTGAAACCGTTTAAGTGTACTCAATATTTTATTAAAATTATTGTCACAAAAATTCCAATTGTAGCTATTAGAATTTATTTTTTATGATATATTCAGTTGTTTGATATTTAATTCACATTTTAATTGATTATAATAAAAAAAAACTATAGAATTTTTCTTCGCATAATGATAAGATATCGATACGTGAGCGAGATAGTTGCCCGAAATACCTTAAAGCATTATATTACCTCCCCGTATGGGCATCGGGAAAGAGCGCTTTCCTCTGGGCCGGGCGCCCGCGCCGGTTCCGTCTGCGCTACGCGGCGCGCGCCTCGCTTAGTCACGTGTGGCGGCCACATATCTTGCCATCGGATATACTCGTATTTATTAAAAACACATTTCATTAAAGGAGACCGTGTGAAAAAGTGAAAGGAAATATTTCACCGAAATTAAAATTGCACAATACATTACACGACGTCGACATTTTTAATTTAAATTTCTTATAACGTGCGACGAATATTATAATATAATATTATACAATTTAGGAAAACGGTTAAATACAATAGAAACCCGCAATCACCTTAAATGGCTTTAATTTGATTTTAAGCTCAATAAACAATACGAACCTTTAATCATATAAAGAGAACGTCTGCAAAGAAAATTTGATAATAATATATTTATGTATAAACTCCTAAAGCCGAAGGTATTACTATCAAATATTCGAAGATCAACAAAGGTTTCTTTGTAGTTCGTCTTTTTTGGTCAATTTTCTACAGTTTTTTTTAATAAATATGTTTTCAAAACATATGCAAACGCTTGGAAGTACTAAATGTAATGGCGGCAACCATTACCGTCATATCCTTATACACAACTTATTTACATTAATCTCTCAATAAGAGTGGGCTAGAATTATCATTTTATTATTATTTTTATATAGACTTCTTAGCCTAAAATCAAACTGAACACTTTTAAGATGATTATGGGTTACCATTTTTAATAAACTACCCATTATTCAATGTTTTGTGAATAAAAATATCGTTATTACTCCCCTGCTTAACTGTATGTCCGTTTTAAGGTTTAACAAAACATAACAATTTTAATTTCAATATACATAGAGAGGCCATAAACTCAATAAACCCCACCATAATCACATTACACCAAAAAAGGGCATTTAAATTAGAAACGTTAATTTTACAAAGGGTCATTTACTGATTGGTGAGTGACACAAAATATCACTCGCCAATCCACAAAAATCAAGTAAAAGGGAACTCGTGAAATTCTTTTGTATTGCATAATTTTGATCCAATTTAAGTTTTTTTTATTTATCTTGTGTCGGCATGTTTTTTTCGTGTTGTGTTGGCGTTAACTCTTATTAATGTGGTATGTATTATATTAGCCATTTTTTTATTTCAACTTTGTGTTAATCGTACATTTTAATATATTTTATGACTTTAGGTAATACTCGTACATTCAATACCTTAGGAGTCAGGTACACGAAACTTCTCCGTCCAAAGGCTATTCTCAAATGTGATATCTTTTAAAATCTATAATTTCTTTATCTTGTTTTATAAATGAAAATCAACGAAAATGGAACTGCGCATGAAATACATTGCATAATTTTCATCTAATTTGAAAGTATGATTTTTCTGAAAATCAAAAACGAGCTTACGTTTTGCCAATGTTTTAGCCATTGCATCAATGGTTGCACAGCATTGAATGGAATTGTAGAGATAATTAATATATTGATATCATATTTTACTTTTAAACAAGTTTTATAATTGAAAGTCACTTGCGAGGGAAGATACTTGAAAATTGATTTTATCCAACAAAAGCTTTGATTTTAAGAGGATTCTAAATATTTAATTACACCAATTTAACTTTACAGATTTTAAAACCCCTATTGATTCTTTTCTCTCTCATAAATAATTCAGTACAAATAAGTTTTCGTAATAAAATAATTTATGTATTGACAAAATTCATAGAATAAATCTATTAAAATGCAATTAAATTCAACTTTTTTTTTCAAGGCAAACAAATCATTGAAGCGTGGGTGAATCGTGTATTTATCTCTTGAGATTCAAATAGTAAATACTCTTGCATTGTAAGAACGTTAAGAGGGGTGAGGGGTCATGTCTTGTACACAACAGATATGTGTAACTCTGACACAAATAGTAAATACGCTTGCATTGTAAGAACGTTAAGAGGGATGAGGGGTCATGTCTTGTACACAAGAGATATGTGTAACTCTGACACAATTTTTTTAATAAAAATTTCAGCCTGGTTATATATTAAATAACTAAAGAAATGGCCTACTTTAGAAATCAAAAAATAAAGTTTTGAAATATCCTTCGCTAACCTGTCACGGTATTGAAATTCATCCCCCAGCTGGTTCTCAACTGGGGGGATGGTCGGTGGTTTTTAATACAATTTTAGAAAGAAGTAACAGACGACAAGAGAAAGTAAGCTAAGCACTCCTGCTAAATGAAACATCATTAATGCCATTCGGCCAATATATTCTGCACTGGGGATACCAGGTTTGGCTAGCAGCCTGCATAGGAATCGACTACAAAGAAAGCAGTTCTACAAGGTCTCGGGGTATTATTTCCATGTTTACAGCGGATATGGGAAAAGATGAGACTCCACAGCCACAATCGGAATCAGTCCATCGTCTCTTCCAGAAGAAATTGGAATCAGTCCATCGTCTCTTGCAGAAGAAAGGAGACGCATCACCCTGTTTCGTTGCATACAATACAACCTGCCGGACTTATAGCCAAGTATTATAGTAATCGCTTGCATATCATTTTGATAGCTTAAGTTTATAAGAAATGCTCACCAGAGATGAAGTTTATTTGTAAGGTAGGTACTCTTCAGCATAAGTAAGTATGCGAGTTATACTTCGTCGTTACTGAATTGGACTATTATTGGAAATGATTAGTCTTACAAACCTTGTCAGATAAAAAAAGGAAATGTTTAACTTTACAACGTTATTTAGGATTGTCAGCTCGTATTTCAATAGTCCGGAACTAACTCAGCTTATCATGTTACACGTTTCTTGTAGGCCCACCCGCTTAAAAAATTTTTCCATAGTGATTTGGTTGCAAGTAAATATTTATACATCTTGCATTAACGAGACTGCACAAATATCTTTTAATACAACTTTGACTATTTACAGGAGTCAAGTGGAAACGTTATTCTTGTCGGGTTGAATTGATTGAATTGTATAGAATTACTTTGTTGTGTTGTTCGGCTTAAATTGTTTTTTTTTCTCTATTGTATAATAGCAATGTTTGCATGCGTCAATGTTTAATTTTATTTGTTACTTTTAAATTGTATCAAAAGGTCATTAGAGGGTTGAAATAAAAATACTATCTATAACGTACAAAAGATGTATGTGATTGATAATATTGCCAATACGAACAATAACAATATGAACAATAACATTTTCGACAAACCAAAAAAGATTGAAAAATTGAGGAAAAAAATAATCCATAAGTAAAAAATTTCCCATTTTAAAATGCATACATATATCAAATTAAATTACACGCGTCATCACGCCGTGTCTATTTTGGAGTAAGCAGAGAGAACATATCTCCAAACCTTTCTGTCCAAGCGGACAACTTTCGCCTCCTCCACATTCATATATATCGCGTTATGCACAATCTTCTATTATTCATATTTTTTGTCCACTTTATATTTTTTCGAAAATCTGGTCCATTTCATCCAGCCACGTTTTATTCGATCTACCTCTTCCACACATCTGACTTGTATTCTCACTTAGTCATTCTTTCGTCATTCATTTCCTCCACATGTCCAAACCATTTTAAAATTTCTTTTTTCTTCTTAACTAAAATATTTATTTTATCCATGGATTCATTTCTGATGTCTTTATTTCACCTTCTTTCATACATTGATGCTCCAAAAAAAAAATTGTGCGCGTATCTCCACAACTCCACACATCTTACTTGCATCCTTCTATCAAGTCCAAGTTTGACTTCCATACGTCAAGGTGGACACCAACACATTATAATATATTGTCATTGTTGCTGCTGTTGATATAGCACGGTTGTTGTATATGATATTAACATTAAGCGCGCCGTTTACTTGAAATTAAATTAAATTGAAAAATAACATCGATCCAACCTCTCTAAAATGACATTTAATATTTATTTCAGCCCATAAAAGGCAAATCGTTATTTAATTTTAATGCCACGACTCGCATACATAAAATACTAATAAATAACTAAGCCAAAGTGTCCGGACATTAACGGCTCTCACAATCCTATTTTATAAACATTTGGATTTCACTTAAAAGGAAAATTATGGATTATGAATCCGTTGCGAACGACCGAAACTTTTGCGCGGTGAGCGAGATTTATTTTTGACTTTTTACGCGTTATTAATATTTTATTTTAAGATATTTTACAACGATGATGAGTTTGAGGAAAAGTATTCAAAATACAACTGCATAGTACAATTGACGTAAAGGTCGATGTCGTACACCGAGGACAATACGATTTCATTATTTTTCAAGTAGTCTGTGAGTCTTTAGAGTCAAGATCTAACAAATATATAAAATTGTGGGATTTTTAGGTTATCATTTCCACGTCTTGGAGCGAAAGAGCTTTCAGGTAGCCTATGAGAGATTTAATATTCGCTAATAACACTCCAGGATTAGCCGTCCATAAGGTTTCCTCCGGGCTAGAATCTAAAAATGATGTTAAGTTATCATTTCCACGTCTTGGAGCGAAGAGCTTTCAGGTAGTCTATAAGAGATAAATATTCGCTAATAACATTCCAGGATTAGCCGTCCATAGGGTTTCCTTCAAGCTGGAATCTAAAAATGATGTGAAATTCTTATATAATCATATCCGTGGTGGAATCGTGGAGGTAAATATGAACAACCTCTTTATTTTTGTGGTTGTATTTTTTGTAAGTCTGTAAGAAGCAGATATTCGCTAATAACACTCTAGGATAAGTCGTCCTTACAGTTTACCCCAGACCTCAGGGCCGCGGATCTAATCTTTAAAATGATTACAATAGGCATGGATCGTATCGAAATTAGTTTGACAACTGCTTCGAGAATCATGAGGAGTCAAGCTGTCGACCGACCTGGATGGAGACGTTTTATAGTATCACTCTGTTCCTAATGAAACGTATAGGGTGATAAAAATAAGTACGTGCATGAAAGGTCTACATTGCGTGTACAAAATACGACATGATCTAGAAAGAAAATCTTTCTATGAGCGAGATAGTGAAAGAGGAAAAAACTATATTGCACGCTAATAATTCGATATAGGTAATATGAGGTGACATGATCTAGAAAGAAAATCTTTCTATGAGCGAGATAGTGAAAGAGCAAAAAACTATATTCCACTCTAATAATTCGATATAGGTAAAATGAGGTGCATGGCCGCGCGGTAACGCACTGGACTTCCGTGCAGAAGGTCGTCGGTTCGAACCCCGCGCTGTGCTACTCCCCTCGAACGACACAGGCACTTTTTTCGAGGGTATAAGGATACCTATGACTTCGGTCATATCTATTAAAAAAATAAGGAAGACCGAGGAAAGTATGATTGGATCAAGTGAGTGATATTTTAAAAGTAGGAATTGTAAAAAGTCAGCGAAATCGCAGTTGTATAAAAAGGTTTCTGTCGTGATGAGAATACCAGCGCACTCTTCTTTCTGCTTATCCCAACAGGGATATTACTTGATGATATATACGAATATGTGTATGATATATGAAGATACAAATATTACCCCGTCATTTTTATGGAAACGAAATGTGCTAGTGTGTGAATAAACGAGTCCAGGCGGAGATAAGTCTATTATATTGCATTATATTACAGTTTCGTTGTATACAACGAAACTGTTATATTGTATAATGCAATTAAGTTCAAGTACAGTCTGGCGGATTTATTATCAAGTTGCATTATATTCCAAATACTCAAAAGTGTTAAACAAGCCTTAAGTTATAATCAGACTAGATTCCTTTTCAAAAAAGACACCAATGTGAATCGAACCTGCAACGTTCGGTTTGTAAGACGAGCGTCTTATCAATGGAAGAATATTTATATGATATTTATTTATTTTTTTAGCTTCTTGTATAAATACGACGTGCGATTGATTTCTCAGTCAAGTGGGCGTAGTACAAACGAAAGAAAGACAACAAATAAAATACATGCCATTTACCTGTCAAGGTAGTCAGAGAGGCCAAAGCGCCAGACTTTCTTATCTCGATACACATCCTTCGACTCTTCTACATCCATACATCTTCTCATACAACTCGTACGATTTCTGACATTTCACGTTTCCTTCTTTCAAAATATCAATCACTTAATTCAATCACACTTTCCTTGGTCCTCCTCAACTACGCCTTTCATTCATATTAGCTCTTTTTTAATATACTCTTTCTTTATTCGTTTTACATGTCCAAATCCTCTCTACAATGCTCTTCTTCGCCTTATTCAATACATCAGCATTAAGTCTACATTCATCCATAATCATGTATTCCGTATTCTGTCGTACATTATTACCTCATGTATTCTTCTCAGTACGCGCATCTCTACACCACTTACCTACTCTTTTTCTACTCCCATACATCAAAGTTGGCACTCAAATACAGTAGTGAGCTATGATCTTCATCTGTCTTTCGGAGTGTTAGACATGGCGAAATTGGCTACGAACAAACCCTGAATATGAAAACTGCAACGTTTTTGAAACGTTGGTATTGTGAGCCAAACTACGCGATATAACACTCCGAAATACCATAAACAACAGATACGAAGAACCGCAAAAGTCTCTAAACATATATGATCTTATCAGATTTTGACACTAGCCGGTTCGAGTATATATGCTATATATTTTTTTTGCACCCCATTAACAATGTTTCCTATCGCTATTCGCCGTTCGATATCCCTCGTAACTTTTCCACCATATATGTGTATAGATAATAGAATTAAATGGCATTTGACAAAAAGTACAGTTCACAACATAGATATTTCTTCATATACCCGATGAGGTAACTTAGTTGGATATTTCTTGCATATACTCGTATGCGTCCAGTATCATACTATGACTGATTCACCCGTCAAGCTTCAGACGCTTGAGTTGAAATGAGTCAAGCTAGAAAAAACGTTTGGCTTAGCTTACGAAAATGTTAAGTTAAATATTGTACATTCCAAGGATTCAAACGTTTATTTTTATTTTATTTCTTTATTACGATATCATGATTACAGATAAATTAATCTTAATTCGGAGTCAACTTTGATGTATGGAAGTGAAAATTGGACGTGGAAAAAAGTTTGAAAGGAGAGGAGGTGAATAAATGGTGTAGAAATACGTGCATTGAGAACAATATACGAGGTGACAACGTATGAATGAATATGGAATAAAGTGTTTAGGAATGAACATGAACATGATAGGAAGAAGAGCACGCTGAGATAGTTTGCTTATGTGGAAGGAATGAATTAAGAAAGAGTAACAAAATAAATATACAGTGCAAATGTGAGTGGAAAGCGTATGAGAAGAAGACGAGTCTGATCAAGTGAATGATATTTTGAAAGAAGGAAACGTAGAAAAACAGAGAAATCGTTGTGAAAGAATCAAAGAAGGAAACGTAGAAAGACAGAGAAATCGTTGTGAAAGAGTTAAAGAAGGAAACGTAGAAAGACAGAGAAATCGTTGTGAAAGAGTCAAAGAAGGAAACGTAGAAAGACAGAGAAATCGTTGTGAAAGAGTCAAAGAAGGAAACGTAGAAAGACAGAGAAATCGTTGTGAAAGAGTTAAAGAAGGAAACGTAGAAAGACAGAGAAATCGTTGTGAAAGAGTCAAAGAAGGAAACGTAGAAAGACAGAGAAATCGTTGTGAAAGAGTCAAAGAAGGAAACGTAGAAAGACAGAGAAATCGTTGTGAAAGAGTCAAATGATGTGTGTCGAGATAGGATAATCAGACGCCTACCCTGATAGAGAAATAACGTGATGGTTTGTATGTATGTATTATATTATCCATAGGCTAAACACTTTGTCAACGATGATACGATAGGCAATCCCTCGTGATCGAGTATGATTGTTAGCCATCTTGTAGATGGATGACGCCTTAGGGTGCATAGGCTTATTGTGTGCAAGCTGTTGGTTGTACTTCAATAAGCATACAGTATTGACAGATCAAACCCAAAGATCCGATAGCAAGGAGATTAAAATTTCCATGACGACACCCAGTTTTAATCTGCTGCAACCTTTCGTTAGGCGGAATTTTATATTGAGTTATTTTTGTGTTGCTTAATAGCGCATTAAGAATTTATGATAATAGCGCATTAAGAAGTTATTTGATATAAGAGTGGCCGTCGTTGGTCGCCGTCGTTGCTGGGACTCGTAGTACAGAATCCCCTCGCTATTCCAACGTCAATTCAATTGGAAAGCAAAGCTATGTCACAGAATTCACCGATGGAGCCGGTGAGTTTGCTGGTGAGCTGTTGCACACCAGCAAACTCACCGGCCATACTGGTGTACTCGAGTCGATGACACAATTGAAGTGAGACGATCAGAGCACACTGGCATGTTTAATTTCACTTTTTTTTAAGAATAAATATACATGACCGAAGTCATAGTTATCCTTATGCCCTCGAATACTAGACGAAAAAATCCTGTGTCAATCGAGGGGAGTAGCACAGCCCGGGATTCGAACCGGTGACATTCCGAATAAAAGTCCAGTGCGTTACCGCGCAGCCACGCACCTAAGCCTAGTTGTTAAAACACTTCACTTCCACCCGGGGGTTTCGGTTTCAATTCCACATGGTACTAAAAAACAAAAGGATCTTAGTCTGGTATAAGAATCCATTAGGTTAAGGGCTGAGTACGTATGCAAGTTGTGTGAGACAGTGTTACCAATACGTGCAATGAAAAACTCCGAGTTCCGTGCCCACTCCCGTGGTTCTAAACCAAAATGCTCGATCACTGGGGCCCAAATCAATATTTTACTCCTGGATACGCTATTTGATATTTTAAAGGATACTTAATATACGAAATAAAATAAGAATAATTTCAGTCCATAAAAGAAACCGTCAGAAATTGAACTTAGTGCGCTCGCTTTGTTTAGCGTGAATGCTAACCGGTACACCATGACCGCCAATATTTCGAATTTTTTTTTTAACAGAAAAATATAAATTCTGCGCATAAATTGGTTAACTGTGTAATCAAAAACATGAGTTTAGAAATAATCTTACGTTAACCCCACCCCTACCCTAATTGTTTTATCATCTTGTGTCATTATAAAGTCGTAATAATCTAGATGTCTGCCCAAACATCAGAGGTAACATTATCGGTGTCTATAGTCTGATAAATACTATTAAAGACTTGTTATTTGATATCGGCGCGGCACGGTTGTAAATATACTTATTGCCAACAAGCAATTTTAATTCATTTAGCGGCGCTTTTGAGCTTATTTTACTGTATAACACTTTCGTTGTACACAGTACAATCTGGCGAGCTAATTACCATGTGGCAATCTCTTTCAACCAAACAGAAAGGTGATAAGTAAACCTTTAGTGAAAATCAGACTGAAACGATTCTTCAAAAAATCTGGGATCCGCCTGGAATTAAACCTGTATCCTCCGATTTGGAAGAAGTACTGGAGCATGAAAGTCATCAAAAACTGTGTTTTAGAAATTTAAAAAAAAACAAAGCGCTCTGGAGGTAACATTGGATTATGAACAGCGCTATACACGTTATTTATATGTTTGATTATGAGAAAGTAACTCAGGGAGGGCATGTATTATAAAATAAATAATGCCTCCTACAAATTAAATGAAGATTTTTCCTAAATATGAAAAAACTATTGTATCGATCATCTTTAGATATGATCAAAAATGTTCCGAGTCTTATTTTTCCTGATGGATAAATCCATAAACTAAAGAATAAGTGAATTCAGAAAAAGGTGGTTTCATTTATGGTATATATTCGTATGATACCCCTTAATATATTCGCATTGGTGATACGAACTTATTGAAGAGCAACATTGTCTTCGGCCTCAATAGTAATGTCTTCGAAATGAGAACCATTGGAGTAAAGTACTCACGTAACTCGCAGTTCGCAGTCGTGCGTGTTGCACATAATACTAATAGTTTATATGAAATAAAAATCGCACATTCGGGCGCGTCCGAATATTGTTAACAAACGAACTATTGAGCCAAACTGGGACTCGTTTTTTTTATTCAATCGTGAATCGAACTTGAAACCCCTGAGTGGAAGACAAACGTCTTACCAACTAAGTCACGGAGGTCGACGGAATAAAAATGATGATAATTACAAATTCAAAAACGTATTCCGTAGTATAAAACCAGTAATTTCGCATAATTTGTACCAATGTATGGACAATGTTTTATATTTTATCTAAAACTAAATTTGTGACACCTTCTTAATGTTCGTAGTATATTGTCTTAAATCTCAATAATGTCTTCAAAGCCAATCGGTCTCCAATTAATCAGTATGATGCCCAAATTAGTAAATGAACAAAGTGGCCAATGAAGTATTGCCAAAAACATTTGAGATACAGCCATGTACGAGTATACATTTAAAAAAAAATTTAATTGTTCAAAAAGCGTATTTTTTTTCAAAACAAGTTAAAACTAAAAACCATATAAGAAAAATACGTTTATATAAAATCACATTAAAATTATTTTACATCTAGTCTAAAAAAGGAATTTCCTTAAATTTATTGGTTGTAAGCGGAAGCCAATATGAGGACACAGGACGTTTAAAAAAACTATTTTACAAATCTTAAAAATAATCAACATAACATTTTAAAAAATTAACTGACACTTAAAATTCAAATAATGCCCAAAACTGGAAACGCACAATTTACCAAGAACGTACTTATACAGTCATTGGAACGTACTTAAAACACTTGAAGACATTTAAATTATCAGAAAAAATACAACTCGACGGAAATTCCAAAAATGGTAAAGCATAGAACTAATTTGTGATAACTATCGAAAGTCAATACGCGAATGGAATATAATTAGTTATAATTTGTGATAACTATCGAAAGTCAATACGCGAATGGAATATAATTAGTTATAATTTGTGATAACTATCGAAAGTCAATACGCGAATGGAATATAATTAGTTATAATTTGTGATAACTATCGAAAGTCAATACGCGAATGGAATATAATTAGTTATAATTTGTGATAACTATCGAAAGTCAATACGCGAATGGAATATAATTAGTTATAATTTGTGATAACTATCGAAAGTCAATACGCGAATGGAATATAATTAGTTATAATTTAGGCGACTTAAAAAAGCTAAAGTGAACGTAATAAGTAAAGAAAAAAGTAAAAGGCTATCTAATAACACTATAGGTACAATTCCACGCAAATTCCAAAAATGGGTTGTCAAAAAATTTATTGTTGACAAATAACGAACCCTAAACATATGTATATGGACGCACTTTATAACGAATCAACGTTATGGGAATTCTTAATCGTAAAATTTTCAAAATGATCAATAACTTTCTTATTACTGATAAATATCACACCATAATAAGGCATCGTTTAGACAGATAAAAGTCATTGTTAGACGAACATGAGAGACGATCTTATACACGTATCACTGCAAGAAACGTGAAAAGGATTTCGTCTTAAAGATACTAGAAAGTTCGATATAGCCCATAAAAGGAAAGCCATCGAACATATCGGCAGATATCGAAGTCTTCGAGTACACGTGTAACCGATGGCCGCGCGGAGTAACGGCATGCGTCGCCCGAGTCACGCGGCGTGGAATCAAGGGGTAGATTTGGCCGGAAGCCGGAAGAAGCAAAGGGTGGTGGAGATTACCTGCGACTTCCGGCAACATGGCTGCTGCGCGTGCAGCGACAGCGTCCCGGAGACTGGCGAAACTTCTTAATTTGGGCGAGGCGCGGAAACATGAGATTGGCCCTTATTTGGAGCGAGCGCCGGGGAGTATTTATAGAGCGCGCGGGAGCAGCTGACACCGACACGTCTAAATTTGAACACAATACCTCCCCCCCGCGCTGGGCCAGCCGCGAGCCGCGATACTAACTCCAAGCTAAACGCTCCACGCTCCCGGCTCGCCACGCGAAGTAGCGCATTCATAGACCATCTTCTACTTGCGATAGACTCGAATCTAATTCTATGCAATATACATTTTCTTTCCGCCATTTTGATTATTCGTTGCTCAGCTAAAACAGTTATTTTTAAATTAGTGTTTTTTTTATTTAAAAGGAAAATTTCCTTCTACTGAATAAAATAATATTTCATATTAAGATTTACAGATCAAAGCCCATCACAAAGAAATTCAAGGGACCATAAAAAACAGTTTCGTAATACTGAATATTGGAGAAAAATAAAGCATTAAAAGCCGCTTTATTTCAGAACAAAAAGTTATACAAATACATTCAATTATTTTTTTAAGAATGATGTTTTTTTGACAGTACTGAATATTTCGTCCATAAATAAATTTTAAAAGCACATTATTGTTGAAAAATATTTTCAGAGACATCAAAGCTAGAGGATATATCAACTTTTTTAAATAATAGCTTCCAAAGCGAAACCTTCATATTAGGTGAAATAATTTCAATTCATCGTACTCGCAGGAGAGGGTTAATTTTCAATTGACAAGCTGCTGTCAGCTCGCTCGTAATGATTAAGTTACAATATAATCTTTATCAATGTAGTTATCATAATTGACCCCTGTATCAATAACCACTGAACTCCACATATCTCTTAATTCATTTTCCAGTTCCATTTCAGCTGATCTGTACTATATATGTTTAAGTCATCTGGATTTCGTCATCGCTATCTTTAAGAATTGAGACATTCTTCCAATAATTCAAAATTGCTGACTCTTGACTGACCACCAAACTGTACAAATCATATCACACGCTTCTTTAACAATTTTTTTTACTATAACCCAAAACTAGGTCCATTAATAGCTTTTTGATTAGTTTAATACTGTAACACGTTTTTACTGCACGTTTAATTCTCAGATCCCAAAAGAAAAATCTATCACAAACCTCTCCAAACTGTTTCTTAGGCCACGAGTACTGTGTGCCCAATGAATCGAAGGACTCGTCGAAGGCACATTGTCGACAATATGTCGGTGATTCTCAGTTGTCCTAGAATGGAAGCGTTAGATTGCCTTGCTGTCGACGAAATTCGTAACGTTCTTTTCCAGCACTACATTTCAAATGCATCTGATCTACGTCTTTCGCTTGTTCTTATAGTCTAAGTCTCTGCGACGTACTTGAATATTGCAAAGACGAGAAACTTCGCTAGGCGCATTTTCGGCGTGATAGTGATAGTTCTACTCTTCCATATTTTTTCCAGCTTTTACATCGTATTTTTGCGATTCCAATTCTTCTTTTCACCTCAGCCTCGCATCCTTCATTGTTGAAAATACTGGGGTCTAAGTAAATAGTCAGTAACCACTTCCATGATTCACACTATTTGGTGACAGTTTGTTACTGCGGTCTATTATCATAAGCTTATTTTTTGACCTGTTGATTTCCAAGTCCAGGAGCTTGCTCTCGTGTTCCACCTTTTTAAGGAGCGTGGCTGTTTCTTCTTCTGACCTGGCAATTAAGGTCGTGTCATATGCATATCTTAGATTTGAGAGCTTTCTTCCACCAATAGCAATCCGTCGTCCCAGTCTTCAAGTGTTCTCCTCGTAATATATTATCCATATAAGTTTAACAATTAGGAAGAGAGGATGCACCCTTGCCGTACACCCATTTGTACTTTAAACTGTTTGGACATGATGTTGTTGACTTTGAATGCTGCAGAGCTATGTTGGTACAGTGACTTAATAAGGTTCACAAGGTGTGCCGGTACTCCCATCTCTAAAAGTACGTGTCACAGTTTCTACCATTTTACACAATCAAATGTTTTTTTTATAATCTATGAAGCATAAAATTGCTGGCATCTGAAATTCATGGCAGTTTTCTATCAACTGTCTGATATTGAGAATTTGTTCTCTCGTTCGTTTTCCTTTAACATGCCTTGCTTGTTCTATTGTTATCTGCTAGCTGATGTAAGGCCTCCGATGATTTTGATTTTTTTTCCGGGTTACAATCCTAGGATTAGTCTGCACCAAGCACTCCATCCCTCCACTCATCTCTGTCATCCGCAAGTCTCTTCATCTCCTGGTAGCTGCCACATCCCGGATCACCCGGTTATTGCCCTCAATCATTCCCTCGACGATAGTAAGGAGCAGGTCTGGGTGCCTGATGTTATGGCCTATCCAACTGGATCGTTGTTGGGCAACTCTATTTAGGAGTTGCCTTGTTTCTCCAACCCCGCTCAATACCTCGTCATTTCGGATGTGATCTGACCAATGAACCCTGGCCATGCGCCTGTAGCACCACATCTCAAAGGCAGCCAGACGCCCGGACTCGCTCTGGCAGTCCACGTTTTGCAGCCATACAGCAGCAAACTCCAAACAAGAGTTTTCACTAAATTATTCCTAACATTGATATCAATGCTAGGAAATTCAAATATCTTGGATTTCTTGTTAAAAGCAACTCTTGCCTGTTGGACCCTACTTTCTATTTCTGCCTTTGATCGGCCATCTTGGGATGCTGCCTAAGTGAACAAATTCCCTAACTTGTTCAACACTGACGCCACTTAGAACAACACTCGCGGTCACCTTCTCTCTTCCAGCAACCATACATTTTGTTTTGTCTTTGTTTATTTTCATATGGTATCTTCTCTCTCATCTTGTCGATAGCCTATTGTATATAACAATTGAACAATGTCGGTGACATCGATCATCCCTGTCTGACTCCCTGACTAACACTAGCCTCGGCACTGCTGTCTCCATATACATAATATAATAGCGGTTTCATTTCTATATAAGCTCCATATTGCTCGTCTATCTGTGAAGCTCAGCCCTATCCTATTAAGTACTTTAAAAAGCTGTCTCCAGTCCACCCTGTCAAAAGCCTTTTCTAGGTATATAAAAGCTATGTATGTGTCTTTGCTTTTCTTTAAGTCTCAGACTCAGAATTGCATACATTATGCCTATTCCTCTTCTAAAGCCAAATTGATCTTCCGACAGCACATTTTCAATTTTCGTTTCCGCTCTTTTCATAATTATATTTGTTAGTATCTTCGATGCATGCGATATCAGACTCAAGGTCATATATTGCTCGCATTTAGTTGTGCCGGGTTTCTTTGGTAATGTTCTTATTAGGCATTTGGTAAAATCCTTAGGTATTTCTCCCGTGTCATATATTCTGCAGACAAGTATGTATAGTGTGTCAAGTGTACCGCTGCCTGCATATTTAAGCAGTTCCGATGGGATATTGTATACTCCAGGTGCTTTGTTGTCCTTCAATCTTGATATAGCATTATCAAATTCACATCTCAGAATAGCATCTCCATTATTTTCTACATCCGTTTCTGCTTCTAAAGCATCATTTTCTGTGATTACACTCTCTCCTTTGTAGAGTTCTTCCAGATATTTCTTTCGTCTTTTCACAATCATTTCGTCCTCAAAAAGGATTTTCCCGTTTTGATCCCGAATGGCACCTCTTGTCTTGGTTCTACTATTGAAAAAATCTTTATTTCAGAGTATGCTGTCTCCAGCTTTCTTTTTTCAATATATCTGTTTATTTTCAGACACTTTTTCCTATAAATAGTTCTCTTTCGCCTTTCTGGACTCCCTATTGATCATGTTTCTCAATATTCTGTATTCCCTTTTTCCCTCTTCCGTCGTAGAGTGTTTCAGTAATCTTCTCTCTTCAATCATTCCCAGGATATCGTCTGTGACCCATACTTTCCTGGCTTGCGGTCTTACTCTTTCTATTTCCTCATTTGCTGCTGTGCTTATTCTATCTTTTATCCTTTCCCACACTCTGTCCACATCGTCATTGTTATCAAAATCACATACCAATGTTTTTTCCTCATATCTCTTTCTTGTCTCTCCCTATTTTAACAGCTTAATATTGCATTTACTTCCATTCTTATTTTTAAGTTTCTTGCATTTGAGTGCGCTCTCTGCTATCACCATATTGTGATCACTGTCTATATCAGGCCTTGCATAACTTTTACAGTCTTTTATTTGGTTTCCGTAGCGTTCTTGAGTAAGCATATAGTCAATCTGCGATCTGTATCTATCTCCTGGGGGCTTCCAAGTATATCGGCGTCTGTAATGATGCAGGAACCATGAGTTGGCTATGAAAATGTATTTCCTGTGCAAAATTCAGTCGGTTTCCTCTTTCATTTCGAACACCCAAACCAAATGGGCCAGCGACATTTCCTTCTCTCTCCTCACCAACCACCGCATTCCAGTCTCCCATTAGTACAACGTTATCCTCGGCCTTTGTCTCATCTAATAGTTTTTGTATGTCTTCATACATCACCTCAATTTTCTGTTCATCGTGGCTAGTAGTTGGCATGTATACCTGAATCAATATTGTGTCCACTAGCTTGGTATCAAGTTTGACTAAAATTATTCTGCCTCCACATTGCACATATACCATTACTCTCCTTCCCAGTTCCATTATGATTATACAAAGCAGTAGTTTACTTGCATGCAATATGAGATACATAAACTGGGACTCCGTTCTGTCCCGGGACCAGATTTTATACAGTACAATGAAATGTAATGCAATACACCAGATTGTATTACATTTAATTGTATTACAATACTCAATTCGTTTTCAAATAACTAGAAAGATAATAAAAAAAGACTTAGTTGGAAACCGGATTGGAATACTTTTTTAAAAAAATCCATCAGAAATCGAAATAAATGCATCTTAACAATTTTATACCACAGGTCGTCTATAATGTTGATGTAGTGTTTTATACCATTTTTAAAAGCAATTTTTTAACGACTGATAACCTCAACATGGCACCTGTTTGCATATTCTTCGAAGTATCCAGTACCTCGAAGAGCTTTACAAGAGTCAGTAAAGCTTTCGCGCACTTAAGCGTTGAGCTGCGCGTGTTCTCCTCGGCACTGTTGACAAGATGTATCGCGCACGTGGCTGCGGCTCTGTCTCGCTCGCTCTCACGCAACGAAACGAGTAGAAAACCTAATATGTGTGTATGTAATTATGCGATTAAAAACCAACCGTCAATCTAGCTGATTTGAGGATATTTACGAAAACGTAAAACTGGAACGTATAAGCTTGTATGGAATCGAATTTATTAATACAAAATATTAATGAAAAGTACACCGTTTACTGAATGAATATGTTTGCATACAATTTAGCTAGTTCATTTTCTTTCAATATTTCATTTAATCTAAAAATATTCGTCACATAATTAGGATTTTTTTTGCATATTTATGTTAATATTATTCCACAGCATAAGCTATTTTATTCCGTAAAAATAAAACAATCCAAGGTCACTTTTCATTTCGGCGAAAAAACATTTTTCATTTCTGTTGTATTTGGACGATTTCTATGTTGAAAATTGCATTAAATTATTGTATAACACTTTCGTTATATACAGTACAACCTAGCGGGTGTATTGCCTTGTGTCAATCTCTTTCTATCACAGTACAACCTAGCGGGTGTATTGCCTTGTGTCAATCTCTTTCTATCACAGTACAACCTAGCGGGTGTATTACCTTGTGTCAATTTCTTTCTATCACCTAAAATATGTTAAAGAAGCCTAAAGTGAAAACCAGACTGGAAAACATTTAAAAATATATCGGATTTCCAAGATTCATCGAACTTGCAACCCTTTGGTTGAAATACAGGCGTGTTTCCTACTAGACCACGGGATCACTAATTTCTAATTATTTCGTAAAAACGTTTAGATGTGATTTTTTCTTTCTTTTAAATATATTAAAACATTTAAGTTGGCTTTGAAAAATAGTTGATTTTATTTTATAAATATATTTTTATAGGATTGTCTGTAGTTCGGTCGTCTTAATTAACATTTATAAATTGAAAATTTTAACCCTTCCTTCCCTGTAATGTGTAACTAGTACACATTTCTTTTAAAAACGTTAATATCTCTATAAATATAATAAATACTGGGTTCAGATTTTAGGTATTCCTCCGTAATACATTAACGCATTGAATGGAAAAATAATATTAATAATAATTAGCACTTATCGGCCACATCGGAGATATTTTGTGAAAATTGGGAATAAATTCACAAATACAATCAAACGTGTGCCAGTGTGTGACGTAGGTATATTCATTCTAAAAACCGCTATGGGTGAGGAAGCGACGCTATTCACGTCTCACTCTCACTCTATTTCGGTATATGGGAATGCAAGAAATAGAATCAGTTCGCTCGCTTCTCTCGCTTCAGAAGCTCGCGGGCATCCATTTGAGGTGGTCTCTTCGCCCATTTTGTGAACGTCGGCCAATGTTTTTTTCATGTTTTCAGGAATTAAATTTCAATTATTATCACTTTTGACTTTAAATTTAATTAATTTAAGCGATTGGCTCTGAATATTCTTATTTTTCCGATTTTAAATCGCTCATTTTTACATGTGTATTGATGTGTATTGAATACACAGCACCGGAACGGGATGTTTTTTTTAGCACAGGAAAGGAAAGGTGAAGAAATTAATAAACTTTATATCTCCTTGGTAATTGAATGAGGGCCATAAAGTTATGTGAATTATCTTGAAATGAAAATGTTGTTACACAATTTGCAAACGCATTTGAAATTTTTATTAAAATGAGAACATATTTTCTAAATAAATGTACCTGAATTTATATCTTCTCAAAAGGACATCTATATTCATTAAATGTTTTACATAAAAAATAACTTCCTAATGACCTCATTCTTGCTTGAAAAAAGAAAAATGTATTAACCTAAATACGAGTAAATGTTTTGTAAAACGGTTATACCATCTATAGATCGGATCGCGTTTCCGGTAGAGGTGGAGGCACCGCGATCCTCATCCGAGACACTATCCATCATACCCAACTCCTCACGCCCGCCCTGACAAACTTGGAGGCTACTGCCATCAGCCTCAAGGTTGACAGGGAGACAGTCACAATTGTGGCAGCATATTGTACCGGCTATCGTTCACTTCTGGAAAAGGACATCGAGGCAGTGCTGGCCTTGGGGCCCAAGGTCATCATGGCCGGGGACTTCAATGCCAAGCACCGTTACTGGAACTGCTTGAGAGCTAACCCGAATGGAACGACGCTGTACAATTATATGGAAAACCACAACTGTCAAATACTCTATCCAAATCAACATACCTGTTTCACCAACCCCCGTAGCCCTTCTACACTGGACATTGCCATAGTCAAAAACTACCCTAACATCTCTGGCTTGACTGCTCTAGAAGCTCTCTCGTCAGACCACCTCCCAGTCTACTTCACATTGGGAGTGAGGCCGATTGCTAGCCTCAGGGAGCAGTACGACTACGCCAATGCTGACTGGAAGGGCTACAAAGCCTACCTCCACAACCAGCTCTGCCTATCACCAGAAACTCTGGTGAGCCCACAGGACATCGATACCGCGATAGATACCATCTCCACCTTCATCCATAATGCACGTGATGAAAATATTCCCCTCAAAATTGTCACTCCATACAAAATAACTCTTACTCCTCATATCAAACTCCTTATATCTCTAAAAAACAAACAAAGACAGACCTACAGACGTACACTAGACAAACGTGACAAAACACTTCTAAACGTCCTCCAAGATGAAATCAAAAAAGAAATCCGCCTACTTAAAAACCAGCTATGGCAGAGAAAATTGGCAGCTCTAGAACCGGGCAACGGTACTCTCTGGCGAGTCGTCAAGGGTATCAAGTGCTCGTCTCAAAGCATACCACCTCTGCGCACAGCCTCAGGGTTGGCTGTTTCTGGCAGTGACAAGGCTAATGCCTTGGCGGACGCTTATGAGAATACGTACTCAATCACTTCCGACCTTGGAAATGTTGATGTCAATAAAGCTGTCGAGGACACTCTCACCAGCTTTGCTTACTCCCCGACCAACCAAAACGAGGTGCAACTTTGCACCCCGTCCGAAATTGGTCGTATCCTTGACAGACTTAAAACACGAAAAGCACCCGGTCCCGACAATATACACAATAGCCTTCTTAAACAGTTACCACTCAAAGCGAGGATTTTTCTTACTAAAATAATAAATGCCTCACTCCTTAATGGCTATTTTCCGAGTATTTGGAAAATAGCCAATATTGTTCCTATCCACAAGCCAAATAAACCTACCGAAAATCCAACTAGCTACAGGCCCATCAGCCTTCTTCCAGGTCTTGGCAAGATCCTTGAGAGAGTGGTTGCCTCAAGGCTAGTGTTCCATCACGAATCCAATAATACATTCCCTCATGAGCAATTTGGATTTAGAACAAGACACAACACGGTCCAGCAACTTACCCGTGTCGTGGAAGACGTGTCGATGGGCTTCAATAGGAACAGAAGTACTGGCATGGTACTGCTGGACCTCGAGAAGGCTTTTGATACTGTCTGGCATGATGGCCTTCTTCACAAACTTCTCCTCACTGGCACTCCACTCTATCTCGTGAAACTACTTCAATCCTACCTTTCCAATAGAAGTTTCACAGTCACCACTCATCATTCTACGTCATCCGCCAGGCCCATCCCTATGGGTGTCCCCCAAGGCAGTATACTTGGACCATGTCTATTTAACATTTACACACACGACATTCCTACTCCCCCAAACTGTAAACTCGCACTCTTTGCTGACGATGCGGCATGCTACGCATCGTCACTCAAGGTGGATCGAGCTGGTCGCCGTCTTCAGATTGCTCTTGAGATCCTTGAGAAATACTACCAGGACTGGAGGCTCAAAATCAATGACGCCAAAACTGAGGCCATCTTGTTCTCCCGAAAAATCAAGGAAAGAGTGCCGTCGATGCCCTTATTCATCGGTGGTTGCCTGGTTGAGTGGCACGACGTGGTTAAATACCTCGGCCTGCACCTTGACCAGCGACTGACGTGGAAAACCCATTTGAATACCATCAGACAGAAGGGTCACAAGGGCATAGGGGCTATCAGTTCGATATTTCATCGACGCAGCTTCCTTTCACCCAAAAATAAGCTCCTCCTCTATAAAACCTTTATTCGTCCTATCTTGACCTATGCTGCACCCGTTTGGGGTAGTGTGAGCAACACGGATCACCTGAAACTCCAGAGAGTGCAGAACAAGGCATTCAAGATATCTTTTAACACCCATCCCAGAACTCTTAAAATCTTACCCGACTTCACGCTGAACAGCGAGAAGAAACCCTACAACACCACATTCTCGCTTGGACCGTGAAGTTCTATAAAAGCCAACAAAATCACAGAAATCCCTTAGTCGCTGCCCTGGGGGCTTACGAGAGTAAATCCGACCTACCCTTCCGTTATAAGCACAAGCTCCCGAAGCATTATCTGTTGCCTGACTAGTCCACCTACAGTATTAGCTGGGACGACCAAGGTCTGAGTGAATGTGATGGAATACAAGTAGCCTGAACGAGTGGACTTGTTTTTGCTGAATAATTAGTGTAAGAATTGTTATCTAGTTATAAGTAGTATGTAGGTGTTAATTATTTCTAAGATCTCATATATTAAGATTGAATAAATAAAATAAAATGATATGTAGGAAAATAAGATTAAATAAGTTCATAAATTATAACATATAATTAAGATTAGTTAAGTAATAAATTTGTATATAGGTATAGCCTTGACAAATGTTTGTATAATAATTTACTTGTTTAATAAAAAAAAAAAAAAAAGGTTATACAAATTTACAAAAAATAACATAAAAAGCTGTTATGTAAATTCGATTTAACAGCGTTTTCGGCTTTTTAATTTGTTCAATTTCATCGAAATTTTTCCCACAAAATTGACAACATTTCGGATATTTTCTTTGAATCGTTCTCTGATGGTTATTTATTTTAAGGCCGCCATGACGACAAAAGTGTAATATCATAAAATAATTATTTAAAATGAAGAGGAAAATCCTAAATGCGCGTTTCGAAAACGACTTTCCGTGCAAAACTCCACCTTTTGGAGGTGCCTTTTTTGTTGTGAATCTACATAAGAATTTTAATCCGAGGTGTATAACATTTTGGATATTTATTTTAAATCAATTTACATTTGTTTTGAACCATTGTACATTTGTTTTAAGCCATAGAATATTTGTTTTGAACCATTGTACATTTGTTTTAAGCCGTAGAATATTTGTTTTGAACCATTGTAGATTTATTTTAAGCCATTAGAATATTTGTTTTGAATCATTGTTAATTTGTTTTAAGCCATAGAATATATGTTTTGAACCATTGAACACTTAATGATCAAATTGTACTATGTATGTTTTTGTAAATCATGTTTTCATAAATGCTGTAAGAATGCATACACTGCAAAGAATACATGGAATAAATATGCGAGTATATGACAGAATACGGAATGAAGTGAAATTGTACTATGTATGTTTTTGTAAATCATGTTTTCATAAATGCTGTAAGAATGCATACACTGCAAAGAATACATGGAATAAATATGCGAGTATATGACAGAATACGGAATGAAGTGATAAGGGATGAAAGTGAACTTAAAGCTGATGTGTTGAGTAAGATGAAGAAGAGCATTGTAAGATGGTTATGGCATGTAGAACGAATAAATGAAGAGAGACTAAAAAAATACGTAGTGCAAATGTGAGTGCAAGGCGCGGTTGAGGAAGATCAAGGAAAGCATGGATGAATCAAGTGAATGATATTTTGAAAGAAGGAAACGCAGACAGTCAGAGAAATTGTATCAAAATGTGTATGAATGTAGAAAAGACGAATAATGTATCTCAAGAGTAAGAAAATATCGCGCTCTACCCTAACTGCCTACTCTGACAAGAAAATAGTGTGATGGTATATATGTACGTATATTTTCATATTATCTCTCAGTTCACAATTCAGATGTTCAATCATTTGATTGATAAAAAACTTGTTAAAAAAAGTATCTAACATATCTATTATCTTCCCATCTTCTCTCCCTTATCCCCAGCTTCCTTACACAATTAATCACTTGCTGTACATTATAACTTGAATTATGTTGGAACTATATTATTGGTTTAATGCTAAATAATATAATTTACTTGTGAATTGTATTATATTGTTAAGTAGTTGAATTGTATTGTATTGTTAAGTAGTTGAATCGTATCGTATTGTTCATTAGTTAAATTGTATTGTATTGTTAAGTAGTTGAATTATATTGTATTGTTAATTAGTTGAATTGTATTGTATTGTTAAGCAGTTGAATTGAATTATATTGTTAATTAGTTGAATTGTAGTGTATTGTTAAGTAGTTGAATTGCATTGTATTGTTAATTAGTTCAATTGTATTGTATTGTTAAGTAGTTGAATTGTATCGTATTGTTAATTAGTTGAATTGTATTGTTTTGTTAAGTACTTGAATTGTATTGAATTGTTAATTAGTTACTTTGTATTGTATTAAGTAGTTGAATTGCATTTCATTGTTAATTAGTTGAATTATATTGTTAAGTAGTTGAATTGTATTGTACTCGTATTGTTAATTAGTTGAATATAATAAAAGAGCGCCAATCTAGAAATAGATTTTATATTCCTCTGATCTGTAATTACCAAATAATTACCTAGATTTATCCGAAACACTCTGAAAAAGGTCCGAAGTGAAAAAACAATGTAAAATTAAAAAACAGAAATTGCCCAAACAGTAGATTATTATTATTATCAATATTCATTTCGATTGTCATAATTTGTAATAATAAATGCCGCTTTAAAATTTCCATTTTATTATTGAATTATTACAGCATTAAAATTTGTGGAATTCCAATGTATGAAAGAAGGCGAAACGAAGACATCAGAAATATATGTATGGATAAAATGGACGTTTTAAGTAAAATTAAGAAAGGAACTTGAAGATAGTTTAAACATGTGGAGAAAATGAATGAGGAAGAATGACTAAGTGAGTATACAAGTTGTAAGTGCAAGGTGGAGGTGGATAGAGGGAAACGTGACAGAACCGATGGACCAGATTATGAAAAAAGATAAGGTGAAGAGTATGAATGATAGGAAATTATGACGAGATGTATGAATGTGGAGGAGTCGAAAGTTGTGTGCTTGATAGAGTTTGGAAATCTGCAAAGGCGCACACGGCGTGATGATATGTAACATAGGTATGTAGTTCTATTTATTGATGGTCTGATGTAGTCTTGCATAAATAAGAGTCGCGAGTGAAAATTCCTGTGAAGATAAAAGACGACCTCCGTGGCCTAGTTGGTAAGACGCCTGCCTCCCACCCCGGAGGCTGTGGGTTCAAATCCCGCTGGAACCCAGTTTTTTTCAAAAATGGATTCCAGTCTTGTTTTCACTTAAAGCCTCTTTAACATCTTTACGGTTGGTTGGAAGAGATTGCCACATGGTAATAAGCCCGCTAAGTTCTACTGTATACAACGAAAGTGCAATACAATACAAGTTTTTATAGTTTTGACATTGTGCTGTCAGGTGATGTGTCGGGGTGTTATTGGTGTGTTTAAAGCGGGTTTTTTTTTATTTTCATGCCTCCGCATTGCCGTTGTTTCATTTTCAACTTGAACAATATTAGAAGACCTGACTATAATATTTCCTCCGAATTGCTTAATTTATGAGATGAGTAAGCTTCCTGAATCTTCAGCAGGGGCGGATTGACAAGTACAGTGGATATTCATATTTTTTATAATACGAAATAAGTATTAGACAATTTTTCATATATTTTCAAATCGGAGATTCAAAATATTAAAAAAATAATATAAATCTAGTTTTATTAATAACAACATGAAAGCATAAAATAAATAAATAAATAAAAAAGTTTGGAATTGTTAATATTAAGGAAGAAGGAGACAAAAAAAGTAACCCTCTTTGGTTTTCTAAATCAGAATAGATATGACTTAAGTCATAGGTATCCTTACATCCCCAAATACTTGGCGAAAAAAATACCTGTATCATATACATACCATAACATATGTAAAGACAATGGAAAAGAAAGAATGAAACTTTATCACACATTACAGTTTTGTTGTACACAGTACGATGTGGTGGGTTTATTGTCTTCATTGCAGTTCTTCCAAGCATCCTGAAAGATGTTAACGGTCTTAACTGGAAATGAGTCTGGATTCCTTTTTTTTAAATATGGGATCCAACGGGAATTGATCCCACCACTTCCGGACTGGAAGACAGGAGACTTACTAACTAGACCACGGATGCCGTAAATAAATATAGTAGAAACGTGACTAGGATCCCGTAGGACGAGAAATAAGAATATGTTGTAAAATGGAATTAAAAATATTGATTATACAATAATACTCAACTACAATATGTAAAAATAAAAACAGATCGCCATTTAATTAGAAACACGCCATGACTATGGTAGATGGCATATTCCATCCACAAATAACACCCCATCATATGGTTTACGATACCGTGAGAAAGAAACCCTCCGCTAATCTATTCTCATTAAATAATACTTCCTTCCATGTGATGTGTAACTAGTACACATTGCTTCTAAAAACTTTAATATCTCTATAAATATAATAAATACTGGCTTCAGATTTCAGGTATTCCTCCGTAATACAGTTACGCATTGAATGAAAAAATAATATTAATAATAATTAGCACTTATCGGCCACATCAGATATATAGTATTTTATGAAAATCGGGAATAAATTTACCAATACAATCAAACGTGTGCCAGTGTGTGACATAGGTATATTCATTAAAAAAACCGCTATGGGTGAGGAAGCGACGCTATTCACGTCTCACTCTCATGCTACTTCGGTATATGGGAACGCAAGAAATAGAATCTCAGTTCGCTCGCTTCTCTCGCTTGAGTAGCTCTCGGGCATTCGTTTGAGGTGGTCTCTTCGCCCGTTTTGTGAACGTCGGCCGATGTTTTTGTCATGTTTTCAGCAATCAAATTTCAATGTTTATCACTTTTGACTTCAAATTTAATTAATTTAAGCGATTGGCTATAAATATTCTTATTATTCCGATTTTAAATTGCTCATTTTTACATGTGTATTGAATACACAGCACCGAAACGCGAGGATTTTTTTAGCACAGGAAGGGAAAGGTTAAATATCACACCCATGGTGACCAAAAACAAACTCGTATAGCATATTTTCACGTGTCTTATAGAAATTGTCATATAGTAATCATCCAGCCAAGCTGTACAGTAAAGAATGAAAATATAATGCAAAACCAGTTGTTGTTGAATGGTTAACTGACCTGTATTTGAAAATAATGTTTTTTTTTGTCATACCAACGAACGAACGCTTCCCTACTCCGGCCCTGACCCACCATTACCTCCAGATATGGTATACCCGATCCGTGCCGTGCCCATTGGCCCGCGCTGGCCGCGTGGGAGGCCGGTGCCTGTACCCGTAATGTTGGCAGTACTTGCGACTGCGACGTAAGGCCAAACTCCTCGGGAATTCTCCACATTCCAGCTCTGCAGTGCCTACGTAATCCGCTGTATGGACGTATATAAAACAAAAGGGCCCAACCTACATTTTACCTGCTCTGAGATCATTTGCTGAGATGATGCTCCACAACAGTATTCTACTTGTAGTATTATTAACTTTGATGTATGGTATATACGAGTAGTTTTTCTCAGATTATGAAGTGTAACAAGGCGAATACTGAATGACGTGTAGCGATAGGAAACAAAGTTAATGAGGCGCTTAAATAAACATATGATACACGTCTATACTCGAACCAGGCGTCTTTCCGATCATGGCCTTGTGCTACGGTTAAACAGAGATTGTTTATTGACCTTCCCAGTTCACCGCTTCTCTCTTTTACGTCGTCCTTTACTGCCTACACAGTGAGACTCTGGAACCAATTACAAACGCTAAAATAGTATGAGAAGGTATACGGATGTAGAAGATGTAGGTTATCAGAGAAATAGTAAGAGTTGTATGAGTAGGTGTTTGGATTTAGAATAAGCGAAAGTTATGTATCCCGATAAGAAAGTCTAGCAATCTCTCCTCTCGGCCTACCCCGATAGGGAAACAGCCTGATTGTGTGTATGTATTTATGAGATCATTTATTTTCAATTCATATGGTATCCCGTTAGCATCCGATTCATATTCATATTTACCCTTAGGCCTCGGCCACACAGGTAGGAGCCTTGCTTGGTGCTTAGAGCTACGCTGCGAGCTAGGCGACATATCCTAGCGAACCAACGCACCGCGTAATATCGCAATGGCCACACTGCACGCTTCGCGCCACGCTACATGACGATTAACCTTGTGAGTCTCCTAGCGAATAGACGTGTTGGTTAATTTTATTGTGTCACCAAGTAATTTTACAAGATGGCGGAAGTTTTAATAACAGCTGTGTATAAAAGGGAGCCTTTGTGGAACCCATCGAGGAAATTATACAAAAATGTACCTGTAATAAAATCACTTTGGAATGAAGTTGCGAGTTAGGTGACATATCCTAGTGAACCAACGCACCGCATACTCTCACAACATACTATCACTGCACGCTTCGCGCCATGCTACGTGACGATTAGTCTCCCAGCGAACAGACGTATTGGTTAATTTTATTGTGTCACCAAGTGATTTTACAAGATGGCGGATGTTTTAATAACAGCTGTGTATAAAAGGGACCCTTTGTGAAACCCATCGAGCAAATTATATAAAAATGTACCTGTAATAAAATCACTTTGGAATGAAGCGCAGGAAGTAAATAAAGATGGTAAGTTATAATGAAATTGGTTAGTTTTTAGAGTGGCACCGTTTGTTGACTCAACCGCTCCCAAATGTCAAATGAATTTGTGCGAAGCACTTTGGTGTGGCCATGCATGAAATCACCTATTAGTCACGTAGCCGCTAGCGAAGCACTTTGGTGTGGCCTCGGTCTTAATAAGTACGACCACGTGTCAGAGTTATGAAACGGTTTCAATGGCTTAAAATCAAATAGCGATGGAACCTTCACGTTCCTTCGATATAACTTTGCGTACTTGATAATCCCAATTCTCCTTCATATCTTCAACTTTCCACTTTCTTTTAGAACCCGGACGTTTTCTTCAATCGGCCGGAGAGAGACTTCTTTACATACCAATACCACCATACCGCATTTGGACAACTTCATTTGCGATCTACGCTGCTCGACTATGGAACAAACTTATTTACTTTAAACCCGTCCTTCCCTGTGATGTGTAACTAGTACACATTGCTTCTAAAAACTTTAATATCTCTATAAATATAATATATACTGGATTCAGATTTTAGGTATTCCTCCGTAACACATTTACGCATTGAATGAAAAAATAATATTATTAATAATTAGCACTTATCGGCCACATCAGAGATATTTTGTGAAAATTGGGAATAAATTCACCAATACAATTAAACGTGTGCCAGTTTGTGACGTAGGTATATTCATTCTAAAAAACCGCTTTGGATAAGGAAGCGACGCTATTCGCGTCTCACTCTCACTCTCATTCTACTTCGGTATATGGGAACGCAAGAAATATAATCTCAGTTCACTCGCTTCTCTCGCTCAGTAGGTTGGTGGCTTTCGGTAGAGGTGGTCGCTTTGCCCGTTTTGTGAACGTTGGCCGTGGGTTTTTTTTTTTCATGTTTTTAGCAATTAAATTTAAATTATTATCTCTTTTGAGCGATTGGTTAATTTAAGCGATTGGCTATGAATATTCTTATTTTTCCGATTTTAAATCGCTCATTTTTACACTTGTATTGATGTGTATTGAATACACAACACTGGAACGGGCGGATTTTTTTAGCACAGGAAGGGAAAGGTTGAAAAAAGCGTTAAATTAAGTCTCAACATTATAAATAATCAAGTTAATTTCAATAACAGCCCTCTGTTAAGTGTGCCCGTTCCTACCAAGTGAGGAATAGCTGATGAGAGTCTCGGTCCAATGGTAGGACGCCTTACTCCTTCATCGGATAAGGGCTGACTCTTAGGATATTTAGATATCCCTTTCCTACCTACTACCCTGCCTGTATTAGCCACTACTCTCCTCCCCTTCTCATATACCTTTTGCAATTAGAAAAAATATATTTTAGACATAGTTCAACTTCCCCTGACGAGGAAGACGGAGGGAGGACTTTGAAACAGGCAGTGAACTCAAATAAAACAGTGGTGAATACAAAATAATAAAAAAAGTTTTATTTATTTTATTAAAAAAATATAAACATGACACCACAAATTAAAACAAACATATTTTTTAAGATTCAAGAATTAAATACTAAACTATTCTTCCACGTATCCGAAATGGTGATTTAGGTATATTAAAGAGCATTGCCAGGCGACAATCCTGTCTTCAGACTCATCGAGCTTCTGGGTTTAGAACCACTGGAGTAGGCACGGAATTCGCCGTTAGCAATACCGCATGTGAAAAGAAAACAACACTCGTTCGTGCCCAACGCGAGTAGTCGAACCAGACGCAACACTTTTATCAGACTGGGACCCTTTTTTTTTTCTTCGGGTACCACCGGGATCAAACCTGAAACTCCCGGGCGGAAGTCAAGCTTTTTACCAACTGGGTCAAAGAAGTCGTCATAATTGATAAAATATCTTACAGCTTTGTATGGGTTTGTACATAAAAAAAATTATGACGAAATTTATCCACGACATCCCCATTTAGACAATAGTTGATGATTTGTGCTCGGAGTATCGGTCCGACTTTGGGACACCTTACTACTTCATCGGACATTGTGAGACGGACGTAGGATATTTTGATTTCTTATTTAGCTGGTGAGCTAGAAGATATTATGAGATGGGGTTAGGGCTTCCAAACTGGTTTAAACCGAAACCGGTTAACCGGTTATTCGGACAATTTCAAAATAACCGGTTATTTTTATTCGGTTATTCAATAGAACAATTAAATTTTTTTAATCTAACCACATTATTTTCACTGTATTTTGGTGTAGTGCTTAGTCATACCTTCAAACACGACGTGTTATTTCATAGGTATAAATGTCTTAGGAGTATTATATACTCGTAGTTCACAGTCACAGTCATTGACTGGAACTCCAAAGATAAAACCCTCGGAGAGGATTTCTCATAAAAAAAATGTGTTTTTTTTTCCTTAACCGATTTCTCGAAGGTAAAAATAACCAAAAACCGGTTAGTTGAATTAGACGATTAATTTGAAGTAGAAATTGCAGTACGCAATGGCGAAACAATGTGGAAAGAATTGATAGTTCATGAGTTTTATATATGGAAATAATTGGATTACCCACTGGCAGAGGTTCCCGAGAATGACATCTAAAAGGATGGAAGAGTTAATGCTAGTAGATATTTCAAAAGAGGCAGTCCTGATAACTAATAGAGCATCGTTCTAACTTAAGTAGATATTTCAAAAGAGGCAGTCCTGATAACTAATAGAGCATCGTTCTAACTTAAGTAGATATTTCAAAAGAGGCAGTCCTGATAACTAATAGAGCATCGTTCTAACTTAAGTAGATATTTCAAAAGAGGCAGTCCTGATAACTAATAGAGCATCGTTCTAACTTAAGTTTAAGAAAAAGAGGAATATATTTTTCAACATAAATTATTGATTAATCTTTTTTATATATTTTCAATTAAACAAAATGAGGTGGTTTTGGGTTGGGACCTTTTTGCATATAAGGAGGTAACATTAACACTTCCCTTACTGTGCTAAAAAATTACGCCAGTTACGGTGATGGACACTGAGGGTACACTAAAAATGTATGTTTTAAATTAAAATTATGCAAAATCTATTCGTTTTTTTTTTAATTAGCTATAAACATCATTTTATTGTGTAATAAAATGTCGAATAATATAAAATAAGTGTAAGAAATGATAAAATAATAGTTGAAACAGAGAAGTGAAATTTCTATAGGAATATAATTTTCCCACTGCGTCGTTCGGTCTGCGCAACGTTCAGAATGCGCATGACTGAAAAGAGGTCTCCAACCTTTTAACACTTCCCTTACTGTGCTAAAAAATTACGCCAGTAACGGCGTTGGACACTGAGGGTACACTAAACATGTATGTTTCAAATTAAAATTATGCAAAATCTGCTAGGTTATTTTTTGTTATTAGCTATAAACATCATTTTATTATGTAATAAAATGTCGAATAATATAAAATAAAGGTAAGAAATGATAAAATAAGAGCTAAAACAGAAAGGCATTTCTATAAGAATATTATTTTTACGCTGCGTCGTTCGGTCTGCGCAACATTCAGAATGCGCATGCGTGATAAGAGATTTCCAGCCTTTTAATTTTTTTTCATAAAATTATACAATAAAATGTAGCGTGTATTTTTTTGGCAATAAAACCATAATTCGAATAAAGACAATAAATAACATATAAACAAAATATAAAATGAATATATAAATTCAAAAATAATAATATAAAAACAAACAGGAAATTCAAATCAATAAAATATGCCATTTGGAAAATATAAACACTTTGAAAAGAGGTCAAAATTTGAAAATAGGACAAACATATCATAAAATCAAAATTTAATCCTGTGAAGAAAGTCTATCGCAATTGGGGCACGAAATAACTTTTGTTTCTATTCTATGTACTAAACACACAGGTGTTTGACAAATATTGCAGAATAACCTGGTTCTTTTTCTCGATTTTTTTGAACAAAACATACAATTTCTTCTTTTGAAGACCTCACAGGGTGCCAACAAGGTATTATATACCGATGTTTCGGGTATTGACTCGCCACAATATGTTAAAACAGTATTGAAAGCATCATGTTGTTGCTTGTGATATTTGATGTCGCTATTTTTCCTTTTTAGGATATTAGGCTTTGCCAATTCTATACTTAACTCTCTTAAGAAATATTTTCGGCGGCATTTATTTTTTTGTTTCCACTCTGGATATTTCTCTATCCATAAGAGGTATGCATTCAATGCAGCCATATCTATAATTTCCATAAAAAGGCGGAAAGGCCATCTTCTCGTTGACCTTGAGCAAGAGTACTCTCTAGTCATTTGGTCTCCCTTATCCACTCCAATTTTCGTATTATTATAATGATTTATAATTAGTGGTTTTTGTTTTTCTGAATTGTCGATTTCTGCATCATTGAATTGAGTGGATAATAATAATACTGCTTTATTTTTTTGTGGTACATACGAAACAAGTATTTTATTTTCAGCAAAACCAAGCATACTGCTATGAATTGGTTTCTCTCTAGACGGTAAAAATTCAAGTGGGATTTCTCTTTTATTTTTTCGAAGCGTGCCAGTTAGAGTTAAACCTTGTAATAAAAGATCATCGGCTAATTTGATGGAGGTAAAAAAAATATCTGTGGTTATCCCCCTGTTAGTGCCATACTGTGATTGAACCATTTCCATAACTACTCGGTGACCTTGATTTATCTCTCTGCGATTATTTATCATACCAGAATAAACCTGTAAATTTGTTATGTATGCCGTCGCAGAGTCAGCAGCAACCCAAATTTTTATGCCATATTTACCAGGTTTAGACTTCATGTACACGCGAAATGGACAATTCCCTCGAAAGCTTGCCAAACGTTCGTCTACAGTTATATTTGAAGATGGAGAATATTTGCTCTTGCACGCATCCACAAACATTTTTAAAATCCACTTAATTGGTTCTAATTTATCTGAAGAAACCTGATATCTCTCTTCTCGGGTTTCTTTATCATCAAAACGAATATTATTGTAAATATATATGAATCTATCTCGAGACAGAGCTGCTGTGAAAAATGGCTGGCAAAAGGGACTTTCATATGTCCACAATTCACTCAAAGATATCTTTCGTGCTCGATTTCTGCCAGACGCGAGCAATATTCCAATGAATTCATATAACTCGTCTTTTGATATTGGTTGGTTCTTTTCTGAATGAATTCGATTTAAATGACGATTTGTTTCTTAAACATCACTTTTACCACCTCTTCATTTACAAACAGACAACACATATCTTTTATGGAATGTACATTTATACTTGAATTTCTCAGTCCAGAATCTTCGATGAGAATATTTGATACCCGACCGATGCCTCGAAGATTGAGGTGGTACTCGGAATGAACTCCATTCGAATCCATGTTTTGATGTAAATAATATTTCTTCGTCTTCTTCACTCGTCTCCAAATCAGAATATACTTCATCCTGTACCTCGACAAAATCTTCTGATTCTGATATATTGCCTGTCGCCTTAAATTCCAAATCGCTATCATCGCCATCGATATTTCCCGCCATCTCAATTATTATATTTTTGAAAATGAAATAATAAATAAAATGTACATTTATTATAAAAAGAGTAATGCTACAATATAACATACCAGATAAAAAATGATAATAGAAAAAACATACCAGATAAAAATAAAAAATAACAATCAGGATTATAAAACTGGTGACGATCCCCTGGAGCGGGGCGCTATACGAACTGTCAAAAAAGAATGAGTGTTTGACATTTCGTCAATTCGCGATTTAAAATCATTAATTTCTGTTGAATTAACTATGAATGTTTTGTTTCCTAATGACATCATTCAAATCATAGAGGTTTCGATGAGGAATACATAAAGTATGAAGACCCTGCAAGCAGTATATTTCGAGAAATTAAATAAAATATAAGTCATGATCACTCGCTATCCATCACCGTACGGCAAGTGTTAAAAAAAGATCATGTCCATCGAAAACAAAAAAATTGTTGATAAAGCAGATTTTTTCTAATCGATGGTACGGAGCCATTTAACATTTTTATTTCAATGAAAAAAACACATAAATGATTTTAAAATCATAATAAAAAACAGTATTTTTTTCAAAAAGTATCTTGTCCAGGCTTCAAACCAATCAAAAAAGATCATGTCCTAATCGACCAATCGTAGCTTCCCGATTGTGTCTAACTTCACACCAGTTCACAAGTAACTGTCAGTTTTAAATTGTAAGTGCAGTGTAATGTCATTATACAGCTTTATCTACCTGCGTGAATTTATAGTTTTATAGCAATATTTCTTCTTATTTTGTAACACTTTACTTATTTTATTTGATTAAAATAAATGACTTCCCAATTATTTTTTGATTATTTTTTAAATCGAACAAAAAACATTATGTCCCAGACCTGTTCAATCAAAAAAGATTTAAGTAGAATTGTTCACTCAAAAAGGATCATGTCAATATTTTAAACTAGAATAACTATTTTAATTATTATGATTCGATTTTAAACAACAAATCAAGTCACCTTAAGCGATTTTAATGATTTCAGATATTTTTACAATGAATTATTATGTCATATATTTTTAATGCAAACAGTTTTTTTTGCGATTTCCCAACATTCTGATTTGTTGGACATGTTCTTTTTTTAATATTACCTCCTCAGATTGGAACAAGTTGAGGAAATCTGCAATTTGGATAGTATCATCTCAGATGATGAAAGAGTTACGAGAGATATAGATAAATACGAGTTTGTACTCGAACTGGAAAATATCAAAACTTACTAAGATGGTAGTCTACAACAGTATGTAAGTTTAGGAGCTAGTCCTGAGCTACAGCTAAAGGGGTGGGCGGGGTCGTGTTTCGCGCACTTCTGTTTGTCTGCAGTACGTTGGTCGTCGATGCTCGATTATGTAGGTCAAGTTGCAGATGGCGTCCGACGTGGAGGGTTGCGGGGCTACCGGTGCTTGAGGATGGCGGAGTCTGCGATGCTCGTGGTTGTAGCGATGCTGGTGGTTGTAGCGATGCTCGTGGTTGTAGCGATGCTCGTAGTCGTTACTTCCAGCGTTTGCTCCAGCATCTTGTCGGCCATCAGTGCGAGTTCGTCGAGGGAGGCAGTCTTGGAGATCGTATGGCTGATCGCCAGGACTGACCTCACATGGGCTGGCATCAAGTTCATCCACATCAGATGTAGTATTGTATCTGGGTGACGGCTTTGGTGCCCTTACTGACGGCGTGCTTGGCCAACTCGCCGAGGAGTAGGAGCCTGACGGCGGTCTGGATCTCCCTGCTGGTGATGGTGCTCTTCTTGTTGTAGTGGGCGAAATGGGAGGCGTTGGCGGTGATGCGCTCGAAGATGTCGTTGACGAAACTGTTCATGATGCTCATCGCCTTGCTGCTGATGCTGGTGTCGGGGTGCACCTGTATAGTGGTTATCGAGTTGGCCACAACCGTTATAGTTGAAATCTGCGTTCAATTTGCGTTCGGAGTCACCACTTTAGGAACTGGTCCTTAAGGGAAGAGATGATGGTGATTTGTTGATAAATAAAACACGTTTTGGATCGCAATGCGGAAGAAGAGTCTTTATTAGTAAACGTAGGTATTTATTCCATTTCCGCGTGTGTGCGGGAATGCGAGCAAGATATCCTTCGTCTCGTTTCTGCATTAGCAAAACGATTAATGTCGTATGTAGGTGACAATTTATTTACGGAACTGGCGAGACAGCGTGGTGCGTTCTCGCTCTAGTATGGAATGCGGTCCGCTCCGGGCTATGGGTTGAATGGCCGGCGTGTGAACTTCGGACTTGTTTATTTAGATTTGTCGAGGAATGCAAAGGTCACTTCATCGGTCATTGACCGTGTGTATGGATGCCCACAGTGTTCCGAGTGTGCGACGACCGCCACATAAGTAACGATTTTGATGTATGGGAGAGAAAGGTGACTCTCCAAACTCATGCGATAATATTAATCGTTCCATTGAAGTTTTCAGGCAGCTATCTGTTATCATAACTCGTCAATCGTTAGACTACATATGATGGGAAATCAGTATGGACACTTGATAGACCCATTGAAACTTTCTTTAAAGGAAGGGTTTCGAAGAGAGATGTAATGGATTCGAAGACGATTTTTCTTTATTCTAGTATTTCTACAAATATTTACATACGAGTATATAGTATAGTAATAATTTGTCGAATGGTTCAATTTTCATAACTAATTGTTGTCTCGTTAGAATATTCTGTTTGACATACCATCACGTCTTTACCCTATCGGGGTAGGCAGGGGACACTGTTCGTCAATCTTTCATATCGTAACATCTTTCCATTTCCTATTCTTCACCTTCTCCATATCCATACATCTCATACAATTTCATATTTTTCTATTACTACTCCTTACCCTTCCTTCTTTCATAATTCCGTTCACTTGGTTCAATCATACTTTTATCGGCCGTTCTGTACCACGACGTTCACTTATGCCTGAATTATAAATATATTAAATCAGTCTTTTATCACTCATCAAAATATCCAAACCATCTCAACATGCTCTTTTGTCACTCATCAACATATCCAAACCATCTCAACATGCTCTCTTAACCGTACTTTACAAATCACTTTTTAACTAACATTCCTTCAGAATAATTACATTTCTTAATAAGTCATAAATCAACATGGTTGTAAAGGTGAAATTGAGGTGGATTAGACATGTGATACGCATGGACAATCACAGGCTCCTCAAACGAGTCCTACACATGGAAGTAATAGGAAACCGAAAGGCTCGTGGTCAAAGGTAGCGCTGTAAGAACAGCCTACAGTAGTCGCTGACTTTTTGCGGGACACCTGAACACTGCGAGCAGGTGGCCCAGGATCGAGGAAAGATAAGAGCTATATCTTATTGAGCTGGTGGCACAACAACAGCTGAACGTGTGAGACAGTCAGCATACTACTACAAACATGTGTCAATGTAATCAATGAGATTCACATGTCTGTGATGTTTGCGGAAGGGAGCGATTATCTAGGATCGAGCTTTTCTCTCACAGAAGATCAAAGGATCAATGTCGAGGTGTAGCTCAAAATCGACGTTGGAACGGTAAGAGGATCCTCTACTAGGAGGGCCAATAACGATGACGACATACCACATGTTCTTTTAATATAATATTTGTATTTGTTATTTTCTTACATTGATGAACTAACTTTGAGATTGATTTAATCTTCGTGTAATAAATTGATTGTTCCAAATCGATCCAATAGGATCCGATAAGATACAGATTTTGCCGTTGCTGGTCCTGTGGCGTGGAACGGCCTACACGTTAGATATATGTATGGTATGTTCAGCTTTTAAAGACAGCCATTTTTGGGAATTCTTATCAAAACTGATAAATACATACATATGGACACTACACATATATACTACGCTAAACCTTAATTCTGTGGTTCCCAAAGTGTGCACCGCTGCAGTTTCACTGGGGCGCCACGATATATTTTAACTGATATGAAACCAATTTATTATTTATTCAATGATAATGTGTTCAAAATATGTACTAACTACAAAACTCTTTTGAAGATTTTAAATACGTGTTTCATTTTAATCTTAAGCGAACTAACCTAACAACCGTACTAACTAAAGTGCAACTGTTAGGTATGTTCTGACTTGGGGCGCTGTGGAAAAATCCTGATGCACTAAAGGCGACGTGAAATAAAAAAGTTTAAGAACCAATGCCTTACACCATATGAATTACCATCACATATCAGGAGAATTACAAAGGTTTCTTTGCAGTTCATCTTCCTTGGTAAGTTTTCTTGTTAAGTATGTTTCTCTGAATATACTCGTTTGCAGATTTGGAGAAGTTCCTAATCTAATGGTAGCAGCCATTAAATTCGTTTCCTTACATTCAACTTATATGAGTTTTAATCAGTAAATAACAATGAGTTGGAGCGCCCTTGAGGAGAGTCCCGAGTTGGAGCGTGTTGCTCTATAAACGGTGCAACATAAATTGTACTTGGATTCTTTTATTTTTTTTATATCTATGCACATAAAGAAATTTTATTAATGTACGAGTATACTTTGTAAAAGAAACAACAGATAATTTAATGTGGACATACAATTTTAATGGATCTGGGTATGTTACCTTTCATTGGTCGTGTGCCCAGTAAACTAGGATTTTACCTGTATCTTACTGAGGAAAATACCCCGTTGCATACTCTCATCAACCCGATAAACAGTGACACTCAATTACATATGTTTATATCACGCGAATCAAATCCCTCGCACTTCATCACTCTAGACCGACCAAAAAATTCATCCCATAATGTGCCGCACATAATCATAAAAAACACACCACACTCAAGTGTTCACACAAACCTTTACTACAAGTCATTCCTCCTACAAGCCCAAGTATTCTAACTCATGTCATAATAATCACCTAGCTACGATCGATTACCTAAATTTTTGACCCCCTTTGGCCTTTATTGAATTCGGCACCCCATTTTATGTCATGGGAGTCAAATAGGCATATACTCGTATATGGTGAACTTTTGATCAGTTCCATGCATGTCATGTGTCTCTACTGAGTTTGCATTTTATTTTTTTCTTAATGATAGTGTCAGAAAATGGCTAAGTTTAGGACTCGTTGACTACGTTTAGGCCCCGATACCCCTTGAAAAGCTCCACTGTGGGACACCGGGCAGGAAGTTTACTAATTATTTTTATAATCAATTTTTAGGAAATCTGCAGTACATGTTTATGTGTTAATGTTTTTGCGGAAGATGTCAAAGTAAGTCAGAAAAAAAATATACATTATGACATTGTCATGGCCCGAGAATTTCTCGGGCACGGTAAGGAATGCATGATTATTTTGCCCGAGAAATTATCGGGTTTGGTTGTCAACGGGTTTGTGCATTCCCTCCAAAGTGGCATTCTGAAGAAGAGTGCCGACTGATATAAAACTAAGTACATACCTTTAAGAACATTTTTACTCGACACGTTTCGAATTATACGGAAAATAGTTTTCTGATTTTTGTAAATAAATGTCTTGAGATCGTTTGACTGATTTGACCATTCGAAAATTTTAGAATATTTTTCACCGTGTCCTTATCACAAACAATTCACTTGTAGGAAAATATTCTTGATTCAGTAGCGAAACATCTCCCTCAGAACTATTCAGCGAGCTATTTTGACTGCGTTCTTGTAATCCGATAATATATCTGAGAAATATCGTTTCCTTGCTGCTTTGATGTGGGCACCCGTCCTGCAGACTGGACGCCATTTGGAGGCCTTTCATACTATTTCAAAATTAATGGCCGATGCCACCACAAGACATAAAAATAAAAATATTTCAAAATAGCGCAGTGTGGCGCGATTTTCTATCCATTGGTATTTTAGTTTATTCAATTGGAATATGTATGTTTTATATATATTATATTATATCTACAATATATAATTTATTTATTACAATTTAAAGATTTTTAACGACAATTTAAACAGTAAGAATAACACGCTCGAGTTTTTAGTGCGCATGTATATAAAACCAACTTGTTACAAAAAAGTATAAGCATTAAAATGAATCATAAACAAATATCAGAAAGCAGAAAGCGACGCTTCATTGTAAAAACAATCTGGCGGATTATTGCCAGGCGGCAATCTCTTCCAACCAACCAGACAAAAATAAATAAAGAAAGTTATTTACATGGTTGCAAAAAATATTCTGATTATTGATTTTTATGAAATTTATGAACACATGAGATGCATGGCCGCGCGGTAACCCACTGGACTGCCGTGCGAAAGGTTGTCAGTTCGAACCCCGCGCTGTGCTATTCCCCTATTTCACATGTATTTTTTCCGCCTAGTATTAGGGGGTATAAGGGTACCTATGACTTCGATCATATCTATTCTTTTTTTTTTTCAAATATACATAATAAAAGTAAAAGTGAGATATCATCAATCAAATGAAAATGAAGGGATGGAGGAGAGGAAAGGAAAAAAAATCAGGAATAAAACACGTTATATTACTGACTAGAAATTAAGAGTTTTTTCAGTCGCTTCTTAAAGCATGCCAAGGACGGAGCGAGTCTAACATTGATTTGTAGATGGTTCCAGACTCTCACTGCATGGACAGTAAAGGACGACGTTAAAAAATAAGAGCGGTGAACTAAGAAGGCTAATAAACCATCTTTGTTTAAGCGTTGCGCTAGTTCATGATCGAAAAGACGCTGAAATTTTTCGGTGAGATAAGAGGGGGCGGCGCGACAGTTCAGGATATTATACAGTAGAGATAGTATGTGAATTTGGCGTCTTTTTCTCACGTTCAACCAGTTCAGTGACTTCTTGTATGAAGTGATACAATCGTACTTTCTCAGGTTAAAAATAAATCCTTGACTTGTTTGTTCAGCTGTTCCTTCGTAAAACCAAATAACAGAAGTCCGCATTTTACAAAATCGGAAAGAGCAGAATAGAAAAGAATACAAAGATAAACTGGCCAAGGCTCAGGAGATCCAGATCCTTACAATCCGTTAGGAAAAAATAGGCGACATAGATGTATTCGTATAATTCATCCCCTCCATTACACATATGTAAATAAAATACATATAGGAATTCCAACATACTCGTATTTTTAGATATCTCGCAAATATGGTGAGAAAAAAGTCAATCAGAAAAAAAATAATCGTGAGTGACACCGTGGCGCCAGATTTATGGTTCGTTAAAATTTACAAAACCACTCCCTGAGATAACTTTTAAGGGCATTAAGACTGTCTCCAACTACAATATTCCCGAAACTGCAGCAAAATCGATGGAATCTGCGTACGGGAGAATTCGAGCAATAATGAGTTATATAACTCTCGCACGTGAATATAGTATATCCTGCAAGCTCGTACTTCTCGAACGAATTCGGAAGTTAATCAATGTTAAGTTTATAGTTTATATAGTTGGATAGTTTATTATTCAATTTAATATTTAAAAAAGCAGGATCAAATCAGACATTGATTTATGATCAGAAAGTCTCAAGTTCAGGTGCGATAACAACATACTCGTATTATAGTTACCACATCAAATTTAGGGTCGGTTTTAGAAATGATTACGTTAACAACATTTAAAATTTATATAATCATTTCTAAGACGGAGTCTAAATTTGATGTGATGCAAATATCTCTGTTACACCCTCTCTAGAACGTTCGAGTGAACTGCGTAATAAGGAGTTCAGATACTGGAGTTGTATTCAAGTGTACTCCGTAGCAAAGTGCAATGGAGAATCTCGGCTGTGTGTACTATCTTAAATTCCTTCGAGTATCTCATTATGAATCACAAAGCTCCCAAGCAATAAGAGGTAATTTTTTTTCAAAATGGGTTCCGAAATACAAGGCACACTCGAAATACAGGGCACACTCCAAATACAGGGCACACTCCAAATACAGGGCAGACTCGAAATACAAGGCACACTTGAAATACAGTGCACACTCGAAATACAAGGCACACTCGAAATACAGGACACACTCGTAATACAGGGCACGCTCCAAACACAATCACACTTGAAATACAGGGCAGACTCGAAATACAGGGCACACTCGAAATACAGGGCAGACTCGAAATACAGCGCACACTCGAAAAAAAACTTCTTGATCTCGCATGACGCAAACACTATAAAACTTATTAGAATGTATTATGTTATCGAAGGTGATAGGGTTTTTAATTCCATGGAAGCTTATAGCTTAGGCTTAGGCACTAAAACACACATGTACGAGTATATTCGGACCGGACAATATTCTACATCTGCTAAGAAGATAGTTCATAACAGTATTTTAGCACCAACTTTTTTGCACGATAGTGAAACGTAGACATTAAAAAAGACAAAAGTAGGCGAATAAATGCTGAAGAAATTCGTACTCTGAGGATAATACACGAAGGGAAAATTTAGAACAGAATATGGAATGAAGCTATTAGGTAAACTTAAGGTATGTGTACCTATATAGAGTAAGATGAAGAAGAACACTATGAGACGGTTTGGGCTTATATTATAGAATAAACGAATGAAGAAAGAATAAAGAGTACAATAGAGGAAGACCAAGGAAAGTATGGTTAGTTCAAGTGAATAGTATTTTGAAAGAATGAAATATAGAATGTCAGAGATAGGTATCGTAGAAGTTGTATGAAAAAGTGTATAGAGGCGAAGGATGTGTTTTGAGATAGGAAGTCTGGTGATCTGTTATATTTGCCTACTCCGACATGAAAATAGCGTGATAATATGTGTGTACTTCTTGTGTTTTGTTCCATACAAAGCAACACAAAGCGGGTGTTTTGTTCCATACAAAGCAACACAAAGCGGGTGTTTTGTTCCATACGAGCCAACACAAAGCGGATGTTTTGTTCCATACGAGCCAACACAAAGCGGATGTTTTGTTCCATACGAGCCAACACAAAGCGGATGAATTAAATTGACTATTCTCGATTGTCTCAGAATGGGTAAACCCTGGATTGAGTATTTTTTACATATTTCCGTCCATATAAACATGTATCTCTATTGTGCTGAAATACGCGTAGATCCCAACGCAGCGCATCGCTTGGTGCTCCCTGCGCTATTTCTATTCGTTCTGCAACCGGGTCACAATCTGGATTTACACATTCGCGGAAAAATAATTATCTCATCAAACTGAGCTATATTTGGACGATCTTAAGCATACTCGTAACTAGTTCACTAACAATATGGCACAATGAATTTGGACTTCCAGAGACCGCGCCTACATTGTACAATAACAAAATTGTTCTGATCTCTCATAATGTACGAGTAACTAAGTTTCATTCTTTAATTTAGTCATCGGATCCCCTCTCCATTTCATCGTCAATTCAGTTGAAAAGCGAAGCTGTGCCGTGGACTGTTATATCCTTCTTATTTTCTCTTCTTTGAGTGAGTAAGCCATTGCACATCAGCAATCTCACACTGTTGTACTGGATCCGATGGCACACCGAAATGAAATGATCGGAGCACATCGACATGTTTTTTCATCATTTTTTTTAAATAATAGATATGACCAAAGGCAAATGTTTATTTATAATCACGAATATTTATTGGAAAAATGACTGTGTCATTCGAGAGAAGTACCACAGTGCGGGGTTCGAACTGGCGACCTTCCAGTTAGTTGTGAAACGTGACCGAAAATCTGAAGAATACAAGTATTGTAGGTACATAATCTTGAAAGACTCTCCGAAATTTTCAGTTCTTCCAAAATAGAGGAGTTTGATTGTCTTTCCGTTCACGAAATACTCATCAATCGTCTCCAGCATCATATCTCGAAAGAATCTGTCCTTGGTCCCTTTATCTGGCATTTATTGTCGAAGTGTCTGAGGTATAGAGGAATACTAAAAAAATCAGTGTTTAACTAGACATATTTTCACTCCACGAGAGATATCTGTTTCTCTTGAGAGATATCTGTTTCTCTTAAGAGATATCTGTTTCCCCTGAGAGATATTTATTTCTCCTGATCAGTTGTTCTTAACAGATAAGTATATATTTACTAGATCACAATATGAAGCCGTGTGGACAATGTAGCAGATGTTATTTTATCTACACGTATGTTATATGCGGAACAAAGCTCAGTTTTTCATCAAATATAATTCCGAGTTCACAGACTTGCTGTGTGATGATATGTGATCACTTTTCGTAGAAACACTAGAGAGAGACGGAAAACAGAAAAGCATTAATTGAATTATAGTTATTTTTTTGGATTTCCAGCTTTTTAAATAAAAAAAAGTTTCCAGTCTGGTTTTCACTTAAGACCTAATAAATATATTTCAGGTTGGTTGAAGGGGATTGCCACATAGCAATAATCACACACTGTAGAGAAAGTGTTATACATGATTCGCTCGGGCGATGCTATGCTACCAGACGAGATTTATTTAATATTAGTTGGTTCGAATTCCGAGCTAGAGCGCTCTTGAGGAGAATTATCTCTCTAAACTGCACTATATAGAATTATCCTTTGAATTTATTTGAAAGCAATATTTTAAAATGTTTAAGGTCCCTCAGTACATTCCTTAAAGGAATGATCTGATTAATCCATCTTCTCGTTATCTCCATGTCTGAGGTGTTGCTGGATCGCAGATTCCAGTCCATCCACGCACCGTGGGCGGTCATCAGAAGCCGTCGCATTTCTCCATCTCCCTCCCGTCCCGCCCGTGCTCTTGTCCATTAGCTGCGGGCAATCTGGTGCCATATTTGGGCATACGGCCGCCGGTGCTGATCTCGTTGCGCTCGTGATTCCTGCGGATCGAATCCCGGCCCACGACAATTTCTATCCTCGCACTCACCTCACAACATCGATCCGACAGGGCCAGATCCAACAAGGTCCGAATCACAAAATACTCATTAATTGATTTGTAATTTATATTGTAGAACCCAGATAACTGTTTGTAGGTCTTGCTCTTAATCTTTATTAAAAGTCTGTTTTCACGTCCTGGAGCACCTTCTAATATATTGTAATGAAAGATAAAAATATTTTAATATTAGGTTTTCAGATTTGAGTTTCGTCGTTCCAATATCCGTATTTGGTGTGCCTAACATGTGTTCAGTCTAGGTTAAAAACATCCATGAATTGAGAACTCCCAAATAAACTCAGAGGGAGACGCAAGAAGAGCTCATATGAAAAAGTGAAGGAGGATATTGTGAGATTCGGACTATTACCGAGTGATTCCACCTAGAAAGATGGAGGGAAAATGTTCAAAAAACCGACCCCAAATGGATATGATAAGACGAGGGAAAAGAAGAAGATTGTAGAACTCCATTTTAAAATAGAATGACAGTTTGACAATGCTGTGGTAAAGCGAAACAGATCTCACTTACTTTGATTTAAGTTATTGTATAGATTTTTACGCATTTTAGTATAAAATAATTATGTTTCACATAATACTATATTTATACAACTGGACAGTATCGCGTTTCTTCTTCCTATTAGAGTTGTCATCGTGTCTAATTCATCTGACTTGTATTGAGAACTTTTTCTTATTATCACACGTATAAATATTTATTGAACACCAGCAAGTGACTTCGTTACAAAAGTGTATCAAATCAAATCCTTTTAGAATGGTTCTAAGTTATGACTTCTTACTAAGAATCATCACAAGCCCTAATACAAAAAAATGATAAATATAACTTTACTGAATAAATAGAGTTAGTGAATAAATAACACCATATTAGTGTTTTCATGTTACTTAAAACATATAAATGATTATTGTACGTTCTCAATAGGGAAATTGCGTGATTACACGAGTATATACATATACGAAGCTCGTTGTGTCTAACATAAATTGTCATAAGCAACAGGCTGTGCCTAACATAAATTGGTTCGCATAGTCATCTCAGGTGGTACCCTGATCCCTCACTGTGTATTGTGCTTTCTATAGTATTATACTCATCACGGATAATGTGCATTCATACATTAGTTTCATCTTCATCTTCTCTACTCCTCATCACTTAGTGTCGGGGTTGCAGCGTTACCACAGTGCCTCTAGAATGAGTCTGTTCTTGGCCCTCTCAGGGATGGTCTCCAATAGAGATGAAGTATTTCCTTGCACAATCTCTTCACCTGCCAGTTCCACATCCTTCATGATCTTCACAATGGACGTGTTTCCTTTGTTGCCATTGGGGCAAAACAGATATTCTAAACCATGCCAGCTGCGATCTTTCAACCAATAGAGTTAGTGATTCAACAGATAGTTCCAAGCATATATATCTTATTCTAACAACCGCGCAAAAATAGCAAAAATAACAATACATAACAGTGTTTTAGTGGGACACTTTGACTTATGGAAGTGAAACTTGGCCATGGCAGAAGAAGCATAATAGTAAGATTAATGCTGTAGAGATGCGTGAACTTAGAAAAAATGTGGAGTGCCAATGTATGAAAGAAGGCGGAATGAAGACACCAGAAATTAATGTTTTAAGTAAGTTGAGGAAAGGAGCTTTAAGGTGGTTTGTACATGTGGAGAAAAATAATGACTAGGCGAGTATACAAGTAGGAAGTGTAAAGTATGCGTATAGGAGGTAGACTGAGGAAAACATGGCTGGATCAGGTGGACCTGGTTTTAAACAAATTAAAGAGAGAAAAATGAATAGTAGAAGATTATACAAAACGAGATACACGAATGTCGAAGAGGCTTGTGGGCGTAGATAGGAAAGTTTGGAAACCTGTTACATCTGTCTACTCCGCAAGGGACACAGCGGGGCGAGATGATGTGTACAAGTATGTACTCGTATGTCTATATTGTCTGCAATTACTAAACTTATAATCGGTCTACACTTCTCAACACCAAAGTGCAGTGAGATCTCTATTTTTTTCTCTAACGCGAAAGGAGACATTGATTTTGAGGAAAAGATATGCTGGAAAGATATGCTGAATGTTTTCGAAATGTAGTATTGGCGCTGAATAGTTCGTATCTCATGTACCTTCTGTAAGATACACCAATGTGTCCACCCTCCAAGATCCACATTTCCATATTTCAAAGAAAAGCTGTCAATCACATGCAGAGAGAGAATACCATCATACTTCGGACATGTCGCTAGAAGATATGTAGATAGCTTAATGAAGCTGGTAGTGGCTGGAAATGTTTAGGAGTGGGGAGTAAAAGGACGATCTTACAGATTATGGACAAAATCAAAGAAATGACCGGTTCCTCACTGAGTGCTGCACTCATCGTGACTCAGAACCGGGAGGAGAGCGAGCTTAGTTCCAGATCATCAGGGAACCACGACGCTCTGCCATGAGCAAAAATATTTAGAAAAAGATATCGACACAAAAACTTTGTATTTTCATTAGAAAGTGTGTGTCCTCGTTTTGGTGAAAAGTGGTAGACAATGATCGCTTTTGACAATATAACTAGTAGATTTTTTTCAGTCATGTAAATATCAATATTTGGAAAAAACACTTTACATTTGAATATACAATACTTCCTCGTCACCGGATTCTGGAAGACTTTTAAGTACTCTTTTCTAAATACACTTTAACTTTTTATACATTGATATCATCACGTTATTTCCCTATTAATAATAATACTAAGGACCTTTTATACAGTGCTGTTTAGAGAGCAGACTCTCAGCAGACTAATCTGTCAAGTTAAGCAGACACAGTAATTGACAGGTTAAAACTATTACAAAAAAACAATTTGAGTGCAAGGATGGAAAGGTAGTGACTGCGGTCATAAGATTATGTACGTTCGCACATCTGCATACGCGTTCAGAAATACATCTATACATCTATATAAATAAAAATGTAAATGTTCGTATACAGAAAATGTCTAATCTCCGAAAGTTCTCTACCGATCGCTTTGAAATTTTGACAAAAGATGACATTCGTATACGGAAATGTTTATATATTTTTATTTATATATCGGTGTACATAAAAAAGTTTAGAAATCAGAAAAAATAACGTTTGCGTCTCCTGCAGCGGACACGGACGAACTAAACTTTGACAGATGTCAAATTTATTCGACGTTTTGGAATTAATATTAAATATTAAATTATTAAGTCTATATAATATAAATAAAATATTAAACAATTAAATGTTAAATAATAAATTTTATAAATAATACATTTTTAATTTTCACGTACGTTTATTGAAAAGTCGAGACACGAACCCCAATCAGCTGAATTAAAAGTATACGAAGTTTATGTCGGCCATTTTGTATTTCGAGAGCGTCATTTGTGTGCCGATATGTGCAGCGTATAAAAGAAAGTTGTGATAAAATTGACTTCAGTGATTGTGGTAAGTTGTTGAGATTATATTAAGGTTACAAAATAATTTTAGTTTGGTGTATTTCGGCATTTTTAAGTTTATTCAGAGTATACGATAAATTTTGACACGTACTCGTAAGTTTTAGCAGTTATTTCAAAATTAAAAACATTATTTTGAAAGTGACCTAAGTCCAATCCATTATTGATAATGCCCAAAAGTGCGGATTTTCAAATGTTTGAGGGCAGTGATGAAGGTGATTTTAATTAATTAGTATTGATTCATATTTAAAAAGTTAACCTAACTTTTTTGACAGTCTGAAAATTGCTATACTAATTATAAAAAAAATTCCTCTATAATTCGTATGCAAAGATTTGGAAACGAGTTTTTCAACAATTTAGATATTTTTAATATACGTATATATAGTATTCGCCAGAATATCACAACAATATTTAGAAATAGCTACTAACTTTGTGCTCTCCTTTATTAATATAAATAATGTAATATAAACCAAACATTAAGGACAATACTTTGCCTCTGGAGTTAAGTAGCCCTGCATCAACATGTATGAAGCTTTTAATTCTGCAAAGCAACTTGCATCTCGTACTACTAATGAGGCCATGTGTTTTCTATATCTCAATATCTATCCATAAAATTCCCACAAAATTCTCAAAAAATCCAATATTTGTTCTATGTTTGCTCATTCCACCAAAAACAAATCTGAGTTATTTACCTCTATAAAATAAGTCTTGGACAATTACGTAAGTCTGCTTGGTGAAGTTTGGTAAATTTTGTGGTATACATACATAACATATATTGAACTTAAATATACATATAATTATTAAATAATTTTAAAACAATGATTGTAATTTATTATTACTACTGCTTTTTGTATCTTAATGTTAGTTTAAGATAAAGTTGTATTATTTGTCAATAATTTTAAGAACTTGTATAACCTGTCCCATGTTCATTTGTATATAAAGACACTGTTGTGTCGTTAATTAAATAAATAAATTATTTGGTGGTACATTAGAAGTACCCATGGAAATATAGCAAAAAAAACTGAAAAGATTCAACTAAACACCGATAAAAGATTCAAGCCAACGGACGTAACTGAAATGAATACTTTTTATTTATTACTTTCTCTCTTCTTTTTCAGTGCAATCGATCTTTCATTTTAAATTCAATTCATATCGTGAATTGATCTCTTGGAGTGTCGCGACATGTGCTTCAGAGATACGGTGTGATGTTGGTATGTATATTTTTGACAAAAGTCATATTTAATTTAAACGAACTGCCAAATTTTTGCTAATTTGTAACAAGATGTATTGATTTGTCATTATTGTTAGTTTTTTGTAATGTATTTACCTAAATAACTGACTATTTATTAGAATCGAGCCTTATATTAAAGTCGATAAAATAATTAAAATTACTGAACGTCGTTACAAGGTTGTATTGGGGCAAATTTGTCAACTGTCATAGGACTCATTCAGAAACATCAAACCGAATATGTGATTAATTTGATCCCTTTCTTCCAGAGACGCAAAGAAATGTACTGAGGGAATCCACCAAGCCAAAGAGAAGAACAACTGCGATGATGCGGAAGATAAATCCATTGTTAGTTAATCAATTTTTTTTACTTTTAGGTCCTTCCGATATTCATAGTTCGCCCTTGACACTAAATCTTAAATATTTTTGCTGAAGTATTGGGTTGTCCAAAAAGTTCATTCGCTTTTCAGGTAGAAATAAAAACAAATGACTTTATTTAGATTATCAACGAGGCTATCATGGGAGTCACGATGCTCCGTCATGAGCTACACGATAGAATGATGAAACAATATTTAATTCTGCTGTTTATAATTCCATATCCGTAGAACCTTTTGTCTTTTTGAGCAAATATATCTGGAGGACAAGCTGATAGTGTCTGAAAGAGGTCAGTAGGAATATCAAAAGTATCTTTTTTATATAGAATTTAATTTTATCTCTATGTTTATATTTCAAAATCTATCAAATCGTATGTAGAAATGGAGATTTTTTTAATTAGCTCCAACTATCTATTTGTCTTCCCTTAAAATTTAATTAGTTACAATTATGTATCTATCTTCCTTTAACATTTAATTAGTTACAATTATCTCTCTGTCTTCCCTTAACATTTAATTAGTTATTTTTATGTTTCGAAATTTTATATGTTGCCTGAAATACTCTACTTTGTGGTGACACGTAAAGACGTTGAAATTAACTACAAGTATGCATGTCCAGCTGCAAAACGATCGATCAGCTGAGATATTCTCACATCAATTGCTGAAAATTGGAAACGGAAAGGTGCCGGTTGATATGACCTTAGGACGAAATTCATTGTCTCATAACATCTGCAATTTAGTGATGTCAAAAGAAGAATTGGTTGAAAAAGTATTTCCCAATATTCAAATCAATTATAAGAATCATAATTGGCTGAGTGAACGAGCTATTCTTGCCGCCAAGAACAAATACGTCTACGAACTTAACAATATTATTCAGTTCCTTTTTTAATGTTTCGCAATTTTATATGTTTTAATTTTCTTTCTTCTTTTTCAGTGCAATCGATCTTTCATTTGAATTCAAATCATATCGTGAATAGACCTCTTGGAGTGACGCAATCATTTGCGAGCACGGCGATAAACGCGACAGACTGAGAGTGGCTGAAAGACATCAAAAATATTGTATACCCACAAGCATTGTGAAATCAAACATAATTGAAACGTGTGCTTTCTCTTTTCTTTCTTTTACATTTAACCAGACTGAGCCACAGCAACGCGTGGCCGGGTACAGCTAGTATTTAATAAAAAGAAACCGCAAAAACTTAACAAGGGAAGACGCGCTACAAAGAAATCTTTGTAGATCTTCCGATGATATGTAATAGTAACACATTCGACTTTTGATATAGTGTAGTATATGTGTGAAGTGTTTAATATAGTATAGTATATATGTGAAGTGTTCAATATAGTGTAGTATATGTGTGAAGTGTTTAATATAGTGTAGTATATATGTGAAGTGTTCAATATAGTGTAGTATATGTGTGAAGTGTTCAATATAGTGTAGTATATGTGTGAAGTGTTTAATATAGTGTAGTTTATATGTGTGAAGTGTTCAATATAGTGTAGTATATGTGTGAAGTGTTCAATATAGTGTAGTATATATGTGAAATGAAAAGTGTTCAATATATTGTAGTATACACATATGTATGAAGTGTTCAATATCGTGTAGTATATGTGTAGTTTATGGGTGAAGTGTTCAATATAGTATATGTGTGAAGTATTAACAAATATACAATAATTTATATACTGTTTATTTGGTTTCTTTGCGGTATTTTTACACGTCCACGTTTCACTACTATACATCAAAGTTGACAGCAACATACTATTGTGGACTATCATCTTAGCAGATTTCGATGCTGTCCTCTTCAAGTATGTATACGTATATACTCGTATTTTATTGTCAATGGGTCACTTAAGCTTTAAAATTAGAAAAAAAATATATGACATATTTATTTATTTGTCGAAATAAAAATGTTAAAATAATAATGAAATATCATTGATAGAATAAGACCGTGGGTCGGGTAACTGATCTTTTCAGCAAATTTGCTTTAGTCTTGTTACCGTGCCGGTGTCACGGAGACGGGGCAGCCGTCGCCGTCCATGCGGGGGAGTTCTGGTCGCGGCAAATCAATGTCCACCTCCCGGGCCGAGTGAGAACAGCCTCCCAGACAGCTTGGTTCACGTTAAATCTATTTTATCCTAATGTATTTCGCAGCATCATCCAACTCTCGAGACAAAGATCTGTGTTTTATTAAGGCAGGGCCGTCGCTAGGGGTACTGCAGCATGTTCTCAAAAATACATTAGTAATAAATAATCAAAAATATAGGAACATCACGTGTCAAGCAATCGTCTTCCTCCTGCAATTGTCAATATTTTTTTAACAGTATTGCGAATGGAGACATTCCTGGATTTTTGCATATTTATACAGATGGATTAAAAATTAAAGAATCGGATTGTTTTGGGGCAGTTTATACTTCGGTAACAGATACAAAAGCAATTTTTACTCAAACTTCATAATAATAATAATACAATGATAATTTATATAGCGTTTAAGAGCAGACTCTCCTCAAAGGCGCTCTAACTCGAGATTTGAACTCACTGTTACATTTTAAAGATAAAAATTAAAACAAAATATATGTTGAGTTTGAGGATAAGAAGGTGATGGATGCAGTTATTTGATAAGAAGGCGATGGCTGCAGTCATTTGATAAGAAGGTGATTGCTGCAGTCATTTGATTAAGAACTTCTCCGCATCTACATACACAAATGTTTATAAAAACATATTTGGTAAGAAAACTGCAGGAAGACGAACTGCAAAGAAATCTTTGTAGATCTTCCGATATATGATTTCGATTTTATGTGGTTTAACATTTTTGGTTTTACGTAAATATATATAGTATGTGTTCATATTCAATCATAAAGTTTGATAAGGATTGTCTTCGAGAGTTTCTCCACACTCTTAAGAATTTACGGCTGAACATGTGGCAATGAAGGAAGCTTATAAAATTCGCGAGTATTTAACATTTTCAAAAATAGTTAACTTCTGTGATTGCAAAAGTGCTCTTCATTGTATATTTTTTATAAAATAAATAAAACACTTTGTTTTTTTATATTGTGTTCACCACTATTTTATTTGAGGTCACTACCGGTTTCAATGAACTATGTGTTTCTCGTCAGGTGTCAGATGAATTTAATTAAGTCTAAAAAAAATCTAATTGTAATAACTACATGAGAGGCAGAGGGGAGTAGGTACGGGCGTTAAAAGGGTGTCTTTTGAACTGGAAACATATTAAACAAAGGACTATTATTGAAATTAACTTGGTAATTTATAATGCTGAGACTTAATTTAACGCTTTTTTTAATCTCGAGAATGTTGTCCAGCTGCAATCTCCCTCATCGGCTCTTGTGTAAAGTTGTCCAGCTGTAATCTCCTTCCTCGACTCTAGTGTAAAGTTGTCCAGCTGCAATCTCCCTCATCGGCTCTTGTGTAAAGTTGTCCAGCTGCAATCCCTCTCCTCGGCTCTTGTGTAAAGTGACCAATAAAATTCTTTATTGTATTTCAGGTAATTATTTGAAAAAGAAATCATTTATTCAATTAAAGCCAAGTTAATCCAATTGAAATCAAATAACATAGATGTTTCTCTAGCTCGGATTCCTTTACACGTTGATATCACGGATAATGAATGTGTCGATTCCTTGGCAAAGGAAACATGTTCAACCAGTCGTCCCCTATCTGATTTTTGACAGCCAGTAACTGATATTTTACATCAAATTAAACACGATGCTTGGCTCCGTTGGGCGTTGGATTGGAATATAAATGGTGTAAATAAGAACTGTAGATATAAATCAATCCAGCGATCTATCCCTTTGAAACCATGGTTTAGTATAATGAGAACGGACAAGATGGAAGGCTCAGTCGTGTGTCGTTTGCGGACGGGCCACTGCGTGATGGCTAGCCACCTTCAGAGAATGAGTATTGTGGAGGATTCTGGTTGCGAGTGAGGTCTGGATGATGAGCCTATTGTTCCTTAGGTATGAGTTACATTTGCACCAAGAACTAACAAGGACTATGACGTTCCGTCACGTAAATATACATATATCCGTGAAATACTGCATTGTAATAAAGCTCCAATTTATAATGAAGCAGCCCCTACCTTCCCATCCTCACACTCTACACTTTACCGTATATTATATTTATTTAAAGACCCATCAAAACAATGTTTCCATCTTCTTCTTCCTCTCTGTCTTCTTCTCTGTGGTCTTGCACGGCGGATGGTATGTCGCTGTTCCTGGGAGGACGCTGGAACCTGACGATCCCTTTGGATATATTCGACAATAACATCTTTGACTAAATTCAACGACGTATAGCGGGGGGTATAGAGGGGACCCATGAACAGATTAAGTGAAGACAACTACTCAAATACATCCTCAAAGTATACATAGATAAACACCCCACATACACACACAGATGATACAACAGTAGAAAAAGTAATCCCTGAAATTACCAACATAAAATACAAAACACGTGGGTTATTACTTACATCATAAATATTAGAACTCTCTTGCTTGCTTAGTACGCAGATAAACAACACACTCACACACATAAGACAACAGTAGAATAGTTACTCCTCAAAACACTGACATAGGACACTAATAAGGTTTATAGAGCACCCGAAATGTTGAAAAGAATTATATCCAAAGAACTCTGTTTACCATATATTATCATATTGCATTATATGTGAGTGTAAAAGTCATCTAAATAAAACGTTGAAGAAAGTGAGTTTAATTTATCTTTACCATCTACTCCCGACTTTACCGTCTACTCCTGACTTTACCATCTACTCCCGACTTTACCATCTACTCCCGATTTCTGACATAACAATTCTGATATGAAACTCCACAAAGTGAAACCCGAAAATATTGTACAATAACATCCAGTTTGACTTATTGCGAGAATCGCGTATAAAATATATCAACAGAATCGTCACCACCACACAAATTGCCTGTTCGGAATAGGTTAGACTCATCACTTATGGCTCAACCTTCAAAACTTTTAAATGTTGTGTCTTTAATATCTTTTTATTCATCTCAGAACCGATTGTGCGACACTTTTAGGTCTTCCCTAACTTCTCGTGTCTTCTGTACTTTTCGAATATATTTTTTCGTAAATATTTTATCGATCATTATGTCTACGTGGCCAAACCTCTAAATCTCCATGCTTCTCTCTTCATCTTTAACACTATATGTTCTTGATTTTTAGTTTGATATAATAAATGAAACACTAAAACTAATATTAAACTTTTTTTTTTCTTTGTATTATATATTGTTAATTGAATTAATTACCAGTTTCAAAGACTACCTTCTTCATCAGGTATCTCATCACCGATACTAAATTTAATAAATAAAACAGTGATAAATACAAGAAGAAATAATGTTTAATTTATTTTTATTGAATGTAAAATTAATTAATATGACACCACAAAGTGAATAAAATATATTGATTCTTGATACACTTTATCTTTTCATCCACATATAAGGAGGTAACATTAAAAAAAGATCATGCCCATCGGATACAAAAAATGAGTTGATAAAGCAGATTTTTTCTTATCGACGGTACGGAGCCGTTTAACATTTTTATTTAAATGAAAAAAGCACACAAATCATTTTAAAATCATAAAAAACAGTACTTTTTCAAAAATAATCTTATCCAGCCTTCAAGCCAATTAAAAAAGATCATGTCCGAATTGACCAATCATAGCTTTCCGATTGTGTCTAACTTCATACCAGTTCACTAGCAACTGTCAGTTTTAAATAGTACGTGCAGTATAATGTCATTATACAGCTTTATCTACCTACATATATTTATAGTTTTATAGTAATATTTCTTCTTATTTTGTAACACTTTACTTATTTTATTTGATTAAAATTAAAATAAATTACTCTATCCAATAATTTTTTTTTAAATCGAACAAAAAACATTATGTCTCAGAACTGTTCAATAAAAAAAGATTAAAGTACAATAGAATTGTTCACTCAAAAAGGATCATGTCCATATTTTAAACTAGAATAACTATTTTAATTATTATGATTCGATTTTAAACAACAAATCAAGTCCCCTTAAGCGATTTCAGATATTTTTACAATGAATTATTATGTCATATTTTTAATGCAAACAGCTTTTTGCGATTTTCCAACATCCTGATTCGGTGGACATGTTCTTTTTTTAATATTACCTCCTCATATTTGTGTAGTGTTCATATACCATCATACATGTTGATAAGACCCTTAAAATGGGCTGCCTTCAAGTGCTTCCCAAACTTCCAGGTAATAAGCGCATGATACGTTTTTTTTTTCATTTAATTTATTATGTATTTCGTACAATAATATTGGATTGTATTATTTTACTATACTTGAGTTATTTACGGTAATAATAATGAGGATAATTTATGCGACACCATTTAGAGAGCAGACTCTCCTCAAGAGCGCTCTAACTCGATTTAAAACGATATTATTTATATCAACAGTTTAAAAGTATTTCATTATAATATTTTTTCACATTCTTAGTGGGTCTATATTTTTCGTTGATTCGTTCGCATTTGATTTGTTGTAATAACTCTCAAAAAGTGTCTTCTCGGGCAGCGGCGGCTGGCTTCGAGGTGCGCTGGTGCGCTGAGCACCAACGCACCTCGAGACGCTGAGCGAATATGAAATATCGCTGTCTCACGGTTTAGTGTACGTCTCTGTCTGCCATATATGAATTTGCATTTCTGTCCGGTGCGTATTGGAGATCGCTCCGGTAGTATTGGCAAACTTGGCCGGTCAATTTGAAAGGAATATTTTTTTAAATTTCACATTATTGTTTTTTACTTTTCACTTAAATAAAAATCCTCGTACTATTTGTCAGTATTCTTATACATATTTAATCTATACAAATATTTAACATTTTTGGAAGTCATGTTTGCGAATAGGTAGGTATATAATTTAATTATTACGAATTATTTCTCCGGTTCAGCGCACCAACGCACCTCCAGACCAGCCGCCACTGTTCTCGGGATATATTACAATTTTGTTGAATATAGCACAATGGCGGCGGACTAACATGGCGGGTTTATTTCATCTCTTCGGTTGGAGGGTTGGTACAAAGAATCCATCACTATGCATGTGTGGTGACATATCCCATCACCTGTGCCCGTTAGCTGATCAGAAGAAGGTCTGCTGAAAGAAAGTCCTATTGCCATCACAGTTGCATGGCAATAGGACTTACATACGATATAGATCTGATGTTATCGATACGGTTGGAATGGAATTGAATATATCAACCGATAGAAAAGAATATTTTGTTATTTGTGACTTTGTTTCATATGTTCGTATAATGTAGTTATTGCGTGTGAGTGTGTCGCCCAGTTACGAATCTAGTCAGCCCGCAGATCGACATTGCTACTGCAACGTGGGAGGCTCCACACCGACACCGAGCACTGAGCACTGAGCACGGCGCACAAACACGTGCAGCCCATAACACACTCCGATATGAAGTTATTCCATCTGCCATTTAGTCTGGTGACGCATTATATTTAAAACATCTTTATCCGTATTAATTTTTTTCCATATAGTGACAGCATATTATTACGTAGTACATTTTGATGTTACCGTCCCGATTAAATACCATCACTGTTGATGTTTTGTGGTCGGAGTATCGGTCCGATTTAAGGACACCTTACTCCTTCATCGAATATTGTGAAACGGACGTGGAATATTTTGTTTGGATATTTTGGGTGGTAGAAAAAACAATGGTATTAGAGAGGAAAGGATAGAATTGTAAACAATCGATGCCTTTGTCTGCCTTAGTGATATTTGCTTGTAAGTTTATTGGATTTTACTTTGTTTTTCACAATGTTCATTTCCAAATCCACATTTTTTTTGTTAGTCTCAATTTTATCTAAGTATCTTGAATGTTTTTCATGTTTCATATTTAACCTTGTTTTTCATGTTTCGTATTTAATTTGAAGGGAAAGTTCCGTATCGACAGCCAGCAATTCAATATCTTTCTTGGAAATTTGGCACGTAATATTTTTGAACCCTCTTGAAAGAAGATTCATATCGTCTGTTGTAAATGAGAAGTTAGAAAGGTTTAAGGTATTTTGAAAGGTTTAAAAGGTTTAAGGTATTTTGAAAGGTTTAAGAGGTTTAAAGTATTTTGAAAGATTTCAGGTATTTTGAAAGGTTTAAGGTATTTTGAAAGATTTAAGGTATTTTGATAAAATTGTATATCCTCTTGAACTACACTACATCAAGTTATTGCTTCAGATTATTTTTTTCCCCATTTTGATATTTTTTTTTTTAAATAATGTCCAGTATTTCTAATTTTATTTTCAAGTCAAGACAATCAAATTCAACCGGGTGAAGTTTAAACGTTAATTCCGAATGTAAGTTTTTTATGTATTATAAAATTTATTTTCTATTTATTTATTTTACACATGACAAGAAATATACATCATTTGTGAAAAAACAACAGGTTATTTAATTCGGACAAACAATTTTAATGGATCTGGGTTTGTTGCCTTTCATTTGTCGTGTCCCCAGTAAACTAGGCTTTTGCCTGTATCTCACTGAGGACATATAGGATGAAAAAATAAATCGATACTTCTTTCCGATGTTTTATTATAAAAACCCCGTTGCACATTCTCATCCACCTGACAAACAGTGACACTCCATTACACATGTATACATCACGCGAAATCAAACTCCTCACACGTCATCACTCCAGACAGGCCAAAGCATTCATCCCACAATATACCGCACATAATCATAAAAGTAAAAAAAAAACAAAAATATAAGTATAAAACAAAAAAAACACCACACTCAAGAGTTCACACAAACCTTTTCTATAAGTCATTCATCTTGCAAGTCCAAGTAGTCAAACTCCTGTCGCAATATCAACCACTCCACGATCGACTGCCTTAATCATTTTCCTCCCTTTGCCTTTATTGAATTCGGCACCCCATTGTATGTCATGGGAGGTAAATAGGCATATTGCCTTTGGACAAAAGATGTTTTGACCCCAGGGATGGTGAACATTTGATCAGTTGCAATAAGTGTCATGTGTATCTGCTGAGTCTGCATCTTCCCTTCCTCTCGATGATAGTGCCAGTGTCAGAGAATGATTTAGCTTTAAAAAGTTATGTCACTTTAATTTAAGTTACTATGTATTTTTTTCTTATTTAAGTGTCAAATCATTTTGTAATAATAAATAATAGCTATTAGAAAAACAAAATAGATGCGTTAAGACGACAAAAAAACACTATGATCGACTTGTTCGTTCGTTGCTGGGCCCCTTAGTCGAGGACCCCCTCGACATTCCATAGTCAAGTCAGTTGGAAAGCATAGCTGTATCGTGGAGTTCGTTTACTTTTTTATTCGCTCTTCCGTTCAGTGAGTGAGCCATTACACACCAGCAAACTCACCGGCCACACCGCTGTACTGGATCCGATGGCACACCGAAGTGAAACGATCGGAGCCCACCGGCATGTTTTTTATTTCTCTGTTTAACATAATAGATATGGCCGAAGTCATAGGTATCCTTATTAAAAAATGGCTGTGTCATTCGAATGGAGTAGCACAGCGCGGGGTTCGAACCGACGACTTTCCGAACGGAAATTCAGTGCGTTACCGCGCGTCCATGCACCTCTATCGACTAGAACAAATAAGAAATAGACTATAAATATAATAGAAGTGCGCAGCTTCAGGAATAGCTCAAAATCTAAAATTTACGCAGACTCTGAAAAGAATTGAGAGCGACGAAGATGTAGACCGTGGATAACGAATGAAAAGAGAAGGGTGGGAACATTTTGACTGAGGGAAAAATAAGTACTATGTAGAACAGAAGAGTAAGTTCATGGGCGTAATCGAAGTGAGAATTGAGCGCATGAATACGAGTAGAAAGAAGGTGGAGATCTGTCCTCTCTACCTCCTCCAGAAGGGACATGGCTTGATACTACGTGTGTATCTATCCACAGGATATGCCTTTAGTCTTGACCCACCTTGGGGAATACTCGTACTCGTGTTCGCAGTCAGGCGATATCTAAATTAAACCGCTACAACACTCCCTAACCTGTCACGACTCTATAAGGCGCATTCTTGAAACGTCTTAGTGTTTATACAACAGGACGTGTTAATGACAAAAAACATAACTGAATAAATTATATTTTTAACCAAATATATAAGTATTTGATGCGACATATTAAAGAAGCACGTGTTTGAGGAGACCGATTCAACAACATAACATATTTAAAATTAATTTTATTTATGTAACCTATACGAACTAGAAAAATAAATGCCCAAAGTTGTAAAATACGGCTACCGTGACCTAGTTGGTAAGACGCCTTTCTTCAAACCTTGAGATTACGGGTTCGATTCCCGTTGGTAACCAATTTTATTTAAAGGGGTATCAGTCAGGGTTTCACTTTAGACTTCTTTATCATATTTCTGGTAGGCTGAAAAAGATTGCCATATTGCAGTAAATTCGCCAGATTGTTCTGTGTACCACAAAAATATATTTAAAAAATACAAACGTACCACCACGTCATTTCCTTGTTGGGGTAGGCAGAAAGAAAGAGCGAAAGATTTTCCTTTCTCCACACATCCTTTTTGCCTCTTCTATATCCATACACTTTCAATGTATGACAGAATACGGAATGAAGTGATTTGAGATTAATGTTAACTTAAAACGAATGTGTTGAATAAGATGAACAAGAGCACTCTGAGATGGTTTGGGCATGTATTAACGAATGAACGAATAAAGACTAACAAAATAAATATATAGAGCAAATAAGAGCTGAAAACGTGGTAGAGAAAGACCAATAAAAGTATTATTGGATCAAGGGAATTGAAAGAAGCAAACGTAGAAAGCCAGAGAAATCGTTGTATAAGAAGAGATGTATGTCGAGATAGGAAAGTCTGGCTGGCGCTGTCTCTATATCTCTCTCCCCCCCCCCCCCCCCCCCCCCCCCACACACAGATAAATGGTATGATCTAATTATGAAACATAGAAGATACCACCTCGTTATTCCTAGAACTAATTTGGTTGCTTCTTGGATACAGTACTACAATCTTCAAGAGATGGCCGATAGGAGAACTGTAACATTTTTTTAGCAAGTAACAGACTTCTATGATTAATATTCAAAATAATAATAAGGTCTAACTCACGTGTTTCGTATTTTATGTCACTGATTTCAGGGATTACCTTATCCCCTGTTGTGTCAGTTGTGTGTAGTGTTTATCTATGTATACTTTGAGGAGGTATTTGTGTAGTTGTCCTCACTGTATGTTGTTTATGGGTGTCCCCTCTACCCAAGATACGTTGTCGAATTCAGCCAGTTATGTTATTGGCGAACATATCCAAAGGGATTAATCGGTAATTAAGGTATCACCAGGTTCCAGCGTCCTCCCGATCGCCCCGCCCCGCCCCACAGCCCTTCCTTCGATGGCAGCACTCCGACGCCCAGAAACAGCAACATATCGTCTTTTTTTTTCATTATTACGATGAAATATAATACTTGCCAAGTACTCCCGTGTATTATTAGGTATATGCCCGTTCTAAGGCTAGTGTGTTTCACAAAACAATTAAAGGAAAGCAGCATACATTTATATGGTCTATAGTCTTCAGAATAAACATCATATTTAAACAGAAACAAATTTATTCCCATCATAATGACATAATACCAAGAAAAAGCATTTAAATCAGAAATATTAAATTAATAAAGGATCATTTACTGAGTCATCGACGCAAAATAGTACTTATTCATCCATATAAATCGAGGAAAAGGAAACTGCATATGAAATACTTTTTCATCGTATCATTTAAATCTTATTTGAGTCGAGTCATCTTGTGTTGACGTTTTCTCGAACTTTTGGTTTGTTTTCTTCTAACCGTTTTTTTTTTCAATCTTGTGGATTTAAAAGGTGGCCAACATTTTTAAGTTGTGTGCCAAAACAGGTATTTGGTAAATGATCGCCCCCCCCCCCCCCCCCCCCCCCCCCCCCGCCCACCCCCACACCTTTTTTTAAAATCAAGATAGGCCGAAAAATTATTTTATTTCACATTATATGGGCGTCATATTACAAAAATATATTAATATTAGTATTATTAAGAATACTTATTACACACATTCTCGTTACACCTCGTTAGAACATAACATTAGTCTCTTTGAAAATAACTTAGGAAAGCCATATACGAGTATATAGAAGTTGGGAAATTTTTGAGACTAGCCATAATGATTTTTTTACAATAAACTTAGTTAGGACTTCAAATTAACCGTCTAATTTGACTAAGCAGTTTTTGGTTATTATAACATCAAATAAACCGGTTAACCGGTTATACAAAAATATTTATATTTTTATAAGGATAAATACTAATATCTTATAATTAATTTATGTTATCATTTATGTTCTTAAATGAATATTTTTATAATATCACTTCTAGTATGACAATAGGAATAGCTTCTTGCATTGCAATCTTCCGTCTTTGAATAGGATACCTACGAGCATGACACTTGGACCTACGAGTATTGCATTTGGAGCCTGGTGGGGGCGCAGAACTCTTCATGGTGGAGAAGGTACAAAAAAAATATCTACGATATCTCTATATGAGTGAGTTTGGTGTCTATCCGTGGCTTTATCCTACTCAGTTTCTGCTGGGCATGCTCGGGTATAACTCTTTGAGCGTAAGGAGAGATCTGTGTCTCCTGGTATACGTTGTCAGACTCGTTTGAGGAGTTGTGAGCTGTCCAGCATTGCTACAAAGATTAGCGTTAAATGTTCCTAACAATTACACTAGACTGCGCCGGCATGAACTGTTCTCAATAACATACGCAAGAACGGGTTCTTCAGCCGCTATGCCTGTTGGAAGGGATTTAACTATTTTGAACGGGACTACTTCGGATATTGACATAACATATTTCATATTACCAAAAGCAAAAGTTAATTTTCTTCTAAGATTGAGCGCGTTAGAAAGCATTCATCAACGTATTTAAGTGACTTTAAATATATGTATATGTTTGTGTGTATAAATTGTGTATGCACATACATATTTTTTTATTTTATATATTTTTTTTATTTTAATATTTTTTGTTTAATGTTAACATTTTTTTTATATTTTTCAATGTAATGGGGCTAAACCTATTTTGAGAAAATAAATTTAAAAAACAAACAAAAAAAAACACGAATTCACAACTCTGCCACGGATCTACTCTTCCGTTCTCTGTATTATATATTGATGATAAGCAAGTAAGGTGCGGGTATTCCCCGTCGATTTTTCTACCTACCACTATACGTGTATGATACTATCGCGTTCTGCAGGTAGACATTGCTTTGTTTATTTATTAGTTGAGGCGTTAAGGATATCTCTATGCTTAAAACACTTGTTAGAGGCAATAAAATTTATAGTAGAACTGCAATGTTTGCAAACACAACCAATGTGTTTAAAAAAATTAAATATCTACGAATATATTCTGAATGCTCTCAATATGAAGATGTAATTAAAATAACATGTCGTGTTTGAAGCTATCAAACGTCCAAATGCTATAGCCAAAATAATGTGGTTAGATAAAAAAAACTTTTTTTAATTTACTAACTGCTTTACCGAATAAAAATAACCACTCTTTTATAATTTTAAAATTGTTCAAATAACCAGTCAACTGGTGTGGAAGCCCTAGGTTGGGTCATGCGTCTCTTAAACTTAAAGTTTTAGGCAAGTGACAATTTCTACAACCAATCACAACAGCCCTTTTAAGATATTTGTGATTACTTCGAAGAAATTTCCATCGGGCAATAAAACCACCAGATTGATTTGTTCACAATGAAATTGTAATTGCAATAGGTAAACTAATATCATACAACAACAAAACACTACAAATGCTTATTAAGGGAAAACGACACTCCCAAAAATCGGCATAATTAATTTAAATACTTGTTTATAATGATGATGTCAATATGGGGGACCTCATTCAGTGGGAATAACCCGTGAATCAAAGACAGAGCACTTTTTTAAGTACAGGTTAAATATAACTCTATTAGTGGGTATCCTTATACCGCCATCGAGATGTGATGCTGGAGGCGGATTCTCCGTATCCCATGGACCGCAAGGCATACTAACGTCTCCATCATTCATGAATTAGAGGTAACCAAAATATTTTCGACGACATGCAAAAAAAATCCTTACGTACTTTGTGCATGTTGGTAAAAATAATGATGAAAATTTGGAGAAGCTAGTGATCACGGGGACAGTTGAGAGAAGGCGAGCAATAAGAAAGTGTCCTATGAGATGGACGGATCAAATAAAGTTGTTAACAGAATCCTCTTTAAGCGCTGCATTTAACATGGCCCAGGATCAACCTAGGGAGACATGGAAATAGGTGGTGCGCGACTTCTAGACAGCAGAGGACCACGACACTCGGACTCGACACTCTATTGAGCACACAATGAAGAAGCAGATACCGCCATATACATCATGCTCGTGTTAATCGATAGGTGTGTGGATACGAATATACATCAAGCCCGTGTTAATCGATAGCTATGTGGATATACATCACGCCCGTGTTAATCGATAGGTGTGTGGATATACATCATGCCCGTGTTAATCGATAGGTGTGTGGATATACATCATGCCCATGTTAATCGATAGGTGTGTACAATGTGGGGCCCTTGTACTTAAGCTCGGCAAATTAGTTTTCATTAGAAAAAAAGCTAAATATATTGAATTAGCTGTGGAATAGTAAAACATTTTAACTTGATTGAAAAGTGAGGTTTGTTCATCAGTCGGTCATTTTTTATAAAGTGGAGTTATGAATATTTTGTTTAGATAATTTTACTCAGCACAAAATAAACGGTCATATCAGCCGTCTCACAAGACTAATTGTCTGTTCTGATACAGCTGACTACACACACAAAATTCCACATAAACAATACAACAACTGTGATCTACAGCCCCTCGTAAGATTTATAAACTCTCAAAAATAAAAATAAAAGTTCATTGAAATACGCAAAAGCTTGACTTTCTTTGCCTGGATCAATCAGATATGCTTTATCTTTGATTTAAAATTAAAACAGAAAACACCTCTCGTATGGGTTATAGGTCCGTGCAGGAAATCATTTAAACTACCAAAATAAATATTAAACACTTGTTCTATGTAAGCGTTGTTCCACTAAAAACAAATCTAAGTTCTTTACCACTGTATTTTTTGTCGATAATTTTAAGTACTTGTATAACTTGTCATATGTTAATTTGTATATACTCGTAAAAGACACTGTTGCGTCGTTAATTAATTAAATAAATAAATTTCTTTTTATACTTATGCATGTATTTGATTTTAATACCTATTTATATATTTTTTCACTATTTTTACTTTATTTTAGTTACTTTATTTAAGTTTTCTGTACCTATTGAATCTCTTAATTTGTCAGTTAATTTAGCGCGCAAAACAAATACAGACGTCCGACACCACCAATAAATCGTGGGAAGCTGTAAAACAGACAAGTCTTTTAAGTAATGTGTTATACGAGTATGTAGCGCGTTAGATGACTTAGTTTTTTAAGAAAGTTACGACAATAGTTCAGAAAATAATACGAAAAGGGACGGTAACGAGACAAGTGATAGTGCCGACAAGTGACAGTGCCTATACGAGTGAAGAAAGATTAAATGCTGCTGGTACAGGGAATGGTAATAATAATTAAAAATGAACAGTTTGTAAATATTATCCTATAGTCAAATAGTATTTTATAAAAAAGGTCTCATAACCTTAGGACGCGTCAGTACGTCATATCGTTCGAAAAATACGGTATTTTAAAAATCAAATAATTTTCCCGAATTTATGTTTCATTCCATCAGAAGGAATCACTAACAACAAATCGGTGGCTTTTATAGCGGTGTCTCATAATAAAATATTACCTTTAATGCGCTTTGTTTTTAAATTGACAAAAAGCATCCGATAAGCGCTATAAACCACGCGTTTTTTTTATATAAATAAGAAATAAGCAATGAAAAATTTATGTAAATGAATGACATATATAACAGTCTCCATACTCACTTGGAAAATTGTTGCCATGTCTGTACACGTCACGGCCGGATGTGAGACATATTCAATTAGCGGGGACCTGCCCATGCACCGCTGTCATACTCATACATTACTCGCGATAGCTAAATCATTCGGCCTATTGCGACACTTCCTCCGTTCCTCCGACGAGAGAGGAGCACCTGTCTTTATGAATTTTCCGAAACAACACTTTTTCACATCACTTTAAATATAAAACCCACAAAAATAATTGTGAGTACACTTAGATATAAAAAACAATATTCACACTGGAATTGCCGCCTATTTTAATCACATTCTTAACATATACGGATGTTTTGAATTTCGAACGTTCTTTCACCTTCAAATTATTATAACTCGATAACACTTATTTTCAAATTTCGAACGATATCCTAAATCCGACACATTTTGTCTATAGTTTTGAATACATTATTTTATTAAGTTGTATGGCAGTGTATTGTCGCGTTTTCTACCCGTTAATAATAATTGTTAATTACAGTATATCACGACCATAGATTTAAATATATTTTTAATTTTGATTTATGATTATTTGTTCAGCGGAGCTATGGTATTAAGCAGTGTCTTTCGCTTCATGTTCTGTGCTAAACTAATTTATGGTTTTGTATTAAGATTGTCCGGAGTTACCTTATTATGGCACCAAAACCCACTCATATTCGCCGTCCGGAGGCGGATACAGAGGTTTGCTGCTTGCCTCGGTTCAGGAATGTCGGAATAACATATTGAAATTGCTTTTCGACGCTGATTCAACGAATATAGGTACAAGTTGACAATATTTTAATATGGTACTTTCTTCGGAGAGGCGTTTTGTTCACATTTTATTACTTGGAGTTTTATTCTAACGGTGACAATTCATAATGAAAACAACGTTTCAAATTTTGTCTCGATGTTTGTAATTTTCATATTCGTTTTGTTTTACTTTTCCGTAATTCAGTCTGTACACATCATGACTACGCCACCTTAATATTCCTTCATTATTTATTATCGACATCCACTTCTAGCACTCATTTCTGTTTGTTTCCTTTTTCACGCATCACACATAACAAACTTTATGTAGTTCATACATCTCCATAGCATTTCAATTTACCTTTCTCCTTCTGGCAAATCCATGTTTCACTTCCTTACACCAATATACAATAATATTATGCGTTGTTGGCAAATTTAAAATACACACATATATACCACCCACATCTCCCTCTCGAGGTAGTCAGAGAAGGAGAGAGCGCCAGACTTTTCTATCGCGACACACATTTTGCGCCTCTTCTACATCTATACACCTTCTCATACAGGTTCTACAACTTATCTGATTTTTACATTTCCTTCTATCGAAATATCATACGCTTGATCCAACTATATTTTCCTCGGCCTTCCTCGACCACGCTTTCCATTCACATTTCCATATTTTATATGATATTTAATGACTGACGTATGTTATGTGATGTTTAATACTCCGTTTTCTGTGTTACTTGCAGCACTCTACAATAATTAAAATCTTTGACTAGTAAAAGTAACTGGCAAAAAAATTGAACTTTTTGTAGCTTCTCTGAATTTACTAATACTCACAAATAATCTCAAATTTTTCTAATACATTAATTTCAAATCTTTTGATTAGCACTTTTCATATAGAATTTTGAATAATAAATCAGGTTATTATTCTATGAATTACATTAATCCCCGCGACACGTGTTATAACCTCATATTTCCAAGTGATCTTCAAGCGGACTGATTAATATATTTATATTAAGTTCCACAAAGTTAAAACTTCCTTTGATAAATGTTTCCAGTATATACATTTTCATTATCAGCAAGAACATCGATATTACCAGATGACTAAATTTTAAAATTGAACAAGAATTTTGAACATTGATAATTTAGTTTTTCTCAAACAACTAATTTGATTACCTTTTGTTTGAAAATAATTTGTATTTATTTAATCTATAAATTAGCCATGGGTTTTTAAGATTCTAACATATAGACTCACAGGTCATGAATAGGACTTGATTAAAATCCGCGCGTTCCGATGATATGTATTCAATACACATGTAAAAATGAGAGATTTAAAATTGAAAAATTAAAATGTTCATAGTCAATTCCTTCAATTAATTAAATTTGAAGTCAAAAGTGATAATAATTTAAATTTAATTGCTGAAAACATGAAAAAAACATCGGCCGACATTCACAAAATGGGTGAAGAGGCCACCTCAAATGGATGCCCGAGAGTTACTGAAGCGAGAGAAGCGAGCGAACTGAGATTCTATTCTTGCATTCCCATATACCGAAGTAGAGTGAGACGTGAATAGCGTCGCTTCCTCACCTATAGCGTTTTTTTTTAATGAATATACCTATGTCACACACTGGCACACGTTTGATTGTATTGGTAAATTTATTTAGAATGAATATACAAAAGACCATGGGTGAGGAAGCGACGCTATTTACTTCGCTCTTAATTTTTCCAATTTTAAATCGCTCATTTTTTACATGTGTATTGAATACACAGCACCGGAACGCGTGGGTTTTTTAGCACAGGAAGGGAAAGGTTAATAGGATATCTCCATTTTATCTTTCGGATCAGTGACCAAGAGATATTCCTTCGGAGAGGAGTAGACCTTTGATGTCGATGTCATCTTCATCGAATAAACTGATTGTTCTGAATCGATACGTAACGATAATATTATGACAATACTTTTGCCGTTGTTCTTGCGGCGTAGAATAGTATGTCTTGGTATTAGAGATAAATGCGGCGTGTGCAGCTTTATAAAGCACTAAATGACAACCCTGTTAGGGAGATCTTACGACGATTTCTGAGTACATATGAATACTATACACATACGCTATTCTACACCTAAAGCTGAATGTGTCACATATTGGAAGATTTACAAAAGGTTTCCTTGTAGTTAGTCTTATTTTAGTAAATTTTCTGCAGTTTTTTTTCTAATTAGCTTTTCTTAACAAATGCAGATGTGGGGAAGTACCTAATCGAATGGCACCGTTACCACCTTCCTATCTTTACAGCCAACTTATAAATATGTTTATTTTGTAATAATTTTAAACTGTCAATAAAAGTGGGTTCAAATACCGAATAAGAGCGCCCTAAAGAAGAGTCTGCTCCCTAAACGGCGCTATATAAATTGTCATTTTATTATTATCTGCAACTTATAACAAAACGTTACCTAATAGTTTTGAACTGAGCATTTTAGTCGTGGTTACCTAATAGTTTGGAACTGAGCATATGACCTCCAACTTCTGGAGACCGTCCTCGTCCTCTTGCTTGCCGTCTCTCAGCACATCCAGTCACTACAAGTTTCTCCAAACTGTCTTAATATTATCTTTTGACATGTTTAAAATGTAACAGTATTCTTTTCCTGTGTGTCGTTGACAGTTTTTCTTTCATCTGTTGATCATCGGTGCGTCTTGAAGTCAATAAGATGTAAAGCATTCGGTGCCAATATTACATCTTGAAAACACCCAGCATGAGTCAGAGTGACGCCCCCGATCTCTAGACCTGTCCTGGTGGAGAGCAGCCACTGTTGATCAGAGATCACATAAGTATATTAAATAGAAAATTTCCATACAAGGGTTTAGTATTTGTTTTTGCGGGGAAACGGCACAGATAGTGAGGCTGGCGCAACCATCGGAATAAAATTTTCAATAGAGACCATGGAGTGGGGTGGAGGAGATATTTACTATAGTTTCGCATTTTATAAGGTGTTATTAAATAAATTGAACTATTAACGGATAATGAATATGAATTCCAGAGTGTAGCTCTTCCAGCCATTCAATAAGATTTTAAATAAGTCTTCGGTCAAAACCAGAGTGAATCCCTTTTCAATAAAAATAGAGGATTATTTTTATTTGGAGTCGACGACAATTGTCAAGAGCTGAAGTGGTGTCAATAGGCGAATAAAAAAAACTGTTTTAATACATACCATCACGCCACTTCCTATTTCGACAGACATCCTTAGCCTCTTCTACATCCATAAACCTTCTCATACAATTTCTACGACTTTCTACGTTTCCATCTTTCAGAATATAATTCACTTGATCCAACCATACTTTATTTGGCCTTAATCTTACACGCCTTTCACTAATAAATTTGGTATGTTAGTCTTCATTCATCCCTTCTACATGCCTGAATCATCTCAGCGCTGCGTGCTCTTCTTTATTTTCTCAATACATCTGCCGTAAGTTCTCATTCATTCCTAATCACTTCATTTCGTATTCTATCGTCATATACTGTCACCCAATCTACCTATATTCTTCTCAATGCATGCATCTCTACAACATTTATTTTACTCCTCTCAGTTTCTTTTCCATGTACACGTTTTACTCTCACATATCATAATTGTTACTAAAATACTATTGGGAATTTTATCAATAGGATAATATTTTTTTTATTCATTGATGTGGTATAAAATTTACTAAAAACTCCATGTTATTAATTAATTTTATAATAACACTATTTAGTAATAAATCTGTATATTTCATGACTTTATTATTCAGGGCTGTGGAGTCGGAGTCGGAGTTGGAGTCGGAGTCGCGGAGTCGCGGTGTTTGGGCCGGAGTCGGAGTCGGAGTAGGAGTCGTAAAAAACGAGCGACTCCGACTAATTTTTCGTTAAAATTTAAAATACATTTTTTTTTTAATTATTATAATGAATGTGTATTGTGCACGAATATTAAACTTGCAGGCGCAAGTCGCGCCGATATGGTGAATCACCGAGATCCATTTAATGCATAAAGTCTACGAAAATGTGTTTGTCTCCTTTCTCACGTCGGAAGAAAATTCTGTCGGCTGGGATCTATGTTAACCCCATGGTTCGATCCATATTGACGGAAGAACAAATAAATAGAGCTAAAAACGCTCTGTTTGAATTAACCGTTCGTATGAAAGGCCTTCGACTAGAAAAAGAGACGACAGCAGGCAGCGTACACGAAGTATCATCATCTTCATCCGACACCGCTGAATCTGAAGACGATTTTGAAAAATATCTCAATGAACAAGATAAACTAAAACGTCCTCGTTTGAATCACAGTCCCAATACAAATGAAGGAGACTCTATTTCAAAATTTAAAATTGAATTTTATGATGCATTGAAAATAATGGAAAAAATTGACCGAACTTATAAGTTAAATGTTGAAATGGCAATACAGCGGTATCTAGAAATCGTAAAAGATTCAGCATTGATCGTTACAGCATTACCGCCAACCCAAGTATCCGTAGAGCGGTTATTTGCCGCTCTTAAAATTCTCAATTCTGATTTGAGAGCCTCTACGAATACAGATTTAATAGAAGCAATGTTGTTTTTAAGAATAAATTCTAATAAATAATTATTAAAGTTTGATCTTGTTTTATTTTTATCCCTATAACATGAAAAAAATGGCTATATGCAAAGGTAGGAAACAACCTGCTAAAATTGAGCTTTTTTGAGTCGGAGTTGTAGAGTCGGAGTTGTGGAGTCGGAGTGGTGGAGTCGGAGTTGTGGAGTCGGAGTCGTATTGTTGGTAAATATAGGAATCGGAGTCGGAGTCGTGTTTTTTTTTAGCGACTCCACAGCCCTGGTATTATTTTATAACATATATCTAAAACTGATGAGTAAATACTCCATTTTATTAATAAATGTTATAATAACACTGTTTAGTAATAAATCTGTATATTTCATGACTATATTATATTATACGAGTATATCTTAAACTGATAAGTAAGAACTCCATATTATTAATTAATTTTATAATAACACCGTTTAGTTATAAATCTGTATATTTCATGAATATATCCGGTCTGTAAATATCGTATGAAACCGGATTTTTTTTTATGGAAAATATACATTTATTGTATGAAAATGGTAAAAAATATTTTATTTAAAGTATTGCCCATCGCTAGCTACAAATTTTTCCCATCTCTCTGGCAATTTGTGGATTCCACGCCAAAAAAACTATTGTTCTTTTGAGGCAAACCAACCATCGAGCCATTTTCGTAAGAAGTGAAGCGCTGCTCAGCAAGTGCGTGTCCCATCGATGCAAATAAGTAGTAATCGGATGGAACCAAGTCTGGTGAGTAAGCCGCATGCAAAAGTATTTGCCAACTAAACGCTTCAATCGTTTCCTTGACCGGTTTTACTGTGTGCGATGGTGCATTATCATGAAGCAAAATCACTTTGTGTTGCCTCTTTTGATATTCTGGTCGTTTTTCACACAATGCTTGGTTCAAATCCATCATGTGTTGTCGGTAGCGTTCAGTATTAACGGTTTCGCCAGGTTTTAGCAGATCATAATATATATCACCCTTCTGATCCCACCAAACACAGAGCATTGTCTTCCGTCCATAGCAATTTGGTTTTACAATCGATGTCGCTGGTTTGCTTGGAGTTACTCATGATCTTTTACGCTTAGGATTCTCGAAATATATCCATTTTTATCGCCAGTCACAATTCGAAGGAGAAACGATTTTCTTTTGTACCTAGTGAGCAGCATTTCGCAAGTGATTTTTCGGTTTTCCTGCTATCTTTCATTCAGTTCATGTGGGACCCATTTTCCCACCTTCTGGATTTTTCCCATGGCTTTCGAACGTATAAAGACGGCTTCTCGTGTTACATTTAATTGATCCGCGAGTTGTTGTTGCGTTTGAACATCATTCTCATTCAACAATGCTTGCAATTAGGCGTCTTCAAACTTTCTCGGTGGTCTTCCACGTTCTTCGTTTCTCACATCAAAATCGCCACTTTTGAATTTTTTAAACAACTCAAAGCACTATTATTTACCAAGAGCATGCTCACCGTAAGCTTCGACAAGCATTCGATGCGATTCTGCAGCATTTTCTTCAAATGGTAACAGAAAATAAATGCTGTCCACAAATCGTAGTTTTCAGGCACAAAAACAGACATGTTCAACGCTATGAAAACATATGTTGTTGTATTAAACTTGTATTGTTGTGAGTTAAAAGTCTTTGACAAATGTAAACACAATAAAAAGGCGTTAATGACTCGATTTGACAGTCACTACATTGACAACTAGAGCCATCTATGAGCAAATTCCAGTTTCATATTTACATGATTGATATTATATTATATTATATTATATTACTAGCTGTACCCGGCAACGCGTTGCTGTGGCTCAGTCTGGTTAAAAAGAAAAGAAAGAAAAGAGAAAGCACACGTTTCTAATATGTTTAATTTCACAATGCTTGTGGGTATACAATATTTTTTATGTCTTTCAGCCACTCTCAGTCTGTCACGTTCACTCTCAGTCTGTCGCGTTCATCGCCGTGCTCGCAAATGATCGCGTAACTCCAAGAGGTCAATTCACGATATGATTTTAATTCAAATGAAAGATCGATTGCACTGAAAAAGAAGAAAGAAAGTTATAACAGAAACATATAAAATTGCGATACATTAAAAAAGGAACTGAATAATATTGTTAAGTTCGTAGACGTCTTTGTTCTTGGCAGCAAGAATAGCTCGTTCACTAAGCCAATCGTGATTCTTATAATTGATTTGAATATTGGGAAATACTTTTTCAACCAATTCTTCTTTCGACGTCACTAAATTGCAGAAGTTATGAGGCAATAAAATTCGTCCTGAGGTCATATCAACCGGCAACTTTCCGTTCCCAATTTCCAGCAATTGATGTGAGAATATCTCAGCCGATCGATCGTTTTGCAGCTGGACACGCATATTTGTAGTTAATGTCAACGTCTTTACGTGTCGCCACAAAGTAGAGTATTTCAGGCAAGCATTTATTTCGTCCGCCGGTGTCGATCGAGGAATTACAGGTAATGTTTGCCTGAAATCTTCTGCAAGCAATATTAATGCGTTCCCGAATATCTGTTTCACTTAGTTTTTTTAACTTATTTTTCTGTTCATTAGCGGTGAAATTAAATTGTGTTGATTGATTTTCGTTTGAATTCAAATCATATCGTGAATTGACCTCTTGGAGTGACGCGATCATTTGCTTCAGAGAGACGGCGTGATATTAGTATGTACATTTTTGACAAACGTCACATTTGATTTTAACGAACTGCCACATTTTTGCTAATTTGTAACAAGATGTATTATTTTTGTCATTATTGTTAGTTTTTTTGTAATATATTTACCCAAATAACTTGCTATTTATTAGAATCGAGCCTTATATTAAACTCGATAAAATAATTAAAATTACTGAACGTCGTTACAAGGTTGTATTGGGGCAAATTTGTCAACTGTCATAGTACTCATCCTAGAGTTTCAGAAGTATAATAACATTATTCAGAAACATCAAACCGAATATGTGATTAATTTGATCCCTTTCTTCCAGAGACGCCAAGAAATGTACTGAGCGAACCCAGCAAGCCAAAGAGAAGAACAACTGCGATGATGCGGAAGATAAATCAATTGTTAGTAAATCAATTTTTTTTACTTTTAACTCCCGATATTCATAGTTCGCCCTTAACACTAAACACTAAATCTTAAATATTTCTGCTTAAGTATTGGGTTGTCCAAAAAGTTCATTCGCTTTTCAGGTAGGAATAAAAACAAATTAATTTATTTAGATTATCAACGAGGCTATCATGGGAGTCACGATGCTCCGTCATGAGCTACATGACAGAATGATGAAACAATATTTAATTGCGCTGTTTATAATTCCATAACCGCAGAACCTTTTGTCTTTTTGAGCAAATATATCTGGAGGTAACTTTTGCAGTCGTTCAGGTAATCGATTTTTTCCTCTTGAGGCATTTCTGTAAAGAGCGGAACTAATCAGATGTTACATCTGAGAAATACGGCGGCTAAGTCAAAACTTCACCCAAGCTGTAACAATGTTTTACGGTTCACCAAAGAAACATGCAGTCTAGCGTTATCCTGATGGAAAATTATCCCCTTTGTGTTCACTAATTAGGGGCATTTTGAATCGATTACTGTTTTCAATTTGTCAGGCATGACATCACAGGACGTGTTTTCAGACAGGAGCTGAAATCGCTGATGGATTTCATGGTAAAACATGAAGTGTTTGGGTCTGTGCGCTGCTGGATGTACTCAGTGGAATGGCAAAAGAGAGGATTGCCACACGCACATAAACTAATCTGGCTCTATAACAAAATCACTTCAAACGAAATGGACGATGTAATATGCCCTGAAATACCCGATGCTGACTTCGATAAGGATTTGTATGAAGTTGTGACGAAAAATATGATACATGGACCTTGCGGTACATTGAATCCAAATTCACCATGCATGATAAACGGAAAATGCTCGAAGCGATATCCTCGAGCATTAGTATCCAACATATCATGAAACGATGGATATCCTTTATACAGAAGAAAATCAACAGAAGATGACGGTAAATTAGCAACCATACAAATACAAAACGGTGACATTGAAGTAGACAACCGTTGGGTTGTTCCATATTCGCCTTTACTATCAAAACATACAAAGCGCACATAAACGTGGAATAATGTAACTACGTTAAATCGATCAAATACATATGTAAGTACGTGAATAAAGGCAGCGACATGGCAGTTTTTGGCGTGCAACCAGAAAGAAGTGATAGGAATGCGGTCATACATATCGATTAAATGAAATGAAGATACATAAGTAGCAATGAAGCTGTATGGCAAATTCTTTCATTTCCCATACATGAACGAAGTCCAGCTGTTGTTCACTTAGCAGTACATCTAGAAAATGGACAACGCGTTTATTTCACAGCTGCAAGTGTGCAACAAATAGCCCTGAATCCACCGGCTACAGTGTTAACTGCTTTTTATGTCAAAATGACGCGTTTGCGAAAACACTGCTGTATTCGGAAGTGCCTATGTATTACACGTGAAATGCGAGTAGAAAACCATTTGAACGACGCAAACGAGGAGAGCGAGTCGACGGATAACCTGGCATATTCAAAAAAATTACGATAGGCAGACTGTACACCGTGCATCCCGATCAAGATGAATGCTTCTTTCTTCGCATGCTGTTGGTAAATGTGCCCGGTCCGTCTTTCCAGCAATTGAAAAGCAAAAAGGCATTTACGATCAGATAATGCAAAATAATGTTTATTATTTAATATTCGAAATCAAAATGAAGATAAATTGAAATCTATATTGCGTGTGCTGCCTATTTATATAGTATATATAGTATTTATATAAAGTATTTCCCAATATTTAAATCAATTACGAGTATAAGAATCACGATTGGCTGAGTGAACGAGCTAACGAGCTAAAGACGTCTACAAACTTAACAATATTATTCAATTCCTTTTTTAATGTTTTGCAATTTCATATGTTTTTGTTATAACTTTCTTTCTTCTTTTTCAGTGCAATCGATCTGCTTTAGTTCATCAAACTGCCGAGGAAGCAGCAGAGCGACGTGCAGACTGACTTGAGGATGCACGGTTGCGAGCACGGTGATCGCGTTCTGCAGATTCAGATCTGCTTCGTTCTCAACAGAATGCACGCGACAGGCTGAAAGTGGCTGAAAGACGTCAAAAATATTGTATACCAACAAGCATAGTGAAATTAAACATATTAGAAACGTGTGCTTTCTCTTTTCTTTCTTTTCCATTTAAGCAGGCTGAGCCACAGCAACGCGTGACCGGCTACAGCTAGTTATTGATAAATTTCATAATAACACTGTTAAGTAATAAATCTGTATATTTCATGACTATATTATATTATATTATATATCTAAAACTGATAAGTAAAAACTCCATATTATTAATAAATTTCATAATAACACTGTTAAGTAATAAATCTGTATATTTCATGACTATATTATATTATATATCTAAAACTGATATGTAAAAACTACATATTATTAATAAATTTCATAATAACACTGTTAAGTAATAAATCTGTATATTTCATGACTATATTATATTATATATCTAAAACTTATATGTAAAAACTCCATATTATTAATAAATTTCATAATAACACTGTTTAGTAATAAATCTGTATATTTCATGACTATATTATATTATATATCTAAAACTGATATGTAAAAACTCCATATTATTAATAAATTTCATAATAACACTGTTTAGTAATAAATCTGTATATTTCATGACTATATTATATTATATATCTAAAACTGATATGTAAAAACTCCATATTATTAATAAATTTCATAATAACACTGTTTAGTAATAAATCTGTATATTTCATGACTATATTATATTATATATCTAAAACTGATATGTAAAAACTCCATATTATTAATAAATTTAATAATAACACTGTTTAGTAATAAATCTGTATATTTCATGACTATATTATATTATATATCTAAAACTGATATGTAAAAACTCCATATTATTAATAAATTTCATAATAACACTGTTTAGTAATAAATCTGTATATTTCATGACTATATTATATTATATATCTAAAACTGATATGTAAAAACTCCATATATTAATAAATTTCATAATAACACTGTTTTGTAATAAATCTGTGTACGAGTATTTCATGACTATATTATGTTGTATTACATATCTAAAACCATTAAGTAAAACACTTGTATAGTTGTTTCATTTTTAAATTAAATTAATAACAAAACATAATTGCGTACCTTTACTTAGAAAATATATTTAAATTTAACTAGGGATTGGGGCGGCATTTTTTGTTTTCGCGCACAGGCGGCTGTACATCTCGCGGCAGCCCTGTCTAGCAGTAACGCATGTCATGTACTCGAACAGGCCGAGGAGCGGACAGCACGCGCACAAGTGTAGAGTATGACGAAATCATAACGCGCTTGAATTTACATAATTTTCCATAAAAATACATTTAAAACGAAAACTTCGGTTATAACTTCGTTGCAATGTATAATATTTAACAATAAATTACTTTATTTATACCTCTTATCCCGGGGCTTTCATCAGGCGGAATAACGAAAGCCTCGAGATAGATGGTAGAAACACGTTTAGCGGGATTAATGTTACAATAAAGTAATTTATTTTTAAATCTTCCTATATAGAGATCCGCAATTTCAAAGCCGGAATCGTTGTTAAAATATTAATGTTATTGTATTGTATGTTGTTTATAGTTAAGGCATTAAATTATTGTACAAAAAAATATTGTATTGTATTACACTTTTGTTGTATACAGTACAATCTAGCAGGATTGTAACCATGTGACAACCTCTTCCAACCAACCAGAAATATTTTGAGTGGCCTTAAGTGAAAACCAGATTGAGCTCCTTTTTTTAAAAAAGTGAGTTCGAAAGGGAATAGAAATCGCGACCTCCGGGCTAGGAGACAGGCATTTTGCCAACTAGGCCACGGAGGTCGGCCACGAATATCGTTGCAATGTATAGGGTGTCCCGATAAGAGCGCCGGTTTCAGTTTTTGCTGTCTGCTGGTTGAGATGTTTTTGATTAGTTGGATCTTGTGATCACGCAGATCTTTCGAAATAATTCGCTGTCAAATGCTTCTTCAAACGTCTAATTCTTGTGAACAATGACGAATTTATGGTATCTGGGGTTTCAGTAAAACCTTCTCTCACTGTGGCTATATTTTCGAGTGAACGTCCGCTACGAGGACGTATGGGTGACTTATTGTCCAGAATCAAACCAGTTTCCTTATTTTTTTTTAAGTGATCTTTGAATTGATGATTCATTTGGACCATTATTTCAACCGAAAATTCCACGAAGTTTACGAACTGTTTAAGCAAAACTTTCCCCATTTTTATAATGAGTTGTAACAATAACAACGCGTTGTTGTTTCGTGTAGCGTTCCTTATTTACTAATCGCAAGATTGACAGATGGCACATACGAAATATTTAGAGCCACCAACCTTATAAAAAAATGGCACAAAATTTAAATCCGGCACTCTTGTTGGGACACTCTGTATATTCATTTTTAACGGTAACAGCCTTCACTTAATTTTTATTTAAATTATACAAAAATAACAAAAAAACAGATTCAAAAGCAAACAGCAATAAAAAAATATTTTGTCCAGAGAATCATACTCGTACAACGCAGTACCACAACACAACCTACATAAGTAGAGTCTACCGCTCCGGCATTCAAGAAAGGGCAAAGTGAAGGTGTAAAACAATAATTACATTACAGCTACAACATAAATGCCACTTGCAGTGATTGCACTCTGCCACAGATGCTTCTACTCCTAGGTACGAGTAGAATACACTTCTCGATATCAATATTTACATGCCGTGGGGCTGCTGTCGGAAATTCGTAAGTCCCAAATGTTTTTATGAATATTATATATATATATATATATATATATATATATATATATATATATATATATATATATATATATATATATATATATATATATATATATATATATATATATATATATATATATATATATATATATATATATATATATATATATATATATATATATATATATATATATATATCAAATTCAAACAATGACCATTTGATGAAATTTTGAAACATGTCTAGTTGAACATTCTTACATCAATATTGTTGTTCCAATATGTGATTCTGGTCCTACATTATTGATTTGTGCTCGCAGTATCGGTCCGATTTAATGACACCTTACTCTTTCATCGAAGGGTCGTTTTATGGACCCTTAATGTACGCATTTTGGTGAAAGAGATATTTTCATTTATTTTCAACTGAGAGTGTAGAAGCAAAGGGCACATGAGATCTGAGTGAACAGAGTGATCTGAATATTATATTTCGGATGAAGTAAATAAAACTATTTTTTAAAGAGTTTCCAAGAACATATTAAAACAACGATGAAATATTTCGTTTTAGAAATCTCTAATGAGCGACATGTAGTGTTTCTAATCTTATAGTTTATAGATCTCGTTGATTAAAAAGTTCACTTTATGGGTTATAAACAGGATATGCGTCCATCACACATAACAGCTACTCATTCCTCGTTGTTTTAATATGTGGTAGACCCAAATATGCAAAATGACTCAATCCAAATTTTACCTGTTCTGAGATTATGTAACATAATTAAGGAAAAATCGTTGCATACAACCAAAAATCGTTGCATACAACCAAAAATCGTTGCATACAACCAAAAATCGTTGCATACAACCAAAAAACTTTTAGATATCATCGATCGTTACTGGAATCGTTGCATTTGAACTTCAATTCAATTGGCAAGCGAAGATGTACCGTGAAGTTTTTTTTTATTTTTCAGTACATGAGCGAGCCGTTGCACACCAGCAAACTCATCAGTCACATCGCCGTACTGCATCCGATATCACACCGAAGGGAGACGATCGGAGCTCACCGGCATGTTTTTTTTTTCTCTTTTTGAAAAAATAGATATGACTGAAGTCATAGGTATCCTTATGCCCCCAAATACTTGGCGAAAAAAATGCCTGCGTCATTCGAGAGGAGTAACACAGCGCGAAGTTCGAACTGACGACCTTCCACACGGAAGTCCAATGCATTACCGCGCGGCCATGCAACTATATGACTTTTAGATATAAATTAACCATAAAATATCCATTCAACGATCTTGGTATTTTTATACATTACAGGATTGTGGTATGCTTTGTAGATATTTTATGTTAATGTTCCCGTAATCAAATCATTACGAGTACACCATCTTAATGTTCCCGTAATCACCACATTACGAGTACACCGTCTTAATGAGAGATGAACCTACAAAATTTAACGAAAACAAATGTTATTGGATATACAAATAGAATGAAAAAAAATTAACACATTTTATTATACTTGAAAATATATTTATTTAAATCCAACTAATTTCACATCATACGTGATTCATCTTCAGGGTTATTCCCAACGAATTGACGTTAGTTCTAATAAGATGCACAGAGTAATACCCTGAAACTAGCTGGGTTTAATTAAATATCATGTATATTTTCAAGTGGATTAAACAGTGTTTCAATTTTAATTACATTTGAATAAAAATGAAATCGCCATTTGAAATGTATGCTTACAATCTCACTAGCTCTATTTATTTCGTTAATGATGGCTTATTTTTGGTTGAACCTGTCCAGCGACACAGAAAGCTCCGTCGGAAACTTCAAATAAAAGCTCTGTTTGGCTCGGTATCCCTGTTTACCTTCAGTAGCGGACTTCAAGAATCAACTATCAGCAGCAGAGTTAAATGTGGAGCTCAGATATGTTCAGATAGTCAAGTCAGACATTGCTCTTCCTAAACCCTCGAAGACTCTGAAGTGCTAGGAGGTAATTCTCTCCTTCCATTTCAGATAGCTGAGCTTTCGTAAAATTGGTGTAGAAGGTCTACAACAGTTTTAAAGAAACCGTTGTAGACCTTCTGATATATGTAAGATACTAACGCATTCGCTTTAGGTGTAGTGTTGGCCTAAAAGGGGACTTCATAATTTCTGTTTCGACCCATAATACACAACGGACACTATATGTCAGTGCTTCTCAATTTTTTTTCATATTACAGCCTCCGAAAACTACTTGATTTTCCATTAATTATTATTATAGGTACACTTTTACTAAAAGTAATATAAAACATCATTTCCTGACTTATGAAGCAACAATTAAATTGAATATAATAAAAATTAACTTCAAATCTAGCTACTACAACTGCAGCCTACAAATCTAGCTCCTACATCTGCAGCGTACAAATCTAGCTACTACAGCTGCAGCCTACAAATCTAGCTCCTACATCTGCAGCGTACAAATCTAGCTACTACAGCTGCAGCCTACAAATCTAGCTACTACAACTGCAGCGTACAAATCTAGCTACTACAACTGCAGCGTACAAATCTAGGTACTACAACTGCAGCCTACAAATCTAGCTACTACAACTGCAGCCTACAAATCTAGCTACTACAACTGCAGCGTACAAATCTAGCTACTACAACTGCAGCCTACAAATCTAGGTACTACAACTGCAGCCTACAAATCTAGGTACTACAACTGCAGCGTACAAATCTAGCTACTACAACTGCAGCGTACAAATCTAGGTACTACAACTGCAGCCTACAAATCTAGCTACTACAACTGCAGCCTACAAATCTAGCTACTACAACTGCAGCGTACAAATCTAGCTACTACAACTGCAGCGTACAAATCTAGGTACTACAACTGCAGCCTACAAATCTAGCTACTACAACTGCAGCCTACAAATCTAGCTACTACAACTGCAGCGTACAAATCTAGCTACTACAACTGCAGCCTACAAATCTAGGTACTACAACTGCAGCCTACAAATCTAGGTACTACAACTGCAGCCTACAAATCTAGGTACTACAACTGCAGCGTACAAATCTAGCTACTACAACTGCAGCCTACAAATCTAGCTACTACAACTGCAGCCTACAAATCTAGCTACTACAACTGCAGCGTACAAATCTAGCTACTACAACTGTAGCCTACAAATCTAGCTGCTACAACTGCAGCCTAAAAAACATTTAAACTGTGATTGCATTTTTTACAAAACCAATCAATATAATAAATGCTAATACGGAGGGGAGGGCTTACTCCAAAGTTTCCCTGAAAAGGCACGATCTCTGTTTATTTTTTATCACCTGTAATGATTGTTGAATTCTAGTATGTGGGCATTATATTCACAGATGATGGAAGTACGAGTATATCGAACGGAGTGTAGCGATAGGTAAGAAAATAAATGGGACACTAAAACAATAACGTGTATATTCATACCGAACAGTATCAAAATTTGCTAAGATGATAGTCCATAATTGTATTTTGGTGCCAACTTTGATGTATGGGAGTGAAATGTGGACATGGAAAAAACTTCAAAGAGCTGAATAAATGCTGTAGCGTTGAGAAGAATACACGGAGTGACAATGTATGACAGAATACGAATTTTGATAAAGGATGAATGTGAACTTCATGTAAACTGGCAGTGAAACGTGGACGTGTAAAAAGATCGGAAAGAAACTAAATAAATGGTATGGAAATGTGTAGATTGAGAGGAATACATGAAGTGAAGCGATTAGAAATAAGTATGAAATTAAAACTGGTGTGTTAAGTAAGATACAGAACATGCTGAGAGGGTTTGGCATGTGGAACTAATGAATGAAGGTGCAACTTTGAATAGAAATCGTGTGAGATAAAGACCAAGGATGGTGTGGTTGGATCAAGTGAATAATATTCGGAAAGAAGGAAACGTAGAAAGTCAAAATAATTTTAGAAATTGTATGAGAAGGATGTAGAAGAGGCTAAGAATGTGTGTCAAGATAAGAAAGTCATCTCTGACTACTCCGACAGGAAAATGGCGTGATGGTATGTTTATATGTACGTATAAGTGATGAAAATACTGGTTCGCATAGGTATGTTGTCGCAAAAAGAATTATGATTACAAATGCTTTGATTACGATTGACGGGCATTCTTATCCAAAATATGAAATATTTCGCGGCTCCCCGGCTGGTGCTCCACGGCCCACGAGTTAGAGAAGTGCTGCTCTATGATACCTATAGAGGCCAATAAAACAATCTCGCCTGCGCTGTGAGTGTCTCTTGTAAATACACGCCCCCGCGCTGCGAGCTCCCCGCTCCCGTGCCCGGCCATTAAGAAATCCATAATTTGCTTTTGACAACTAAAAAGTTGTTATCAACACGGCAGAGATTCCAAGCAGAAATTTGAATTGGGAATGTGCGCGCGGCGCGGTTCATTGCGCGCGCTAACTCGATTTTCCCACCCACGCGGCGCGAATACTTGCCATATATCGTATAATACAATATGTGAAACGTCCACATTACTCGGGCCGGGTAATCACTGTGCCTGGAGCCTACCTACGTGTTTCTACCGAAGGTCTCACAATGTTTACTGCAGAATGATGTTACTCAAGCAATGAAGGCGACATAATATTTAAATTAGCCAATGAGTGTCAATATTTTCATCCATGAATATTATAGGATATAATCTCTGCTCTGTTACGAGCGTACAAATAAAATTACGACAAGCTCACATTAGCAAACAGGGTCGCATTCGTATAGAGAGCGCCCCCCTAGTCAGTTTACAACTTGTGAACCCCCACCAACCCCACAATACGCGTATAGATCATTCAGTTTGAAGAGTCATTTTGCAATAGTGTGAGTAACAGTGCGTTTACAAAAACTGGTCACTTTATTTTTTTAATGAAATGAAATAGCAAAAAAACATAAAAATAATATTTTATATTTAAACATTGAAATGAACACGCACGTTTTGTTAATTAAAAATGCTCTCAGCTCAAATTGTAATGCACATAAAAATAAAATAAAATAAAGTTTATTTAACATATTAATTGTTTAGGCATGGCAGATTCTACCTATAGGAAACATTAAATAACAATAATGGAATTTTTAAAGATTAAAAATAAATATAAGTGCAAGTATTATAAAGTAAAAATGTTGGTCAGTTTTAGTTAGATTATAACACAAAAATAAAATGACTGTAAGATTACTCGTATTTAACATATTAATGTATCATAATTACAATGTCAAATAATAGTGGATGGAGTGATATTAAATTCTAGGAAACTTTAAGTTATAACAAAGTACATTCTAAGCTTTCGAAAAATGTTGAATTATACATTACATTAGACAAAAATCGCATTAATAGATTGCAGCACCTTAGATTGCAACTAAATGATCTACTATATTATATATTATTTATGCGCGTAATGTATTTCACGCCACACAATAACCCACTCCAGTTTACTTTTTGTTTTCTTCTCTCCAAATGCATCTACAATGTCATTGAAATCCATATTCAGTGTTATGTCTGATACTCTATTGAGAATATGGCTAATGCGTTTAGTTTGTTTTGCTAGTGTGGATCTTAAATCGTTTCAATAATGAAAAACTGCGATCCGCGGAACAGATCGTATAATGGTAAACAAGAATAAAATAAATATTTGGATACATTGTTACTAATATATTATTTCATTAATTGTTCATTGTTTAGTCAATGCTGTTATGTTATATCTCGAACTCTGCGCACCACCTGTCTCCATCTCTCCCGGTCTTGGGGCATTATTATTACCATCAAAGGACAATTTTATATAGCGCCGTTTAGAGGGAAACCTCTCCTTAAGAGCGCTCTAACTCGGGACTTAATCTCAATATTATTAAACTAATCAAGTCTAGCAGCAATAGCAGCGCCCAAGCGAGTCATGTATACAGTACAACCATGTGGATTATTGCCATGTGGCAATATTCTTCAGCCAACCAGAATGACATTTATGAGGCCTTAGAGAAAACTGTAATGAAAACCTGTAAAAATCTAGATTCTAGCGGAAATCGCACCTGCGACCTCCGGGTCAGAAGACAGGCGTCGTTCCAACTAGGCCACTGACGTTTTAAGATAATCCTGTTAACTTCTTCGTTTGATCCGTTCATCTCATAGAATACCTTCATCCAGCTCACTTTCCCTCAACTATCCTCTCCTCGTTATTAACAGCTTCTCCACACTTCTATCATGCGTTCTATCAACATGTCTAAAGAATGTTACAATTATTTTTCTGCATGTTGTCGAAAGTGTTTCGGTAATCTTCAATTTTCGGATGATAGAGACGTCCATAAGATACGGAGTATTCGCCTCCAACTCCACGTCTCGATGGCATCTATCACGTGTATTTTCATCCTTCTCATCATCCATGTTTCAACTCCATACAGTGCTATGGAGAGTACTAGAGATTTTACCAGACTGGTGTTGGTTCTCCTCAGTATGGATTTAAAATCAATCCTTTAGCGACACTTGAGCCAATGCATTATTTTTAAAAGTGGACTATTTATGATTACCAAATCGTCGTCGTTGCCGGGCCTCATAGTCAAGGATACCCTCGCCACTCCAACGCCAGTCTTAAACCGTTCTCTCACGTCGATCGTGTGATCTTCTGTGAGATCCTAGATGCGCACTCCCTCTCGCAAATTTCACAGATATGTAGACCCTATGATTACCATATTTTAGCCTAACAGTTGCATTGAAAACAGACTGCAGTCTAGAAGTTTTAGAATCAACCAGATCAGAATAAATATAATTATAATAAACATAATTACTCAAAATAATTATAAAGTTCAATTGCATGATTGAGTTTGAAGCCAAATAATTTGTAAGCATTATGCCTAATGAGGGTGGCTGCTAACTTGAAAGCAGCCATCACCATTAGACACAAAAGTATCAAAAATGAAAAATGGTGCTTCTTAAAGCGCTTCCTAGTGTCAAGAATCGTAGTTGGTGTTACTTGTACGAGTACTTATATGTATTATATATTCTGCACCAAAATACGATTTGGTTTCGGAATAATTTATCATAAATGGGTACGCACTGTCATGTATTGCTCAAGCAAGTTTTTTTAATCCAAATAAGAGCATGGGTGTAGAGACTTTATCAGTGTAAGCACATACTCGTAGCGATGCCTACACAAGACACACCGACAGGCAGATCTACCTTTGCTGTAATTGTACGAGTATGGAGCTCTGAGGGAAGGCGGGAAATTTGGAAACCCACAAATATATTTGGGTGTATTGACAAATACGATTTAACATACATAGCGTCCGATACGAAGCTATGACAAAAAAAATACGAGACCCATCTTGATATGATATCTTCGAGAAACAGATTGTCAGATCTTTTTAAAGCTGTGCATTAGACCGGAGTTTTCAATGATGAGGAATACGAGCTCTATGGAGAGGAAAAATCGAATCAATGACAAAGATATTAACTCAAGAGGGATCTTATACGGCGGGGGCCCGGACACCACATATGAAGAAGTTGTTAGTATACAAGTATGTCGATTTCTTCTTCATCAAATGAATTAATTACTCCAAATCGATGCAATAGATCGGGGTATAGTTATAAATATTTTGCTGTTGCTGGTCCTGTGGAGTTGAATGGTCTAGTGTAAACACTTGAAGACAACCCTTTTGGGAAGTCCAAAATTCATGGTGGTATGTTATACGAACATTATACACTACACATTAAACCGAATATGATACTATCACATATTGCAATGTCTACAAAGGTTTTTTTTTTGTAGTTTATCTTCCCTTAGTTAGTTTTCAAGGGTTTTCTAACCAAATACGTTATTCTGAATATATGCAGATGCGGGGAAGTGCCTAATCTAATGACCGCAGTCACTTCCTTCCTATTTTTAATCTGTCAATAATAGTGAGTTTGAGTCCCGAGTTTAGAGCGCCCTTGAGAAGAGTTAAGTGTTAACTTTTTTTTTCAATAAATAAATAACTAATCACGTTCAAAAGATAATTGGAAAAAAGACACTTTCATCTTAATTTTCATTTTTGTTTCCTTTCCTTATCCTTGTTTCCTTTCCTCGTCCTTTCTCTCTAGTTAGAGCGTCTTGCCAGCTTCGATAGCTAAATCACGAACTCACACATCGAATACCGGAGTCTCGTCTTCCAAAGTGCATCCAGAACAACAAGCTTGAAAGACAAGCCAATTTGGGACGTCTGGTCACCTTACTCTAATCTGCTTTCAAACTACGAAAAAAAATCATCGTAAATATCCCTCGAGTATAATGCGTTCGTTGTATCTAATACTCGTAACTATTGTTTTTTTCTTTGAACCGCGCCCATATCAGCTGAAGAACCGATCTCTATTGAAAGTCAGTTCTCAGAATCTCTATCTATGAAAAATATTATAACAGAATAATACGAACCCTCATAAGAGGAGAAATGTAATAAACCATAACTTAAGAAACTCATTGGTAAAAAAGTACAAATATATTCAGGGCCGTTTCCATTATTCTGAGCAATGTGTGCGATGCAAGTAGGCGGCCAGTCTCAGGAGCGGCCTCAAACTCCTTCATAGGTATTTTAAAGTCGTGTAAAATATTTATTTGTTTTTCAGTACAACTTGGCGGGACTATTTCCATGTGGCAATCTCTTCCAACCAACCAAAAATATGTTAAAAAGGCCTTAAGTGAAAAAAAGAGGATGTTTTTTAAAATCTGGGTTCCAGTGGAATTTGAACCCACGACCTCCGGGTGGGGAGATAAGCGTCTTATCAACTTTATTAGGTAGTAATGATAATACGTATTGTATATATCTATTCCAGTATTGCTAATACGTATACTATATATCTATTCCAGCATGGCTAATACGTATATATCTATTCCAGTATTGCTAATACGTACAAGTATATATCTATTCCAGCATTGCTAATAAGTATATATCTATTCTAGTATTGCTAATACGTATACATATGGTATATATATTCCAGTATTGCTAATACGTATATATCTATTCCAGTATTGCTAATACGTATACCATATATCTATTCCAGTATTGCTAATACGTATATAACATATCTATTCCAGTATTGCTAATACGTATATAACATATCTATTCCAGTATTGCTAATGCGTATATATCTATTCCAGTGTTTTTTTATTATTTTACGTCGACGGTAAAATGTACCTAATATTTTTTAAGTAGTTTGTGTTTCATTTAAAATATTATAAGATAAACTTAGAATTTAAAAAAAAACCAGTTATAACTGAGTCTCAAAATCAAATAAAAACATTTTAAATCATTCATAAAGTAAATAGTACACGAGCCGAAATGATTACAAAAATTTAACGATATAAACAGCTGATCACACGACACTGGGCCGTCCCTAGTCAGCTGCCCACATCTCACCATACCGTTTTGAAATCAATGCAAAAATAATAGTACAGTGAAAATTTAATACTTCATCAACTCTGCAATCAGCCGATGTTTATGTCTCATCAGAATATTGAAAAATATATCGGCAATCTCAGCAAAATGATTCCCCAAAAGATGCATTCTATATATACCATATATAAAAGCCAAGCAATTCAGGAAATTTGATAGAGAATTGATGATTGTATGCAAAAGAAGTAAATTATTCAAGTTTCTTATTTTGTTCTGAGGTAGCTCCAATTTATAATTGATAAATCTCAAAAACTTATGCTGCATCTTTACAACCGATTAAGACACAATATTCGAAATAATAGGCCGAAGACAATGTTGTCTCTCAGCCACGCTCTTCAATATGCCAGAATCAACAGTTCTGATTTATTGAAGGCTACGATACGAATGAAAACAAAACTTTAACATTTTTAACGATGGATTAATTAATTATGTATTCTCAGTCGATATTCAGAATACATTCTTGGTTGCATCTTAAATACACCAAGTTATTATCCATAATGTACTCGTATGACGTTTACAGTTTTATTACGTGGTGCGTGGAGCTCTTGTTGGAAACCCGGCGCATTAAGATAACGTCTTGCAGTATCTTCGGGAGGGAGAAACTTTTCACAGCGCCATTACTTGCTCCTAATGTCCACGTCGGATTATCTCAGAGGATGATATCGAGACGGAAAAGGGCAACAGAGACAATCTGAATTAATTATATTATTATATTAATGGATTCCATATACGTCACAACGTCCTTCTTCCAGTCTCGAGTTACGAGTTAATAGGAGAGCGAGGTTATAAATCATCTTCGTGTATTATAAACGGGGATATGTGTGTGTGTGTGTGTGTTTGTGTGTGTGCGTATGTGTTTGTGTTACAATTTTACTCCAATATTTCTGGATTTATCCAGGGTCAGCCTGGGGCATGTACAAAGGACACAGTCGCACCTAACTCTACCTCAAACAGATAAATAAAACAAATAAATCAAGTAGAAGTTGTATGTTACGAGGAGTATGTACATGGAAGAGGCTAAGGATGTGTCAAGATAAGAATGTCTAGAGATTTATCTTCTCTTCCTACCCCGACAGGAAGACGGTGTGATGGTATATGAGTAAAATAAAAAATGTTTTTTCGAATCGGTAAATCGAATCAATAATAACGATTTCGAATCGGTAATGACATTCATGAAATAGTATGTTACTTGACTATTTCATGAATGTCATTACGAGTTTATTCGTCAATATCGTGAACACCTGCGAGTTACCATCACCAGAGGAGGTCTCATTTCCCGTGACTAACATCAAACGCGCAGCTGTTAAGTCCATTTCCTTGAAGTGGCATTGTTAACATAGTTAATATTAATAAGCCCTTATTTAGCATATCAACCATCCTTCTTCTTGGTGTAGATCTTGGATCTATTGTTGCGAACATCGTTCTTTGGAGGCAGAGCACCAGATGTCTCTTCACCTTTTCGGCGGCCTTGCTGGTATGCGATGTCCTGCGAAGATCTCGTATGTATGGGATCCTGTCACTGCGAGGATCTCGTATGTATGGGATCCTCTCACTGCCAAACTTATCTACATGGTCACGCCAGTACCACATTTTCTTCCTGCTCCATCTGACAATATCCTCTGTATGCATTGCTATGATAAATAAGTGTTATAAACTGTTATATTACTATATACACAGTCAGTTTTCAAACCCGAAAGTAAATTTACTTAATTTAAGTCTATGAATTGATTTGAGTTATTTCGGTATGTTTTATTTTGGTAACAATTCATAGACTTTCTAAAATTGAAAATACCAGAGAAAATGTGAAAAAGAAGGCCAAAATACTCGTAACAGTTATAAAATAATTTGAAATGTGTAGAATCTGGAAAATATGGATAGATTAAATTTATCAATGCAAAGCTTGTGAAGGGCAGACAGACGGGTTTCTGTGAAGAATATTTTATTTTTATTTTCATGAATAACATACGTACCATCACGCCATGTCACTTGTAGGGTAGGTAGAGAGAACAGATCTCTAAACTTCTATACGAACGCACAAGTATCGCTTACTCCACATTCCTACATTTCGGCATGCACAATCTTCTATTATTCATACTTCTCATTTTACCTTCTTTCAAAATCTGGTTCACTTAATCCAGCCACGTTTTGCTCGGTCTAACTCTTCCTCTCACACCTTGCACTTCTAGTGTACTCGTTTAATAATCATTTCGTCATTCGATCTCTTCGCATGTCGAAATCATCTTGAAGCTATTTTCTTCATTTTACTTAAAACATCCATACATTCATATCTGATATATTCATTTTATCCATACATTCATTTCTGATATCTTCATTTTATCCATACATTCATATCTAATATTTTTATTTTATCCATACATTCATATCTGATATCTTCATTTTGCCTTCTTTCATACATTACCTAACACTCCACATTGTTTTCTTATTGTACGCATCTTCACAGTATTAATCTTCATATTTATCCATGCATTCATTCCTGATATATTTATTTCACCTTCATTTATACATTGACATGCCACAATTTTTTCTTAGTGCATGCATCTCAACAGCATTAATCCTTCTTCTGTGTCACCGTGTCCTTTGCGGTGGGCAGAGAGGACAGATCTCCTAACTTTTCCATCCATACACACAACTTTCACCGCCTCCACATTCATACGTCTCGTCACTTACAATATCCTATTATTCACACTTCTCACTTCACTTTCTTTCAAAATCTGGTCCAGTCTCGTTTTCCTCTGTCTACCCCTTCCACACACACCTTGCACTTCTGATTTATATGCTCGCTTAGTCATTCTTTCGACATTCATTCTCTTCACATATCCAAACCATCTTAATGCTCCTTTCTTAATCTTACTTATCCATGCATTCATTTCTATGTCTTCATTCCGTCTAGTTTCAAACATTGATCCTCCACAAATTTTCCTTACTGCACATATCACATCTTTTTATCCACGTCCCATAGGACGTGTTGAATAAATTATAGTCGCGACTATAGATTTTATAATTTTGACATTCAGCTGTCAGGTGATGTGTCGGGGTGGTATTATTGTGTTTAATGATTATTTTATTGGAAAAATAATCAAATATGTTAATAGGAGTAGTAAGTAGTTAACACCGTAAATATTTGCTATAATATGTTACATATTGCAGTACGCAGCGCATGTAGCAGTGTTTGTGTGTAAATAAGCGTCTGTTTCTTAAGCACTGATGTCAAGAGTGACGCGCGGATTGGTGCAGTGCGAGCTGTGCGCATTTGAATGGCCCCGTATTGTTTTGGTAACGCTTATAATTAAATTTTTGTGTTGGGAGAGTGTGACCTATGTAATTACTTTCATGTTTATGTATTGTTACAATTATTTCTTTGCATTTAATTAATTTCATTGTATTGATTCTCGAACATTCGCTATAACGAATGTCACAATTCATTCAAAATAAAAACGATAGTGTTGTAAAATGTGCGTAAAAAAACAATAGAATACAGTGAAAAAGTTCAAGTGCTTTAAAACCGCGCATAGTACGGGTGTATTATCTAATTTTCTTATATTGTTGAACTAAAAGCCTCGCGACCGTTTATTCGAATAATACGTCATCGTCAATATCTCATTTTAACGAATATCGAAGTAACGAATTTTTCAAAATAACGAATATTCTTTGTTGAATCGAAAAAACATACACAAATGAATACATTGAAGGAACCTCTTTTGAATAAAATAATGATGTTGGTATAACGAAAAAAATTGACCGAAAATCACTGAAGGGATCCAAACTAACGGGCTTGGATGACACGAGCAATATTAATGAATTTGGAAGATCTAATTTTAATGTATAATTAATTGCTCAGCACACAATTTAACATGTGAGCTAAATTACGTTCAAATTATATAGCATTTAGAAATCTTTGTATCTGGGAAATTGTACAGGCAAAAAAATGCATTACAAATAATGATGATATTAAAAATGTAGTTATGGCGTATGATACCAAGGTTTCGTGAATATATTGAAATGTTTTGAATTTATCTATCCTGATGTCCCGGAAAATATTTTCAAATGATAATGTGTATTGAAAATTCAATTCTGAAAATTCAATTGAAAGAAAAAAAGAGTCGAAATAACATCTAACTTCAACTCAAAATAACATCTAGCTTCAACTCAAAGTAACATCTTACTTCAACTCAAAATAACATCTAACTTCAACTCAAAATAACATCTAGCTTCAACTCAAAATAACATCTAGCTTCAACTCAAAATAACATCTAACTTCAACTCAAAATAACATCTAACTTCGACTCAAAATAACATCCAGCTTCGACTCAAAATAACATCTAACTTCAACTCAAAATAACATCCAACTTCAACTCAAAATAACGTGTAATTTTTTATTCTTAAATAAAACAATTTTTTTTAAACAATATGTTTCTCCCATATTCAGTATAACAAATTATTTTTATAGCCCTATGAATTTCATCGTAATAGTATTTGACCTGTATATTTCTGATTGATTGGATTTTAATTACACTTTGAGATTGGGTAACGGCATGTCTCATTGCTTGGACGTTGTGTGGTGTCTATTTTTTCAAGCCGAACCTGTTGCTCTGAAATTTGCAGCCCATAACCATTATGGTGTTTTTATCAGAAACTGTAACGTTTCGACCTAGCCTGAAGTAGCAATGAAATAATTGCAGCGTTACGATGACAGAATCGGAATTTAAAAATAAGTTTCAATCACTAACGGTGAATGAAATGTTAAGGAATGTGCTACTCAAAGAAATAACTAGCACCTGAACAGGGATCGTAGCGAATTCTCATAATTAGTACTTTAAAAACAGAAGCTTATTTTGCTAGAAAACAATCTTCTTCTTCTTCATCGCGTGCTAAATGCTGAGCGTCGTAAACCTCTTCTGTGTCTCTAGCTCGGCAGACGATCTATCTCCATCCCTTATTGGTCCTGCACCCTTGTTGAATGCAGCGCTTAAAGAGGATCCTGAGGACACCTTCCTCTTGCTCGCATTTCCTCAACTGTCTCCGTGATCACCAGCTTCTTCAGGCTTTCATCATTCTTTCTAGCAACATGCCCAAAGTAAGTTAGAATTCTTTTTCTCCATATCGTCAAAAATCTTTCGGTAATCTCCAATTCTTGGGTGATAGAAACGTTGTTGCGCCTTGCGGTCCATGAGATACGAAGCATCCGTCTCCAACATTATATTACAAAAAACATGTAAACTTTTATAAAGGCCGCCGATGGTTTCGCACACATGGTGCGAGATATCTGCATAAACAATAAAATCCTCTCAGCATAATGAATGCCGGGCTGTCATGCGCGCCCCGACTGCACTTGCAGCGCGGAGCAGGTTTTACCGCACTGCATAGCACCACGCAGCATGCACCGCGATAGCGCCGTTCTAACAGGGCCGGCTCTTCAGGTCTAGGCCGAGGGCGCAAATTTAGGGTTACTTATTTGGTCGTACAGCACCTGCAAAGCTTTAGCCACCAGAACGATGGCTGTCCGTTAAGCGTTTCCAGGCTAGTCAGCATACTCGCGTATATCATTTTTCCAATGTTGTGAACAGCGGCGGCTGGCCCCGAGGTGCGCTGATGCGCTGAGCACCAACGCACCTCGAGACGCTGAGCGCATATGAAATATCGCTGTCTCACGGTTTACTGTATGTCTCTGTCTGCCTTATATAAATTTGCGTTTCCGTCCGGTGCGTATTGGAGATCGCTCCAATAGTATTGGCAAACTTGGCCGGTCAATTTGAAAGAAATATTTTTTTAAATTTTACCTTAATTTTTTTTTTATTTTCACTTAAATAAAAATGCTCGTACTATTTGTCAGTATTCTTATACATATTTAATCTATACAAATATTTAACATTTTTGGAAGTCATGTTTGCGAATATGTAATTTACTTATTATGAATTATTTTTGCGTTACTTAATAGCACTATATGTTGCTTGCGGATGGGCCACATTATGGTGACTAATCACCGTTACAGAATGGGTATTGTGGAAGTGGTCTGGATGGTCACACAATAAATCATGTGTTTTCTGTTGTCCTTTACCTATATTTGCCGCGTCCAATGAATGTTGCATTTCTTCTTTACCATTCAAAGATTGATTATTCAATTTTGAAGTTTTTAGTTCATCAGTTGAAGCTTTTAACTATTTAGTTCATCAGTTGAAGCTTTAAACGATTTAAATTTGATGCTTTATTTATTTTCATTGATTACGTTAACTATTTATTATAAGAACATTTTGGTGTGCAAGTGAATTCGACAGGAATTAAACCTGGGGCTGCTGCTTGCTTAGCGTTAATACTAGCCGTTAAACTACAGCCACCGACGTATTATATGCAATGAATGTAAATGTAATACAATACAATATAGGTTGATTAGCACAATGAGGCAAAGTCGTATTCCCTTCAACGTACTATGTTGAAGGGTATTCCCTTCCCACCCACGAATCGAAATATTTCCATTCAACAAACCCGAATTGGTGGTTCGGACATATTGAAGAGCGTGGCCGTAATACAATATAATCTTCGACCCCAATGATTGACCAATCAGGTTTAGAACCACTGAAATAGACACGGGGCTCACGATAAGACCATCGCACGTGAAGAGAAGAGACAACACTCACACACATACTCAGCGTGTGCGAGTGTTGTTACGTGACGAACTCTTTTACTACACTGGGACTATTTATTTAATATTTTTGATACCCTCGGAAATTTAACCTGAAACAACCGGATAGAAGTCGAACGTCTTACCAACTATGCCAATGAGTTCGTGGAAAGGAAAATCCATGTCTACATTTTACCGAGTTGGTGTATTTCCTTATGCCGACCCTGAGCAAGTGTAATAACACGCGCGCATGTACAATATATATAACATACAAGTACGAGTATCCACTGGACCCTACCTTAGAGCCGAGACTGCGTCCCGATGTAGACACGGGGTCACGATAAGGACCGACACATCCGTCCAGCCTTCTAATGTGGACGACCCTTTCTGAGCTCTGGCCGGGTGGTCGGCCCGAGGTTATTTGCCGCCTGCCGCTTCGCAGACAGGAACCATTTACTCAATTAGACGTACCGCTAAGGTCCAAAAGCTTCCGGCCTGAATAAGTTGTAATTAATGGACAGATACCATACCAGCCACGCCTACCGCATAGTCAAGCGATGTTAGTTTCAATTTTATACCTCTACCCTCTGTATGTATAATATTTAGGTTTGCTGACCTACAAGGATTGCCTGAAAAGGCACTCCGAATATCCGAGTCTTGAACTGGGATCCCGCGTGTCTTTCGAGGAATTTTAAAGACCTTTTTTAACCCTTTGGGGCAAGACGGGACTGGAAGTGTCCCACCTTTTTGTTACTTCAATCTGCATGGTGGGATTTTTTTTTATACCACCTCGAAAAATTAAAATTGCTACTGGAATTGAGGTTTAAATTTAGTCCCATCTCTTGAAACTAGTTAATAATTTCACCAACAGGTGTCTCACTGGTATTTTCTTGATTGATTGACCGTTAAACTTGTCAGTACAGGCTCGCCAGCCGTTGAAAGTGGTAGTTTTTATTATGACGCATTATTTGTTCCTGCTTTATGTGAGGAATCGTAAAGGTAAGTTTGTTTTTATGATACATTACTTCAATGTATACTATTGAAAAGATTTATGATAAAAATAAAAGTTTTTGTATCTTATTTTTTTTGTAAACGATGAAAGTATGGTGGGATTTTTTCTACCCCACCATGCAATTTGCGAAATTATAAAAACGTTCGTTTTTATTTCATTTATTTTTATATTATATTTTTAAAATTTAAATATAGAATTTATTCCCTTCCAGATTTAATATGACGAGCAAAAAACTTCCATCTAAATTTTATTCTAAAATCTCAGCCAATCTCAGACTAAACGAACTAGACAAAGATGATGATGAAGCTGTTCAGGAAATAATACCTTCAGATCAAGAATCGGTAATTGACGACGACGATAGTGATCCTGAAATTGACGACGATCCTGAAATTTTTATTCCAAATAAAAAAAAATTATTACGTGTAATTTCAACTTCTAGTTCTGAAAATACACCAGTTCAAGAAACAAATAAGATACCCGAAAAGACTATAAAATGGGTTCGTAACGGAATCTTAACACTTCCCTTACTGTGCTAAAAAATTACGCCAGTAACGGTGTTGGACACTGAGGGTACACTAAAAATGTATGTTTTAAATTAAAATTATGCAAAATCTATGAGTTTTTTTTTTTAATTAGCTATAAACATCATTTTATTATGTAATAAAATGTCGAATAATATAAAATAAAGGTAAGAAATGATAAAATAAGAGCTAAAACAGAAAGGCGACATTTCTATAAGAATATTATTTTTACGCTGCGTCGTTCGGTCTGCGCAACATTCAGAATGCGCATGCGTGATAAGAGATTTCCAGCCTTTTAATTTTTTTTCATAAAATTATACAATAAAATGTAGCGTGTATTTTTTTGGCAATAAAACCATAATTCGAATAAAGACAATAAATAACATATAAAATGAATATATAAATTCAAAAATCAAGGTTTTAGGGCGAGAAATTTATATAGTATAAACAAACACGAAATTCAAAATTATATATAAACAAACACGAAATTCAAATCAATAAAATATATGCAATTTGGAAAATATAAACACTACAGAAAATTTGAAAATAGGACAAACATATCATATAATCCAAGTTTAATCCTGTGGAGAGAGTTATTGCAATTGGGGCATGAAACCACTTTTTTTTTACTATATTCTACGTACTAAACACGCAGGTGTTTGACAAATATTGCAGAATAGCCTGGTTTTTTTTCTCGAATGTTTTTAATAAAACCCACAACTTCCTCTTTTGAGGACCTCACGGGGTGCCAACAGGGTATTGTTTACTAATGTTTCGGGTATTGACTCGCCACAATATGTTAAAACTGTATTAAAAGCATCTTGTTGCTATTTTTCCTTTTTAAGATATTGGGCATTGCCAATTCCAAACTTAACTCTCTTATGAAATGTTTTCGGTGGTATTAATTATTTTGTTTCCACTCTGGATATTTGTCTATCTATAAGAGGTATGCATTAAATGCAGCCATATCTATAATTTCCATAAAATGACGGAAAGGCCATCTTCTCGTTGACCTTGAGCAAGAGTACTCTCAAGTAATTTGGTCTCCCGTATCTACTCCAATTTTCGTATTATTATAATGATGTATAATTACTATAGTGGCTTTTGTTTTTCTGAATAATCAATTTCTGCATCATTGAATTGAGTGGATAATAATAATACTGCTTTATTTTTTGTGGTACACACGAAACAAGTATTTTATTTTCAGCTACTATGGATTGTTTTCTCTCTAGACGGTATAAATTCAAGTGAGATAACTCTTTTATTTTTTCGAAGCGTGCCAGTTAGAGTTAAACCTTTTAATAAAAGATTATCGGCTAATTTGATGGAGGTAATAAAAATACCTGTGGTTATCCTCCTGTTCGTGCCATACTGCGGTTAAACCATTTCTATAACTACTCAGTTACCTTGATTTATCTCTCTCGACGATTATTTATCATACCAGAATAAGCCTGTAAATTTGTTATGCGTCATATGCCGCCGCAGTCGGCAGCAACCCAGATTTTGATGCCATATTTACCAAGTTTAGACTTCATGTACACGCGAAATGAACAATTCTCTCTAAAGTTTGCCAAACGTTCATCTACAGTTATATTCGAAGATGGAGAATAATTGCTTTTGCACATATCCATAAACATTTTTGAAATCCAATTAATTGGTTCTAATTTATCTGAAAAAACCCTGATATCTCTCTTCTCGGGTTTCTTTATCATCAAAACGAATATGACTGTAAATATAGATGAATCTATCTCGAGACAGAGCTGTTGTGAAAAATGACTGGCAAAAGGGACTTTCACTTATCCACAATTCACTCAAAGATAGCTTTCGTGTTCGATTTCTGCCAGGTGCGAGCAATATTCCAATGAATTCATATAACTCGTCTTTTGATATTGGTTGGTTCTTTTCTGAATGAATTCGATTTAAATGACGATTTGTTTCTTAAACATCACTTTTACCACCTCTTCATTTACAAACAGACAACACATATCTTTTATGGAATGTTCATTTATACTTGAATTTCTCAGTCCAGAATCTTCGATGAGAATATTTGATACCCGACCGATGCCTCGAAGATTGAGGTGGTACTCGTAATGAACTCCATTCGAATCCATGTTTTGATGTAAATAATATTTCTTCGTCTTCTTCACTCGTCTCCAAATCAGAATATACTTCATCCTGTACCTCGACAAAATCTTCTGATTCTGATATATTGCCTGTCGCCTTAAATTCCAAATCGCTATCATCGCCATCGATATTTTCCGCCATCTCAATTATTATATTTTTGAAAATGAAATAATAAATAAAATGTACATTTATTATAAAAAGAGTAATGGTACAATATAACATACCAGATAAAAAATGATAATAGAAAAAACATACCAGATAAAAATTAAAAATAACAATCAGGATTATAAAACTGGTGACGATCCCCTGGAACGGGGCTATAAAACTGTCAAAAAAGAATGAGTCATACGCAGGTGTTTGACATTTCGTCAATTCGCGATTTAAAATCATTAATTTCTGTTGAATTAACTATGAATGTTTTGTTTCCTAATGACATCATTCAAATCATAGAGGTTTCGATGAGGAATACATAAAGTATGAAGACCCTGCAAGCAGTATATTTCGAGAAATTAAATAAAATATAAGTCATGGGCACTCGCTATCCATCACCGTACGGCAAGTGTTAACTCCAGCGGGAGTATTTTCTTCACATTTTAGTCCGACTCAATATATCACAAGTCTTGAAAGTCCATCGCCATATGACTTGTGCTGTCAATTTGTGTCTGATGATATTATTGATTCCATTGTTTTTCAAACAAATTTATATGCAGAACAGCAAGGCAATAGATACACCCAAACGAATGAAAATGAAATTCGTACATTCATCGGTATAAATTTTATAATGGGAATCAACAAACTCCCAAGTTATAGAGACGCCTGGAGCACTGTTTCTTATTTACGAAATGAATACATCTGCCGATTAATGTCTGTAAACCGTTTCGGATGGCTTCTAAGTCATATTCATTTAAATGATAATATGTTAATTCCAGCAAGAGGAAGTCCCAATTACGACAAACTTTATAAAGTTCGTCCATTTTTGAACAAGATACAAGAAAATTTTATGAAAAATTTTAATCCCGGTCTCAATCTAGCAATTGATGAATCGATGATAAAATTTAAAGGGCGCAGCTCAATCAAGCAGTATCTTCCGAAAAAAACAATAAAAAGATGATACAAAGTATGGATGCTGGCAGATAAATCTGGTTATTGTTACAGATTTGAACTATACACAGGCAAAATTGGCAAACAAGTCACAAAAAATCTTGGGGAGAAAATTGTGAATACTCTTACTTCGAATCTCGATGGAAAAGAACACACAATTTATTTTGATAACTATTTTACTAGTGTGAATTTGATGGAAAACTTGAAGTCTAGACAAATAAATGCTTGTGGTGTTGTTAATAAAATAAGAAAATATTTGCCATCTTTCAGTAAAAATGTCAAAAATCGAGGAGAATATGAATCATTTGTAAGCGATACTGGAATATCTGCAACAAAGTGAATGGATAATAAAGAGGTACATATTCTTTCAAATTTTCACAACCCAAATCAAACATCTACAGTGCAGAGAAAAAATAAAGAAGGGGTTAGAATTCAGATTAGTTGTCCTTCTTCAATTGCTGATTACAATAATAATATGTATGCAGTAGATAAATTTGATCAATTAATGTCTAGTTATTGTCTTGATCGTCGCAGCAAAAAATGGTGGCACCGCATAATGTTTTACTTTCTTGATGCAACTGTCATTATCGCATATATTTTATATAAACAATTAGGTAATGACATAACACTGAAAACATTTAAAGGTCAATGTGCTGAAGGATTTGTTGCTCAAACGTTGCTGAATAGAAACACACCGACTGTGTCTAAGTCACCATCAATACAAATAAGCAAATCTAAGCCTAGTGTTTCATTAGAAATGAGAAGAAGAGAGACAAAACATCAACCAGAACGTTCTACTCGTAGACGATGTGCTCTCGCACATCATGGTCTTGTACTGTATGCAAACTGCCTCTGTGTCTTGGAAAAAAGATGTGCTTTAACAAATATCACTCATGAACCCTTATGGCACAGTGGGGCTATTTAAGTCCCACCTTATAATTAAAAACCTTAATGACTTTTTGTTTGTTTTTTATTTTTTTCTTGTTATTGTATTTCTTTACTAATTAAAATAAACCAAATTTGTTAAAAAATTTAAAATAAAATTTCTGTGCAACATGGGTTTTTTTATTTCCTAAAATTCCGTGCCTCAAAGAGTTAAACTGATTTTTAATTTATTATTGTTTTTTTTTACTATTTTGCCATCTCCATTTGTGAAGTTGTACCTGTCTGATTCCGTCTTTTTATATTTTATTTTCAATTTGTTTTTCAATGATTTGTCTATTTTATGTGTATTTTATGCGCAGTGCAGGCTGTGCACCTATGGACGGCCCCGTATTGTGGCATGTGGTAATATGTGATTTTACGATTTGATACCTGTTTCATTCTAAATATTTTTGTTGTAATTGGGTAAAATTATTATTTATTTTGTATTAATCTGTCAAACTGAATGTGTTGAGCACCCAATACTCACTACTGGCTCTTTTATATGTTTTGTTATTTTTGTTGTAAGGTACATTGTACCGTTTACTTATAAATAAATAATGTAGTATGTCAACTAGTCTTTTCCCTGCCGGGCATGGAGTAGGTGATGTCCCTGCCAGGCATAGAGTAGGTAATGGGATGTGCCTGTCGGCCAGACAACTTTTAACATTGTTATTTTTGTTTTATAAAATATATAAAAAAGTTTATTCGAACAGTTTGTTGACGTTCCGTTATGTTTTATGCCGCTTTATGATAAAATTCAATGAATCTTTACTGTCTCGAAATTAAAATTATAAATAAATTTTGATAACACACGGTGACACAAGATAAATGATGCCAAAACTAATTACGACACTAATAACTTATCAATTTCCAAAGAATGTCGCGTTTCTTCTTTCTTCCTGGAACTTTTCCATTTATAGATCGATTGTTCATTATTTTAAACTCAATCTTTTAGTATCTTTCTGATTGGTTGGAAGAGATTGCCACGTGAGAATTGTACTGTATACAACAAAAGTGTAATACAATACAACACAATATCAGGTTTATTTCACATTGAATCCAGTTTAAAAAAATGTATTTAAGTCTGGTTTTCATTTAAAGCAAAACCAATGTATCATTTATCAGAGGCTCTCAACTCAATCTTTTTGGGGACAAATTTCTTAATTTTATTTAAGGTTAACTCCTTAAATTATCAATAATATTCAGGGACACTAAATTTTTTTTTTATTTACATATATATATACCATCATGCCATTCACCTGTCAGAGTAGACAGAAGGGACCTGCTGGGGTCAGGATAGATAAAATAGACTTTCCTATCCCAACACACATCCTTCGCCTCTTCTACATCCATTCACCTTTTCATACAACTCCTATAATTTGTCCACTTTCTACAGTTTTGGTTTTCTACGATCCACGCTTAAACAAAACAGACTAAACGAATTAGCCACATTATCAATAGAAACAGGTATAACAGTGAATGTGGACTTCAATGACATTATATCATAGATGCATTTATGAAGAAGAAAGCAAGACATAAACTGAAGTACAGTAACCGGCGATAAGTAATACATATCGGGCTTAAGAAAGAAACTGTCGGCCATAATCGGCTAACTTAACTAAGACGACGCTCTACAAAGCCGAAGTTAGCCAATTATGGCCGACAGTCTCTTTCTTAAGCCCGATGTGTATTACTTACCGCCGGGTACTGTAGTTTGTTGTGTGGTATGAAATATTTAATCCAAGGTCATCATCCCAAAGGGAAAGATTTTTTTTAGTTACATTTGGGATGGTGGGGTTGCAAACTGCCTAAGGGTGCCGTCTGTACAAATTATGATACTAATATAGAAACCAGTTAGAAAATAATTTCAATATACGATCTAAGTGGAAAAAACAATGTTAACAGTTTTAAACATTTCTACAATGCTTGTGCCAAAAAATTTAAAGAATGTTAAATGAAAATTGGCAAATGTGTTTATCATGTAAAAAAAAGTAATTTTTTGTATGGTGCTCACAATACTTGTATCTCAAAGCAAACATTTTACCTTTATTAAAGACAACTTCTAATCTCAAGACAAACATTTCACCTTCATTAAAAGACAACTCCTAATCCGAGAATCTGATTAAAAGACAACTCCTTATCTCAAGGCAAACATTTTACCTTTATTAAGACAACTCCTAATCCGAGAATCTGATTAAAAGACAACTTCTAATCTCAAGGCAAACATTTTACCTTTATTAAAAGACAACTCCTAATCCGAGAATCTGATTAAAAGACCACTCCTAATCCGAGAATCTGATTAAAAGACAACACCTAATCTGTGAACCTGATTAAAATGAAAATTGACAGATATGTTTATCATTTACAAAACACTTTTTTTTATTCTAGGTCTCCACATTTTTTGGATCAATAGTTTTTCAACCTCTTTATCAGATCAATCTACAGCCTGGCACTCAGCATCCTCCCACATTAGACAGAGTCTGCGAATCTCGTTATTGTAACATATTTATGATGCACAGCTACCAGATGTTATTCTCAATATATCACCCAACTCCGATCAGCGCCTTACTCTGTTGGTTATAACACATCAATCAATAAGTCCCGGGACTAACTACTAAAACAACATTTGTTTGCCAAAATTCTTCTTTATTCATCAACATAGTCTCCTTCAAGAGCAATATATTCATTCCAACGCTTTCCTAACTTTTCTATGCCAGCCGTCTAGAACGATTTATCTTTGGTTTCAAAATAAGCGTTAGTTTCGGCAATCACTTCTTCATTCGGGACAAATCTCTTTCCACCATACCACCGACGAATGGTTGTTTTCGACGAAGCACAGCCGGATAACACTTTTCAAGCCATTGCTGAGTTTGAACAGTATTTTTTCCCATTAAAAAGCAATGTTTTATCAACACACGAAATTCGGTTTTTTCCATTGTTTTGAAAATAGCAAAAGTAGCGTCACTAAAACCACTGTAACTCAATGACACAATGTCGGAATGTCATGAAAGTTTGACACGTAACTTCTAAAGGTTGGTACTAACTGAGAATGGTATGGATTTGTTATTAGAGGCGCCATATGTTGGTTAGTCCCGGGAATTATTGATCGATGTGTTAAACTGCTGCAGCATTCAAAGATGAACCATCTCACTGATTACGTAGTTGTACCAACTGACATCCATCATCTTCCTAAGGCATATCTGTTCTCAAAACTGAGAATCTTCTCTCTTGAGTCTTAGTAAAATGCAAAGCTGTAAAGCAAAATATGCAAAATGCATGGAGCTTATGGCTGAGCATCATGACTCCCATGATAGGCCTTGACGACTCCGTTCCATGCATCCCTGTAGTCCTGTTGGGTCTCTCAATTGGTCAGCCCGATGCACTAGGACTTATCTTCTTGTGCATCATTCTTTCACACTTTCTGTGAGCACAATTCTCTCCTTGGCCACGGACAATGTATCGGAGGATTTATCGTAGGCATATTGTCGACTATCTGTCGGTAACTGTCTCAATTCTTGAGAATGCAAAAATAATGGAAGGAGGAAAAAACAAACAAACCGGATATAATTTATAAAAAATTTAATATGTACAATAATCCCAACTAGATACAAACTTGTATTGTATTACACTTGTGTTATTTTAATACAATATGGTAATATCTTACAATCATCTAGAAAGATATTGAAGACTGGGTGCAATTGAGAATTGCACCTGAAACTCACTGGTTGTAAAGTGTCTTATCAACTAGGCCACAGACGTTGTCTAAGTTACGACTGATTCAAGGCTAACTGCAACAGGGCTTCGAGAGATATTGGTTGAAAAGTCCGTCCGAGATCATTGGAATACATAATCACATTCCTAATGACATAGCACTGAATCTGCGAGTTCATCTTGTAGAGTGGTCTACCCTCACGACTCCGTCCAGGCATGGGCACCAGACTGACACCCTTTTCGAGACACTTGCTCTCTAGAAGCTCGCTGAAGCTCAGCTGTTGGTTGTTGCTGGCCATGACCTCAGCAATGGCCGCAGTGGAGATTCTCGGCGGAGGTGGTGGAGGGGGGACAGAGACCGGCGCATCCATAGAACGGTTCATCATATCAAGGGCTTTGCGGAATGTCTCCGTCAATTCAGGCTCCCGATGCAGCTCCTCGGAAAAAAGATTCTGAAATGGGAAAGATTGTTATTATTTGTCTATGCATTTATTTGCACCGCTGAGAGCCTTAAAATATGCTTCTGAGTTATATATGATGTTTACAAAGTGTATGCCTCAGCACCCTGGGGTACCGTAATTCATTCCTAGGGGTGCCGCGGACATTTGAAAATTTTAATAACTTCAGGCAATCTTAATTCAATGCGCTGATGCATGGTCACAACAATAGGAAGCAACAGCTTAGCTTTGCTTAGGGAAATGGTTTCAAAAATACTTTCAAGAAGATAATATGAAAAAGTTTACATGGATTCGAGACCCATTCAGGGCACAATCTTTATCTGACTTGACATCAGTAGAAGAAGGGAGTATGATTGAGCTGTCTGCCAACAGTACATAAAGACCGAAAACTTTCAATTGCAACGATTTACCTCTGAGAAGCTGGCTTTTAACTGTAGGTGTAATAAAAACCAAATATCGGGCATATTGAGAAAGAATGATTATAAGTCTGGAGAGAAACAAAATATCGGGCATGTCGCTAGAAAGAAAGATTGTAAGTCTGGATAACAATGATTGTAATTCTAAAGAAAAACCAAATATCGGGTAAGTTGCCAGAAAGAATGGTTGTAAGTCTAGAGAAAAACTAAATATCGGGTATTTTGCTAGAAAGAGTGGTTGTTAGTCTGGAGAAAAACCAAATATCGAGTATGTTGCTAGAAAGAATGATTATAAGTCTGGAGAAAAACCAAATATCGGGTATATTGCTAGAAAGAATGATTATAAATCTGGAGAAAAACCAAATATCGGGTATGTTACGAGAAAGAATGATTATAAGTCTGGAGAAAAACCAAATATCGGGCATGTTGCTAGAAAGAATTATTGTAAGTCTGGAGAAGTTGGTGATCACGGGGACAGTTGAAGCAAGGCGAGCAAGAGGAAGGTGTTCTATGAGATAGACAGATCAGGGATGGTGACAAGTGGTGCGCTGAGTTCAAGTCATAGCAGAGGAACTTAGCATTGAACACGTGATGAAGAAGATGACAGTTAAACTTGATGTTGATATCTATTATAATTTGAATGGTAGTCACCTTCCACAGCGTGTAGTACTGGATGAGGTGGGCATGCGGGGGTCGGCGATTAAGCCAAGCGGCCAGCGCGGCCAGCCAGCGCGGCAGCAGGGCGCGGCTAGCTGCGGCCGCCAGAGCACGCGGACCCGTTAGCTCCTGCCAACTTGAGCACCACGACCAGCTCTCTGCAGGCAAAGTACAATAAGGCTAAATTAGCTCATCACTATCACTCTTATAATCCAGTATGAATAAACCCAGTGGCATAGTTACGATTCGAAGTTTGCTTCTACACAAAAATAAAAAGGGGTACCCGTATGGTTCTGAATTCATCTATAAAGAAATTGTCAATTATAAAATGAATATGTCAGGTATTGACTGACAAGATCAGATGACAGTCAGCAATTATAAAATGAATGTCAGGTATTGACTGACAAGATCAGATGAGTCAGAAATTATAAAATGAATTTTTTTTTTTTTATTATTATCCACTTTTCACGGATTTCTCCTATTACACAAAGAGTGTCTGGTTCTAGCGTTAGCTTATTCGTTAGGAAGAATATCAGCCAGCATTCTTCTCATACTGCTAGGCGGTGTCGAAAATATATCAACAGTGTCATTCAGTTGGTTCAATATCTCTATACTACAAAATATGTCAGGTGTTGACTGACAAGATCAGATGACAGTCAGCAATTCCTTGTTTCATACCAACCAAGTGGTTCACCATCCTACATACTCGTATAAGTTATAGATATAAATAGTCATAGTATACACAATCTATTTTCATACCAACCAAGTGGTTCACCATCCTACATACTCGTATAAGTTATAAATATAAATAGTCATAGTATACACAATCTATTTTCATACCAACCAAGTGGTTCACCATCCTACATACTCGTATAAGTTATAAATATAAATAGTCATAGTATACACAATCTATTTTCATACCAACCAAGTGGTTCACCATCCTACATACTCGTATAAGTTATAAATATAAAAAGTCATAGTATACACAATCTATTTTCATACCAACCAAGTGGTTCACCATCCTACATACTCGTATAAGTTATAAATATAAATTGTCATAGTATACCCAATCTATTTTCATACCAACCAAGTGGTTCACCATTCTACATACTCGTATAAGTTATAAATATAAATAGTCATAGTATACACAATCTATTTTCATACCAACCAAGTGGTTCACCATCCTACATACTCGTATAAGTTATAAATATAAATAGTCATAGTATACACAATCTATTTTCATACCAACCAAGTGGTTCACCATCCTACATACTCGTATAAGTTATAAATATAAATAGTCATAGTATACACAATCTATTTTCATACCAACCAAGTGGTTCACCATCCTACATACTTGTATAAGTTATAAATATAAATAGTCATAGTACACACAATCTATTTTCAAACCCGAAAGTAAATTTACATGACTTTAGACTATGTGTGTTGGAGATATTGTTTTCAAAATTAGGCCAAAATAATAGTTGGGAAAGAATTCTAAAAAATGTAGAATCTGGAAACTATGGAAAGATTCAATTTATCAATGCAAAGTTTGTGATGAGCAGACGGGTTCCTGCGTAGAATGTTCATTTTTTATTTTCATGAATAACATACATATCATTACGCCGTGTCCCTTGCAGGGTAGGCAGAGAGAACAGATCTCCAAACTTCTATCCGAGCACTCAACTTTCGCCTCCTCCACATTCGTACATCTCGCCATGCACAATTTTCTATTACTCATACCTAGCACTTCTGATTTTCATACTCGCTTAGTCATTCTTTCATCTTCCTTCTTTCCACATGTCCAAACCTTCGTCCTTCTTCATTTTACTTAAAACATACACTTTACCCATGCATTCATTTTGATGTCTTCATTGCGCCTTCTTTCAAACATCGACACTCCACAAATTTTCTTGCTTTCTTGCTTTGACATTGCACGGTTGATACCGTGTTCTCTGTCGCTACCCTTCTTTCAATGTCCCTTTCAGCTCGCCCATCACACGTAAACATACTGCCCAGATAACAGAACTTATTGACCGCTCCAGTTGTTCTGAGTTAACCCACATATTACACACACATTTTACCACACTTCTTTCTATAACTATAACCTTTGATTTCACTTCATTCATTTTCGAACCTTATATTACATATCCCTCATATTGCTCACTGATCATATCCCTTAAATTTCATGAATAACACTTTTAAATTATGTCTAAATCAGTAAGTAATAAAGTATGTTTTATCCTAAAAATCGTCTTATTTGTCTATTCGCAAGTAATATCCTTATTCAACATTATATTTTCACATAAAATTGCTATATTATTGTTATCATCGCTGGGATTCGTAATCGAGGAACTTTTTTCTCTTCTTTAGGTAAGTGATTCATTGGACACCAGCCACACTGCTCTACTGGATCCAATGGGACACCAAAATGAAACGATCGGAGCACACTGGCATGTTTTTTCTTTTTTGAAAGAATACCCTCGAATACTAGGTGGAAAAAATGCCTGTGTCATTCAAGGGAGAGAAGCACAGTGCGGGGTTCGAACCGGTGACTTTCCGCATGAAAGTCCAGTGCGTTACTGCGCGGCGATGCACATCAAATACACTGCTATACCATAATATTTGGGAAATTTTCGTGGTCACCATATCCCGTATAATAATATAGGTATATTCTATATGCCGACACTGTTAATTCGCATAGTAACCATTTTTGCAAAAAAAACATAAAAAAATGTTTTTGATGCTATCAATAATAAAATAAACACATTTTGTAACCTTTGCAGTTTTGAATACATATGACATGTTTTGCGTGTATTGATCAAATATAATGGCAGTAAACGTTTCAAGCCATCAGTCAGTAATCAATAGTGACCATAATAATATAATTAAAATATCATACCCATTGGATTAGCTTCAGGCTCCACGGGTATACTTCTCATGCAGGTCTCCAGCTTGGGCAGGATGTGCAATGCGGTGAGAGCGGGCAGTGCAGGCGCCCAAGCCGAGGCCCAGGGTCGCAGGAGGGCGAGGGCAGATCCATCAGCGGGGTGCCAGCCCTGCAGAGCCGCGCCCAGCCGCCCCCGCACACCAGGATACACCAACTCCTCCAGCAACTCCCCTGAGAGAAACAAGACATGTTGAATCACTTGTCATACTCGCTCTGTTAAGGTAACACACCACGGAATTTTGACAGTTTCTATGCCAAAGACGGAATACTTATACCTGATACTGCCATCTCTGTAGATTTCTGATAGTGATATTGTAATTCAATAAAAACAAACGGAGGAAAACAGTTTAGGCAGTCGATCGGAGCGTGATTGTTATTGTGACAGGAGTTTGTACTTGGGCTTGCAAGAGGAATGACTTGTGGAAGAGGTTTGTGTGAGCTCTTGAGTGTGGTGTTTTTTGTTGTTTTATATTTATATTTTTATATAAATGTATTTTTTTTTTGTTTGTTTTATGTTTGTGTGGGATATATTGTGGGATGAATGTTTTGGTCTGTCTGGAGTGATGAAGTGTGAGGAGTTTGATTTTGCGTGATGTACACATATGTAATTGAGTGTCACTGTTTGTCAGGTTGATGAGAATGTGAAACGGGGTTTTATAACATTTATCTCATGTACTGTAAAATTGTGAATTTTAAAGCTAATTTTATATTTTTTTGGCTTTTTGTATTCAAAAATGTTTTGTTAATACAGCATAAACTCATATTCATTTAACATTTAATGTAATCTTTCGGTTATATATGTATGAAATTTGTGTTAAAATGAGATAAAATTTGTGCATTGTGTTATATAGTTTACATTTCTTCATGTAGTGACAAACAACCCTGATTTTTATTTTGAAACAATAAAAAAAATCATTGAATTTTATCAAAAACTTGTGTAAAACATAACAGAATGTCAACAAACTGTGAGTTATCAACTTTTTATTTGTTATTACGTTTTAAATATTTAAAAAAAATAATAATAATGTCAAAAATAGTCTGGCCTAGTTGTACCATATACACCTCCTACTCCATGCCCGGCAGGGAAAAGGTTAATGTTGACTATGGGTTTCCCTTGAGTAAGGGTGTCCCTAAGAGTTCCTGCCGATAAGTATTGCATTCATCACTGTCTTAATTGTTTAAATTTTTGAAGAATTTAGTAGCAAATACATGAATATTGTATGATGTTGATCTTTAAAAAATATTGAAAGGCATGCCATGCCGTTACGTTACAGGTAATGTAATACGATCTATTGATGCATTTAGTACTGTTTTTACCAATAGATGTGTGTAGTCTGTTATAATTCAGCCCGGGTATAATTAAGTAATGTTTGTGCTCCCCTGATGATGAGGTGAAAACCTTGAAACTGGTAGGGTCATATCATTATCCTTAGTGGAAAAAAAAGTGTTTTATTAAACAAATTATCATACAATATGTTTAAACCTCCACAGTGTTAGCACCTTAACTATAAATTAATAATAATGAAGTATATGGACACACCTGCCAAGGGATGCCACGGCAGCAACCAGTGGTGGAGGGGTGTGGTATCCCTGGTGGGGTCCCAGGCCTGCGCGGCGCTCACCAGGCGCGGGAGCAGTGCCGAGCGCAGCAGGGACGAGCGCTCCCGCTCCGGGGTTGACGGCCACCACTCCTGCACCACACTCAGCAACACGCCAGCCTCGCGCACCTCCCACTCCCTACAAAATAAATTTTTACTTTATTTATCTATTTTTACATGATAAAGAAAGATATTAGAATAAAAAAGTAACAGTTGGAAGATCTAGATAAATCAGTTTTACTTCAATAATCAAAATGGCTAACTACAAATTATGACCAAGTCCCAGTCTGTTATTTTTTAACTTAACTTTTCCCTTCCTGTGCTAAAAAAATCCGCTCATTCCGGTGATGTGTATTCAATACACATCAATACATATGTAAAAATGAGCTATTTAAAATCTGAAAAATAATATTCATAGCCAATCGCTTAAATTAATTAAATTTGAAGTCAAAAGTGATAATAATTGAAATTTAATTGCTGAAAACATGAAAAAAAAACAACGGACGAAGCGACCACCTCGAACGAAAGCGAACCGAGATTCTATTTTTTGCGTTCTCATATACCGAAGTAGAGTGAGAGTGAGACGTGAATAGGACATTTGCCAGAAGGAGAACATCTGTAAAACACATATATACCAAGAATCTCTCCGCTGCTCACCGAGGTCGTCCCATGCCTCCCCCAGCCCCCAGCCCGAATATTTACCGTTAGAAGCGTGTATCTCGGTACCAGTTCAAACAGAATTCAGTCTTGTTTGTGCTCCCCTGAAGATGAGGTGAAAGGCTTAAAACCGGAAGGATTATACCGTTACAAAAAGTGGAATAAACAGTGTTTGATAAAACAATTTACAATATTTTAATACTGTTCGGTTCGAATATATATGTTTTAGTGCCCCATTGACTTTCTTTCCGATCTTTACACGCCATTTCATATCCCTCTTAACTCTTCCATTATCCGAGTATAATATCAGAATTCCTCGACTTGCTCCAATCTTTCATTGTCCACCAATATCACATTTACTTTTCTTTATTTTAGATAATGTTCATAAATTATGACATGAAGGTTACTTTTTGAGTATTTTTTTTTTAAATACAATAAATTTTCGTAAAACAGCCGACAACACTATAAAGCCCCCTTATGCACTTTGATTATTTGAGGAAATTATTCTTTAATTCTAACGTGATTAATGTAACAAATAGTACTTAATTCATTCATTTGTATGGTACCCTTCATTTATACCCTTCATTTGTATGGTACCCTTCATTGGTGATGCCGATATATTAAAGAATGAGGCCATGAGATAATTTTGCCTTCAGCCCCATTATCCTATTTTGACTTGTAAGACAACGTAGAGTTTAGAACCACTAGAGCAGGTATGTAACTTACAATTAGTCATCACACGTGCTGGAAATATACACACTATACATAGAGAGGAAATAACACTCGTACATATACATTATTTAATTTTTTAATTTTCTTCGGTACCATCGGGTATCAAACCCAAAACCCTTAGATGGAAGACAAAAATGTTACCAGCCTGGCCATGTTGGTCGCCATAGTCAGAAATAGTAGTTACGACCTCCTTAGCTTACAAATAGTACTTAAAATCTTCATAGATCTTTTATTGGATTCCCCATTGAACCTAAAAAAGTCCCAGTCTAATTTTTTACATAAGGACATTTAAAATTCTTCAGGATATGTTGCAGGAAACTGTCATATGACAATAATCCTACTAAATTATGGTGCATAGAATGAAAGCTTAATTCAATACAATACATACTGCGCGGCAATGGTGAGGTGATCGAGCCAGGGCTGCCAGAAGAGCTCTTGTAATGCCTGTGCGGAGAGCAGGGGCGCCCAACGCTGCAGCAAGGGCCGGGGCGCGGCTGGCTCTTTGAGGGGACGCCAGGATGCCAGCGCGGAGCCCAGCAGCCCACCCAGTGCAGCCCCTGCCACCACGCTGCCACCCACGCCCAGGCAGGAATACTCCGTGGGGTATTCAGACTAGAAAAAATATTATAAAATTTAATCGGATTTGTTCAAGTCTGAACTATGAGGAAATGGGAGGCTCATACAAGCCAGTGGAACTATGAGGAAATGGGAGGCTCATGCAAGCACTGACAATAAATGTTAAAGTCTGAACTAACCAGTGGAACTATGAGGAAATGTTGAAAGGTTGTTGAACTCACTCAGACATTCTTTTGGATCAATATGGGTGTTCAATTTGTCAAATCCCCTGTGGATGGTAAAATAACGCAGCTCTTGACCAGCTACCAGACGACATCCTAAATATCTAACCACCTCCAGCACCTCACTTTATTGTGGTGGTAAAAGGCAGCTGGTGTGTCAGAAGACAAAGGCTTTTTTTTAAAGTTACTGAAACAGCCACAACAAGCAATGAGATCAGTTCCTGGGCTTGTTAAAAATTTGATCTGCATATAACTTACCAGGAACTAAATCACTTATTTCCGCTTCCTCAGGAAAGTTAAAGTGGCATCCCATATGTGGCTAATGTCCCCTTAAACACAACAACCTTTCCAAGCATGCTCAGTATCACAATCCAGCAATAGTTTCTACACTCAAGAAGGTCACATTTCTTATGGAGGGAAATCATTATGACTTGGATGAGCAATAAAGAACATACATGTAACTTAGCGAAGGTTTCATGAGCATCGTCCAGGGACAGGTCGGGTCGGCTGAGTTTCTCCACCTCGGCGAGGATGCTCTCCATGACGGTGATTTCCTGATCCCCCTTCCTCATCGTCTCCTCCAGCGCGCGCTTGTCCCTCTCCAGCGCCAGCTGCCGATCTTCCGCCATCTGTCCCTCTCGCGCGCAGTCTATTATGTCCTGAAGGAAATCACTTATTTATTTATATCAGTTTACACTTAACTACGGTCAGTGTGGTCAAATTATTTAAGATAAAAACTTTATTTCATCCTGTCCAGCATTTATTCTATATAAAACATTAAAAACTAAATCACATTGATTGTTACTCTATAAAAATAGATCACATCGATTGTTACTCTATAAAAATAGATCACATTGATTGTTACTCTATAAAAATAGATCACATCGATTGTTACTCTATAAAAATAGATCACATCGATTGTTACTCTATAAATAATTTTACAGCAATATTCGTTAAAATATCATATCACAGCATTCTGTAAAAGTATTTTACACGATCTATGGTTTTTCCAAAACATTAAAACCATATTTCCTATAAATATAAATAAGGAGTTTAAAGAAAATAATGGCAATATTAATCAATGATCGGAACATTGAAGATGCGCATGTTTCCAAACTGAAGAGCATAGAGCAAGGTTGAAGGAGATAATAAAAGTTGAAGATGTTGATGAAGAAGATAAACCTCGTGTTACTTAGCTTTGAAAAGCATGCATGGCATTCAAAAAATTTAAAGCATAAAGATACTGAAAATAATGCCATTTGCTATATGGAAACACTACTGTTTACATATAAAAATAAAGCCACAAAAACATTTGCTATATGGAAACACTACTGTTTACTTATAGAAATAGAACCACAAAAACATTTGCTAATAGGTTAGTCAAAGAGTTTTGAAAGCGACATCTATGGAGCAGTAGAAAACCAAAATTTCTACGCCATTTTAATATTTCATCTTTCATAAGAACGTACTCAAAATTTCATTTCGATCTGTCAATTCATTCTTTGTTTACAAGCCATTTGAAGTTGACGTGTCAGTGTATTTTTTAACAATGGAAAAATCCGAATATCGTGCAGTGATTAAATTCTTTGTTTTGGAAGGTTTATCGGCTACTGAGATCCATGCCATGCCAAAGATGGTGAAAGTATTAAAGGAGTCTTCTCCTTCATTTCCAACCGTTCACCGATGGGTTTTGGAGTTTAAGCGTGGCCGTACAAGCGTTGAAGACGATCCACGCTCAGGACGTCCAAAAAGTGCATCAACACCAGAAATCATAGTGAAAATACAGGATATGGTTTTGAAAGATCATCGATCGACTATGGATGTGATAGCTGACACCATAGGCATCTCACATGGAACAACATGGCATATTTTGGCTGAAGTTTTGGGTTTCAAAAAACTGTGTGCACAATGGGTGCCGCATTTGCTAACAATGCAACAAAAACACGTTTAAATGCGACTTTCTGAGCAACATTTGGAGCAATTTCGAAAGGATAAAAAGGATTTTCTGCGTCGATTCATCACTATGGATGAGATTTGGGTCTACCACCATGATCCTGAATCAAAACAAGAGGCTAAGGAGTGGTGTGAACCAGGCACTTTGGCTCCGAAGCGAGTTCGTGTCCAGAAATCGGCCAACAAGGTGTTAGCGTCAGTTTTTTGGAATGCAAAAGGAATTTTATTGATAGATTATCTCCAAACTGGTAAGACAATCAACTCTGATTATTATTGTGACCTTTTGGACCAGTTGGATGAAAAAATTTGTGAAAAAAGATCCGGTTTGCAGAAAAAAAAAATCATTTTTCATCAAGACAATGCACCTGCTCACACAGCTCAAAAAACCATCGCGAAAATCAGTGAATTGGGGTACGAATTGTTGCAGCATCCACCCTATTTGCCAGATTTAGCTCCCTCTGACTTCTGGCTGTTCTCACACCTCAAAAAATTCCTTCGTGGAAAGCATTTTTCATCAAACGAAGAGGTTATAGCCGTCGTAGAGGAGTATTTTGCAGGCCTTCCAGAAAGTCACTTCCGTGATGGGACAACAAAGTTGGAAGATCGTTGGACCAAGTGTATTGATCTTATGGGAGACTATACTGAGCAATAAAAGTGATTTCCCCCCAAAAAAAAATTATTTTCATTTCCGCTTTCCAAACTTTTTGACTAACCAGTATATGGAAACACTACTGTTTACTTATAGAAATAGAACCACAAAAACATTTGCTATATGGAAACACTACTGTTTACTTATAGAAATAGAGCCACAAAAACAAATGTGACAATATGTTTCCTTTTTTTTCATTTTTGGTGAAACATTATAATTTTATTTTTATTTATCCTAATTTTATTTTATTTATACATGTACATATGTAAATATTTTTTCGGAATATTGACGTTTTGGCATAGAACTTTTTTTTAATATAGTCCCGAATAGTTGTTTTCCTGTATTTATCGTTCAGTTCAAAAGGACTTTCAAAAACGAAAGAAAGAGGTTTCACTGTATTACCGTTTTTTCCATGACAAAGATATCATGGGCAATCTCTCACAATTAAGGAATGTTGTTATTCTGTTATACCGTATATAACACTTTTGTTATATACAGTACAACCTGGCAAGTTTATTGGCATATGGCAATTAAGTCCAACCAATCCAAGTTTGATAAAAAAGCAAAGAACAAATACATTTTTTTGGGAAAAAAACTATATTATTTTTCAACAGTCTCCTTTGAAGCCTACACACTTGCTTGGTCCAACGATTTTCAAATTTTTTCATCCCGTCTGAAAAATAGGTTTTGTCTTACTCTACAAAATAGTCATTTACTGTGGCAATGACATCCTGATTTAAGAAACATTTCTTTCCACCATTTTTTCCACCAGTTTAACCATTTTTTCAATTTCGGAAACAGGAACACATGCACTCATCTGTCTTCCATTACGATACAATGGATTTATTTCATACAATGGAATGGAGATGGCAGTATCTGTACTAATTGTAAAATATAGAATAACTATACGTCAAATAGGTAATATAAGCTCAAAAATATGAACTTGGATATAACCGCACTTGGCCTGTGCGGTACTAATTAATTATGTAGATAATTCCGCCCATAAAATTGAAACAGTTAGAGTGGGTACCTGCTCGCACATGTTGACGAGCAGGTTGAGGTTGTGCAGTAGCTCAGGCAGAGCGAGATGGGGGCACTCGCGGCGGGGCACATCCTCGAAGCGAGGGGCTGCGGCGCGGAGGGCATGGTACCCACTCAGCACCCGTTTCTCCGGCCCGCGCATGTCAATCACAGGGACACGGGCCAGTGCAGCGCTGTGTAAAAAACATTACATATTTATTGACAATGAACATGAGAAGTGGTGCTGGAAAAGGTTCTGTATTATGTAATTCTTTGGACACATAATAGTATAAAATTATTATGACAATTTTACTCGTAATATAGAAATCATGTTTTTTCATCAAGACAATTTACATTTAATTTTATAAAATTGTTTATTGATGTTTTTTCTGAAGGTTTTAATTCATATTAAAAATCAAATCCCATTACAGTACCCGGCGGTAAATAATACACATCGGGCTTAAGAAAGAGACTGTCGGCCATAATCGGCTAACTTCGGCTTTGTAGAGCATCGTCTCTGTCATTCATACATGTGTTCCGTGGCGATTTGTCAGTCGTTGTCAAGCGACAGAGACGACGCTCTACAAAGCCGAAGTTAGCCGATTATGGCCGACAGTCTCTTTCTTAAGCCCGATGTGTATTACTTACCACCGGGTACTGTACCTAATTATCCAAATTTATTTATTTATTTAACACTTCATTGTAAATACAATCGGGCAGGCTTATCGCCAGATGGCAATCTTTTCCAACCAACCAGACAAAAGTAAATAAAGGAAACTACAGTACCCGGCGGTAAGTAATACACATAGTTTGTAGAGTGTCGTCTCTGTCGCATGATGCGCTAACAGTCCGGTCCGGTAACGACTGACAAATCGCGACGGGACGGGACTTTTGAATGTTGCAAAAAACATTCAAAAGATTATTCATATTTATCCTCCTCGGACCCGCGGGTTCATTTCACTTTTTTTTTTTAAATAAATGTGATGCATGCATAAAATATGTATTTTTAAACTTGTGTAAGACCTTTTTTTTTTCACCAGCCCCCCCTATAGGGGGTAGCGAGTGTATCATATACGAACAAAACACATACATTAATAACTGCATTTATTTATTTGAAAAATGCACATATTATTAAACAACGTTTTGTAAAAAGACAATACATAAGACTACTTCTGGCTGTTTGATTTTAATATACTTTTTGTCCTTTTTTGACCATCTTTTACATTCCCTCGTGGGTTCAATGGCTAATTTTGATGATGACTAAGTGCGACTGTCCAACCATTTTATGATAAGCCCGACTGTCCAACCATTTTATGATCACCCTATTTTATCATCACCCCTAACTACCAAGTCACTAGAGTCACGTCCATTCTTTACCAATTGGCTGTCAGTGGTTAAATATATGTCCTTTTTGGTAACCTACTATATTTAGCTGCCAAGTGCCCACTGCATATATACTTTTTGAAAACAAATTTTCTAAGAGGTATTGATGTGAAGTATCTATCCATGTAGATTGTACTTGCAGATGGTAAACTATCAGCCAAGTTTGAGACAAATTTTCCTCCAACATTAATCTCCAGGATCGGAAAGAGAGCTGACTATGCACTGCGCTGATGTTCCTTTTCCTTCATAAACATAAAAATCCAAAGGAATTCCTCCTGGAGTAGTCATGACAAATACCTTCAAACCTACAGGATTCGGTTTACCCCGAACTACTTGTCGATACTTGCAGGTTCCTTGGAAAGGTATCATTTGCTCGTCAATTGATATGTTTTGTGATCGAGCATTACCCAAGCAACCTCTTTGAACACTTTGTAGGAGTGGCCGAACTTTCCAAAAGTAGTCGTTCTCTTTTTTTTTCTAGGCTTAACAGTCCACAGATTTTGGGTTTTTTCACAATTTAAAAAAACAGTCTCGTGACATACGAGGGCGGTCCGATAAGTACTTAGCCTCACCGCCCGATGGCACCACTATCGCAAGAGCAATTTTTTATCGCGTAGTACATTCTCGTTGACAGCTACTGTCAAAATTTCAGCCGAATTGGACGCGTAGTTTTGTTTTGACCGCGTGTGGAAGCGAGCGTGTCCGCGGATTTGAGAAAAATGGAAAAAGAGCAATATCGGTCGGTGATTCGATTCTTGTTTTTAAAAGGGAAATCGCGCAGCGAAATCAAAGAGCGCTTGGATGCTGTGTACGGTGACTCTTCTCCTTCGATGGCAACTGTCAAAAATTGGTTTAACGAGTTTCAACGTGGTCGCACGTCGGTTTTGAATGAGCCACGCCCAGGTGCCCCGAAAACGGCTACCACGGAGGATAACGTGACAAAAACCCACGATCTCGTATTGGCAGACCGCCGATTGAAGGTGCGCGAGATAGTTGAGACAGTAGGCATCTCAAAAGACCGTGTGGGTCATATCCTGCATGAAGTATTGGGCATTAGAAAGCTGTCGGCGCAATGGGTACATCGACTTCCTGGAGAAGGGCAAAACGGTCACAGGGCTCTACTATGCCGAATTATTAGGCCGATTCGACGCCGAATTGCAGAAAAACGGCCCCATTTGGCGAAGAAAAAAGTGCTCTTCCATCATGACAACGCACCGGCTCACACCTCCGCCGTCGCCACGGCCAAATTGGTAGAATTAGGCTACGAACTGCTGCCCCATCCACCGTATTCTCCGGATTTTGCCCCGTGCCACTTCTTTTTGTTTCCAAATTTGAAAAAGTCAGTCGCTGGGCAGAAATTTGAGTCGAATGAGGAGGTTATCGCCGCCACGGAGGCCTACTTTGCAGACCTCCAGAAAACGTATTTTTCAGACGGGTTAAAGAAGTTGGAGCATCACTGGGTCAAGTGTATCGAACTCAAAGGAGATTATGTTGAGAAATAAATCGCCACTTTTCCAAAATTTTTGTTATTCTTTTGTAGGCTAAGTACTTATCGGACCACCCTCGTATTATCAGCCACAAGCGCTATCCTTGTTTCTCGTGACCAGTATTGACGAATTTGTGGAAAATTTAATAAGCTGATTCCAAAAAAAAATTTATTTCTTCTACTAAAGTATCTATTGATCTTCCCATTCGCGCCATATCCACTAATTTGTGCACATTGAGATATTTTGGAAAAAAGAGTCCTAAATGTATTGATAAATAATCTATGGGGTTTCTTATGTCAGAATCTTCAACATCTTGGAATGCCATCCTTTCTTGTGGCAACTCTGCTGGATGAAAATGGCTTACATGTTTCCAATGAGCCCTTGGATCATGATGTAATTGAGCCAAAGGAAAATCATCATCATGTATCGGATAATGTAATTTGAATGTCTTGGTCTTGGTTTTCTTCAAATTCAGGCTCCAAGGTGGTCGAAATTCAAGATTGCAATCTTCTGTGTCGGATGTATCTGAGTTGCACTCCATATCAGTCATTGGGATCTTTCGGAATAAGTAACTCCTCCAATATTTCGAGTTCATCAAATTCTGTGACAACAAAAATGTACGTGTTAAGACCCGGAGTATCGTATGTGATACAATGCAAAAGATCGTAAAATCCTCGGTTGTTATAAAATATTATATCATTTTACGATCCAAAACAGTTAGGTTTGTAGATACTTTACATTATAAATTGATAAAAGTTGTTTTTAATATACAAATTAACATTTACCAGAAATTTGAAGTAGGGACATTTTTTCAGATGAAATTTGGTAATTTCACTCAGTCTGGATTTTGTCATCGCTATTTTGAAGAATTAAGACCTTCTTCAGACACTTTAAAATTGTTGACCCATTGACTGAACATCAAACTACACAAATCATATATTGTGCTTCCTGTTCTGTGATGTGTAACTAGTACACATTGCTTCTAAAAACTTTAATATCTCTATAAATATAATAAATACTGGGTTCAGATTTTAGGTACTCCTCCATAATACATTTACGCATTGAATGAAAAAATAATATTAATAATAATTAGCACTTATCGGCCACATCAGAGATATTTTGTGAAAATCGGGAATAAATTCACCAATACAATAAAACGTGTGCCAGTGTGTGACGTACGTATATTCATTTTAAAAACCGCTATAACGAGAAAGCGATACTATTGATGTCTCACTCTCACTCTACTTCTGTATATGGGAACGCAAGAAATAGAATTTCAGTTCGCAGTCGTTTCTTCCTTTGAGGTATAACATACACAGTGCTAATGTTCCGAGTTTCGTCTCAGTACCTCGCGGGCTTTCATACGAAGTGGTTTCTGCGTGTGTTTTGTAAACGTCGGCGAATGTTTTTTAATGTTTTCAGCCATTAAATTTGAATGATTATCATTTTTGACTTCAAATTTAATTAATTTAAGCGATTGGCTATGAATATTCTTATTTTTACGATTTTAAATCGCTCTTTTTTTACATGTGTATTGAATACACAGCACCGGAACGCGTGAATTTTTTAGCACCGGAAGGGAAAGGTTAACATCAATTTTTGTATTGTCATTCGAAACTAGATTCACAAATAGCATTTTGAATAAGTTGACTATTCAAAATGCTATTTGTGAATCTAGTTTCATTGACATTCCCAGATCAAAAGGTTGCAAAAATGTCGTATAATTTGGAAATAAAATTCAGTGTTCTAGCTCGAGAGGGCATTCAAACCAACAGGTTAAGATGCCCCCAGCAACTTTAGCCATTTGTTAAATATTGCTTGTGCTCGGAAGGCATCCAAACCAACAGGTTAAGATGCCTTCAGCAACTTTAGCCATTTGTTAAATATTGCTTGTGCTCGGAGAGGGCATCCAAACAAATAGGTTAAGATGCCCTCAGCAACTTTAGCCATTTGTTAAATATTGCTTGTGCTCGGAGAGGGCATTCAAATCAACAGGTTAAGATGCTCTCAGCAACTTTTTTTGGGCAAAAAATATTCATTATACTTAAAAAAAATTTTGTTAAAACGGAATTTGCTAAACATATTACTTTATTTTACACAGACAAATCTTTATATGATAAAATAAAATCAAATAAACAGAATAAATCCTTACGTCTGTTGTGTATGCGTCGAAGAGAGCGGCCTGCCCTCCTGGATGACATCCTCAGCATCCCGGTAGTAGTAGCGCTGTTTCTGGCTCTTTTTCCACTGGTAGGACTTCTCCCCTTCATCCCTGTCCTTGCCCTTGATGCCGTCACCCCCCTCTCCGATCGTGCTGCCTTTCTTCATCTTGACCTTAAGAGGACATTGTCAATACGAGTATTATATTACACTTTTTATACAAGACCTCCCTTTCTGCAGCATTTATTCGGCTCCCTTCATCAAAGTTGGCACCAAAATACTTTTGTGGACTATTATCTTAGCAGATTTTAATTCTGTCCAGTTCGAGTTTATATGTTTTAGTGCCCCATTGACTTTGTTTCCTATCATTACATGCCGTTCGATATCTCTCTTAACTCTTCCATTATTTGAGAAAAATACCACCCAAATTCCTCAACTTGTTCCAATGTTTCATTGTTAAATCAAAAGATTAAAAAAAAATTAGACCTTGCAACCCCACCTGCAAAAGCTTAATATCTTGTTGACGCATGTACATATGTTATAGATGAAAGTTTAATAAAAGACCTCTTGAAAATATTAATTCCTTTTTATACGTTTGACCTTTGTGAATTGGGCTTTTCATCTATGGTAGCATTGAAAACTAAACACAAGAATTGTCTGTTATCGCTGAAAATAATTTGCTTATTTGTGTTTCTAATGTAGATCCACGTAAGGACAAACTTTTAAAATTAAAAACAAACAACCATCATCACATTGATTAATTTCTTTTCTCAAAAAAGAATCGTAAATCCGTAAAAATAGTAACTAGCTTAGTTAGCTTTTATTCCTAAGTTTGATTATGATTACAATACGTATGTTACCTATTACTAGCTTAGTTACCTTTTATTTCTAAGTTTGATTATGATTACAATATGTATGTTACCTATTACTAGCTTAGTTACCTTTTATTCCTAAGTTTGATTATGATTACATTACGTATGTTACCTATTACACACTATCAATAGATATATTATAGAATGGAAGACAGAGGTAACCATTGGAGGAAATAAAGACAGACTGGATTTTTTTAAATAAATGTGTTAATTTTTCTCAAAATATGTTTAATTTTCCTATTGTACATATAAGCTATTTTTTATTTTGCGACCCCCAGAGAGTCGAGAAAGGATGATTTAAATGAATAAGTAATAAAAACATAATTTTTGAGAAAAAATAGATGTATGAAAGCTTTCCTCACCTCTGGGCCGTAAGCTCCGATGGCCCCCCTGCCCTTACGAAGGGTTGCAGTCACGGGAGCAGATATGCCCTGCAGAGTCTTGCCCAGACCCTTGCCTGGTTGATAGCCCATCTGCAATCAAAATATTAACATTTATTATACAGGAAATTGTGTAGTGTTCAAACGCTGCGAATTTTACCAGTCGGTTTATTTTTTTAAAACCAAACATATGGCTCTGAAAGTTGAAACCCATAAAAATATGGTCTTCTTATTAGGAACTGCAGCATTTCTACCTAGCCTGAAGTGCATACAAAATAATTGATTTGTTGCAATAACAGAATCCTAATTTTTAAAACAAGTTTTAATCACAAATCCACGATGCTCACCACTCCACGATGCTCACCGCTCCATGATGCTCACCACTACATGCCACAATAGCAACTGAAATTGAATCCGTACAAAATTATGGATGTACAGGAACTTAATGAATGAGATCCGACACGAAATTGGGACAATACCACCAGAAATGACCAAGAGACAGTAAAGTGGAACTTCAGGGTGAAGCTTCAGATGTGTATAGAAAGTGAAGGTTGGAATTTGATTGATTTTAAAAAGTTTTTAAGTTCAAGTTTTTAAAAAAAGCAAAATATACCTAAACATTGTTCTTTCAGATTATAAAATGAAATTTTGCAGAACATGTATGATGCCTTTTTTATTTATATTTCAAAAAGGTGTTATTTCTGCCACATCTGCAGAACATCCATGTGTGTTATTGGTGGTATGTATTGTACTGGTCAAGTCAATACGCAGTCCCAGATGCATCTTTAGTCTATCTGTGTTAGTAGTGACGCTAATCAATCTCAAGCTCATGTCTCAAGTACCACTGATTATTCTACTACAATTAATTCTCGTTATAGATCAAACAAAAAAAGAACTAACACAATATTACCTGCAATAGCAGTTTGGCCCCAATTCCCTTGGTGTACTTCTCCCAGTGGCCCACGCCTCCCTTGGTGAGCTCTAGGACACCCCCTGCCATGCCCCTCCTTCGCAGCCCTGCCATCTGCTCCTCCGGAGGCTTGATGGGGGCCTTCTCATCGTCCGAGGAGCTCGCTGAATCCTGTACTTGGATCACCTCATCCTTATCTTCTGACTTGTCTTTATGAAAAAAAGAAAACATATTTCAACTGAAAAAGCGCTACGAAGAATTTTGAGAGCCATACGTGAGAAGGGAGTTTTGTGGAGTTCCTACAGACGTGAATGGTATGAACTCTACAGAAAACCTGGTATCTCCAATTTTAAAGATTGGATAGTAGGAGCACCCTAAACAGCAATCCTGAAAGACAACAAGGTGTTGGCAGGTCTACTAGAATATTACTTAAAGAGTGGAGAGAATGAAAAAATCCTTACAATTCCTATTTTCCACACCTTTTCTTTATCAAGATCCAGGTAAATTAGTTGGTTTTTATAAAAGAAAATACTTCCTTCCATTTTTTATTGCTTTGTTGTATTCTAATAAGTATTTGCTAAAGAATACCTGTTGACTTTTATTCATTTATTCCTATGGTACCTCTTAACTTGATTTATGAATTAATGGTGTGGACATGTTGAAGACTGTGGCTGAGAAATAATACTTTTCCCAGTAATCGAGCCCTCGGGTTAAGAACCACTGAAGTAGGCAAGTAATTCACAGTTTGCCATAGTACATGTTGTAAATACTACCGAATTTGAACAACACATGCATACATCCAGTATGTCAAAGGATTGTTACCAGACCAACTCTTTAATCAGACTGGAAGCCCTTTTTTTATACCATAGGGAATCGAAACCTAAACCCCCAAGTACAAGACCAACATCTTAAACACTATGCCATGGAGGTCGTCACCAGTTGGCTTAACCAGTATTTTCATTTTAGTCAAATATTTTAAAAATTATATTACACACAAGATGATTGTCAGTGGATCCACAGGCACTTACTAGATTGTCAGTGGATCCACAAGCACTTAATACTTACACTAGGCAATGTATCTTCTTTCATACATAGTAAAAATCCCTTAATTAGAACAACAATAATTCTTATTTTTCTCCAATTTTTAGGTCCCATAATCGACTTTTCGTAACAAATTTTAACGCTCAACCGCTCCCAAATGTCAAATGATTTTGTGCGTAGCACTTTGGTGTGGCCAGGCATAAAGTCACCTAGTATATGAGTCACGTAAAACCTAGCTTAGCACCTAACGAAGCACTTTGGTGTGGCCTCAGCCTAAGTGAAAGAATGCTTGTGCTTTCTGAATCTTGACTTAGTAACTCATCTCAACACATGCCAGTTGACCGACTGTCGACAATACTGTCACGCTGTACCCACCACTTTCCTCTTTCTTCTTCCCGGGCTGCTGCACCCCTCCAGCCACGAAGCCTATGGGCGTAGTATAGTCTTTTTGTTTTTTTTTAGTTGCTCTTTTCTTACTATTATCTTCATCGTCCGATTCATCCGCCCACATTCCTGAAACAAGATAAAACATGGAATCATTTTAACAACTAATAACTTACAAAATTAAAAATATCTCTGCCTACCCCAAAAAAAGGTATGACATGATGTTATGTATGAACGTACACCTTTTGCGGCCTAACTAATTGTTCACACTCTCCATTGTTCTTCTTTTAATTGCTTTCCTTTTTAGTTTTTACTTTATTATTTCCACATTGCACCATTTAATAAACTTATCTTAGAATTCAATTTATTAATCTGATTTTTAAGGGGAGACCTTTAAGAATATTTTCTCAAAAGAAAATTTTTTAATTCTCAATATTTACGAAGTTATAGCTATAAATGGGCAGCAATTACGCCGCATCGGAATGACTCAGACAATATTCTCAAAACTTGAAACGTGATTTCTCGAAACTACTTTTTTCGATCTGGTCGAATTAAAAAACACGACTCAAGTTTCAGACAGCCGCCATTTTACGATTTTTTCTTTGGTACCAACTATAACAACATTATTTCTTATCAAGAAACTGTGTATGATTTTTGTTTTAGATTTACGAAAGGGTTCCAATCATGTCGACCAGCTCACCCCCTTTTTTTAGCGACAAGATATAACAGCTGATAACATCTTGAATTTTCAATTTTTATTTTTTTTTGTACATTCTCAAATCATTAATAAACAAACTCAAAAATGTGTAGGAAAAATATTTTTAATTTTTTTTATTTAGTCTGAAAAAACACCCGAAATTCATGGCTCCCCTCACGAGTAGAATACCTCCTTAAGTGGCTGACAACTTCAACAAAATAGAGAAAATACTTTGCAGTAAAATTTTCCCTCTCAGATTACGTAATTCCTTCATCTCATAATTTTCACCTTTCCAAATACATCACGTTTTCCAACTCGAACAAATGAATAGGAAATTAGTACAAAATTTAATTATAATATTCGATCATCTGTCAAAAGATCCGTGGTTTTATAATTTTATTCTGGACAAATTTTCGATATCTGCATTGTGTATACTAAAGAAAATGTAACATGGTCCCTGTGACGTTTTACAAATTTGCCCCATTACAACCTTGTAATGACGTTCAGTAATTTTAATTATTTTATCAACTTTAATATAAGCCTCGATTCTAATAAATAGCAAGTTATTTAGGTAAATACATTACATAAAACTAACAATAATGACAAATTAATACATCTTGTTACAAATTAGCAAAAATGTATCAGTTTGTTAAAATCAAATAATATTTGGCGGCGTTCGTCAAAAGTCACTACGTTAAGTCTGCATTGGCTAGGGATGGGGTACACGATAACAAGATTTTCCATTTTTTTTATACATTGAATCAAATGTTCGTAATTAGTAATAATTAATAGTGGATCTTGGCCTATTTAAGGATAGATACAAATCATACAATACATTAGAAGGTCAGTATAATGAAAATTAGGAATTAAAACGTCAGTTTAGAGAAAAACAATTTTTCCATTTATGAAAAAACCATTCGATTTGTAAAAAAAACTATTTTACCCCATCCCTTTGAGACATGACATTTCAAACGTCACAGGGATCATGCTACATTTTTTTGAGTATAGTATATGTTTTAGTAACTGTTGTACTAAATCTCACTTACCAAAAATTCGTGTTTTGAATTCTTCTTTATGATAATGTGGTCTGAAAGAGGACACGAACCATATTTTTTTCAACTGCAGTTCTTGACATTTTCATTTTCTTTTTCAAATTTTTATATTCCACTTCCAAATAACATTATTTATACAATTGAAAATATTTTTAATATTTTGAAAAAACTCATACTTTTTTTAATAATTCTCTTTAATCCTCAACCTGGTTAATGTGACCCCGGATATTCAAGAATCTACTGTATATAGCTTTTTTATGTCTGGCATTCTTTTTTTATTTTGGGGTTTGCATTGACGAAACACTGGCAACCCTAGGACACACACTGTTAAAAAGTGTGATTGCTCTACCTATTGGCATTTCCAAAGGCAAGTCGGATCTACAAACAAGTTAACAGGACAATCTACCGGTGCATTACCTCGGACAATTACCATGAATATACAAAACATTGTGCATGCCCTTCTTGCAATATTTACTGCACTGCGAGATTTTCCTTCTCCCATGATCTTAACCTTAAGTCTGGCATCGCTATTCTTTTCACTCAGATGTGTCGCAACCGAAAACGCAGTCCGTTTAAGCAGTTCCTTGTTCGTCACTACATGACGTCACGCTCATAAAAAATAAAGATTTCGATCTTCAAGTGTAGATCACACTGGATGAGGACTTATTTTGTCCCCTCAAAAGTGTGGCAGGTGGTGGGATCCAACTGAACTGAACTGAACTGCCCTCCTTGTATAAAGAAATCAAGCAAGAATCTGAATTGTTCATTTCTACAATGGTTTTTTTAATAATACTCTGACAAAAATTGTAAGTTATATTATTTTGTGTAGTAACTTACCATAAATCTGTTGCTCCTTTGTCGGGCGCCGCGATCTATTGATGTTGAACTCATTTTTCAAGTCAAAGTCTGTCACTTCAAACCTTTCCACTTCGTCTTCGGACATTCTGAGAGATTCCTTTTAAAACTAACCGAGACTAAAAAGAAAATACTTTTTACATTTATGAATAAATTTGTTGAAAACATAAACAAACGACAAATAGTAGAAATAAAAATATTCTACGGTTGACAGTCAAATGACAGCAAACATAACCTCATTATACTATCACTATAGTTGCCAGTTATAGTGCACGATGGTTCCTATCTTAAATATTGCCAACTTCTAAAACTTTCATATAAATATCATATATTTATTATTTTTCACAAAACTCTAGCCAGGGTGAATTTTGCAGTCAAGTTTATATGAACTAATAAGTACCTAGACGTCTCAGAATCGATTTGTAACAGGTTTTAAGCCTTTTTATGACTTTTACAATGTCAAATGCCAATTGTTGTTTGCTCGTGTTTACCTTGCATTTTACATATATCTTTCATCACATATGCCTAAGTTATTTTATTTTATGACACTTCCATTGTAAATAAACCTAATAGGCATATTTCCAAATCACATTAAAGACTTTGTGAAAAGCCAGACAGAAATCTTGCATTTTAGTTCCATCAGAATTCGAACCAAAAGTGTTTTACCAACTAATGTCACTTTATAGACATTTTAATTCATTGTTGATCCACTGGATGAGTGTATAGTCTACCATACATATGAGTATATGCACTACATACCGCCATTTTAGTTATTTTGCAATCTCAACGATTTTCTGACCTCAAAAGTATAATTAATTAATATACTAGCACTAAAACGCTACGTAATTGACTTATTATTTTTATCACAGCACCACTTTTGTCTGAGCAAAAGTTTTGGTACAAATAATACATTTATTATGCAAAAATTCGTTTTTTTCTTTTCATAAAATGTGATTGAGAAATATAAACCCTGTGATTTATTACAATTTAATATTTTCTTAAAACAATTTATTAAATAAGATATTTTTACGATATTATTTGATGTTTTTTTACAATATATTGTACAAAAAAATAAAACAAATAAACTACTTTAATACCGCAGTTGAGCATGCGATTTTAAAACAGTTGGTGTGAGGAAATGTATTGTATAATATGTACTATATATGATAAACCTTTTCCTTGAAAGGAAAATCAACAAAAACTGTAAATCGTGTCTAGAATGCCCCAATTAGGGGCACAGGTTATATTAGTTTAGTTTGATATACTTTTACGACATATTGTTTGAATCAATCTGCGACATCAATTATGACCAGGGCTGCCAGGGGTTCGGATTTTGACGGAAATTTCCCGACTTCGAAACTGAAATCCCGATTCCTGATACGCGATCTATGATTCCCGATTTACACATAGAATTTTAAAATCGAACTGAAGAAAAATACACATTATTTTTATTATTGCAGTTTTTGAATGCCTAGTAAATGGATAACTGAGCAGATTCAGAGAACGAATGAAAAAAAAATTAAGATAATTGCGTTTTTTTTTTAAATATGAAGATAATGCGGGTTTTTTATATTTTGTTATTTTTTTATAATAATGTTTCACCAACATGTTATGGAATATTGGACACGTATGAAACTATTCAATTAATTTTAAAAGAAAAAAATTGTTTTAATAAGGTATTTTTAGTCTTTTTTAACAATAAATATTGATATATGGTTTTGGTGCCTTTTTTATTATTGTAAAATCTCGATATGCTGTTTTTTGTATCATTTTTCTTACTTTAAAATCCCGACATGGTATTTAGGTGTCCTTTTTTATTGCCATAAAATCCCGATATACTCTTATTAAATTATTTTAATTGAGCTCCGATAGGCGTGTCGCATTATTTTTATCATACGGCAACTAGTTTTAGAGATAATACAAAACTAGTTCTAACTAAAACAGCACAGTCAAGTACAGTTCGAAGTAAATTTTTATCCGACTCATTGGCGGCTAGTGAGTTATTTCATTTATAATTCATTGCAAAATTACAATTATTTTTATATATTGTACTATTATTAAAAATTAAACTAATTCAATGGAAATGGTATATTTTATAAATTTTAGCCTTGTGTGCAGTAATTGAACTTAATTTATGAAATGTTTCGGACCTTAATTTATAGAACTTTACGACACATAATTATAGAAAAGCGAAGCAAAGTCCATCTTCCATCACTTGACACTGGCGTATACTCCTTCATATATATGAGTTGACGGCCATTATTCAAGAAGAGAGAAGTCCATTTACATTCCCATTAAAATTTTCAAAAAAATTGTGATCCTTTTTTCCAAAAATACAATGCATAGAAGGAAAAAATATACACAAACATTGCGTGCGTACATATTCGTACAAACCATCGTGCCATTTTCCTGTCTGGGTAGACAAAGGAGAGAGTGCTTGACTTTCCTATCGCGATACACATCGTTTGCCTCTTCTACGTTCATACACCTTCTCGTACAACTCTTGCGATTTCTCAGACTTTTTACGTTTTCTTCTTTCAAAATATCATATACTAGATCATAGGTTCTCAACCTTATTTTGCACACTTTGAGATTTTTTTTTCTAAAGCCCCCCATTTTTTTTTACTTGCGAATCTGAAACAGCTATTGCCACGATTATATTTAAACGTGTAATATTATATACTATAGTCGTAAGATAGGATATGACCCTATCCTATTTCTGAGTTTAAAGAAGACTGTTTCAATGAGAACAATTAAAACGCATACTTAATTATATTGAAAAGTATTTTTATTAACATTCAAAAGACATTGAATTTATAATTTATCTAATGAGAAGGTTGAATTTGATGCATTTTAAGGAGTTTGTTAATATCAGGCTCGATTTTACTTAAAAACAACCGTAAGTCGCCGCGTTTAGTAACATGGAGCCGATTTCTCTTTTTAGTTACCAATGTTGCTACAGCACTAAATCCACGTTCAGCTAAATAGGAAGATGGGAATGCTATTAGAAATCGTTGAACAATCGACCATAATCCTGGGTACAGTGGCAAAATCGGCTTCTGCAGCCAAAATTCTTGGTCTTAATTTTTAATTCCTCATTTGTCGTCAGTTCTATTAGTTCTTCTTCTAACTGGGATGATCCTGCTGTGTTGACATTTGAAAAAGGATCCAAAACCCAGTTTGGTATGTTCATTTTTAAAACGTCCTGGAATCGTTCCTTGAAATCACTGTGGAGGTTTTCCAAGTGTTGACAGTAAACAAGCAGGTCGCCGTGCTTGAATGATACTGCTGATAAATTTGGAAGTTATTGAATTCGCGTCTGCCGATATTTCTTTTGTATAATAACAGTTTGGACACGAAAGCAGCAACGCTATTTTTTGTCTTAATCAAGTTTAAGTCGTCGCCTTGAAGTTGGAGATTGACATCATTAAACAATTTATACAGGTCTGTCAAGTACGCAATATCGTTCTTTGATGAGATGAGGTTGTTGCGCAATTCCGTGTCTTTGTTTCCTAGGAACTCTATCATAGACCCAAACAGATTGTAAAATCGAGTCAAACAAGTATCTTTTGACAGCCAGCGCACCTCTGTGTGAAGCAGCGATCGGTTGAAATCTTCATCATTGGCAATGCAAAGCTGACTAAATAATCTGTCATTCAACGAGTTACTTCTGATTTTATTAACTGCTCTGATAACATATTGCAGTGATGTATGGAAGCGTTCACTCAGGTTTTTCGCAACCAAATGCTGGCGATGAATTACGCAATGCACAGCAAGCACGCCAGGAACTTTATTTTTTAAGCACGCTATGAAGCCTTTGTGACGCCCTGTCATAGCCGGTGCGCCATCCGTAGCAACTGACAAGATATTATTAAAAGGAATTTCCTTTTCGTCACAAAACTTTTCCAGTGTATTAAATATTAAGTTCAATTTTCATCCTCCTTTTGTATCTGTTTCCAAATTGGTAGCAAACAATAGTTCTTGACATATTTTATCATCTTTGATAAACCTCACGTACGACAATAACAATGATTCATTGGTTGGTAAAGTGGACTCATCCAGTTGAATTGAAAATTGACAAGTCTGCAGATGATTGCACAATGATTCTTCAATGTTTTCAGCCATCTCATCAATTCGTCTTTGCACAGAACTATTGCTCAAAGGAAATTTTCAGATAATATCTGCAGCTGGTTTATGGAGCACAGTGGTTATTACTTCTTTTACTGCTGGTAAAATTAAATCTTCCCCAAAAGTATGTGGTTTGCCTGTTTTAGCAATCAACAATGATATATTGTACGAAGCTCGAAGTCCGTCATCGTCTTGATTAGAAGCTGATGAAAAAAGTGTTGATATAGTTGGCTGAATTTCGTACTTCTTTTTCATGTCTTGAAAATAGGTCACATCTTTGTCTTTCTTATCAGGGTGTATTTTATTAAAATGATCTTGAAGCCTAGAAGGCTTAATCGCTTCATTTGAAAATATTTTTGACAAATAAGGCACATTGATAAGATAAACATGCAGTGACTCGTTTATAACACCCGGCGCGGAAGTAAAGCGCGGGGGCAAGGGTGATGCGGGAGCAGCGTGCGGGTTAGAACAAGCACAGATAATACTGTCAATTCTAGCAGGATTGCAAAAATCACGTTATTTAACAAAAACTTGTTAGAACTGAATTGCTACAAGCATATTTTTTGCTATTTTTTATTAACAGGCTTTTGTTAACTTTACCTGTATTTATATACGAGATATTTCACGTGAAATTGGAAGATTTGAAATTTTTTAATTCAAATCTAAAATTAAATTTTTTTTGTATCATCCAATTTAATGTAGATCTGAATGTAATGGAATCTTTAAGTTCAATTTTCATCCACTTCCCGAACTACCGAAATATGTGAATTTTCGCATACGTGATAAAAATGATTAAAATACATACAATAACAAAAATTAACCAATATTAAAATTTACTTTAGTTAGTACGTGATAAGCGTGTTTTTTTTGTCTTTTTTAGACTATATTTTTTTAATCTGCCCACGCCCCTCCGTGCCATCTCAACGCCCCCTAATTTTTTCTGGGTCTTCTACTGCACCCCTGAAAGTCTCAAACGCCCAAAAGGGGGCGTTATCGCCCACGTTGAGGACCTATGTACTAGATCCAACCATACTTTCCTTGGTCTTCCTCAACCACTCACATTTGTTTTGTTAGTGTTTCTTCATTCTTTTTTTATTCGTTCCACATGCCATACTCTCTCACAGTTCTCTTCTGTATCTTACTGAAAACATCAGCCTTAAGTTCACATTTATTCCAAAGCATTTCATTCCAAATTATGCCGTACATTGTCACCCCATGTATTATTAACGCACTTCGCAACTGCACGCATTTTTACACCATTTATTCGGCTATTTTTATTTTTTTATCTTCGTTCGCGTTTCACTTCCATCTATCAAAATTGGTACTTAAATATTGTCGTGGGTAGATTTTGATACTCTCTGGCACGTACATTTTATACTTGAGAAAATGTAGTATGGTCCCTGTGACAGTTCACAAATTTGCCCCAATACAACCTTGTAACGACGTTCAATAATTTTAATTATTTTCTCAACTTTAATATAAGCCTCGGTTCTAATAAATAGCAAGTTATTTAGGTAAATACATTACATAAAACTAACAATAATGACAAATTAATACATCTTGTTACAAATTTGCAAAAATGTGGCAGTTTGTTAAAATCAAATAATATTTGGTGACGTTTGTCAAAAGTCACTATGTCACGTTAGTCTGCATTGGCTAGGGATGGGGTATACGATAATTGGATTTTCGTTTTTTTATACCTAAAATTAAATGTTCGTAATTAGTATTAAATCATAGTGAATCTTGGCCTATTTAAAGATAGATACAAATCATACAATACATTAGAAAGTCAGTATAATGAAAATTAGGAATTAAAACGTCAGTTTAGATAAAAACAATTTTTCGATTTATAAAAAAACGATTCGATTTGTAAAAAAAAGCGATTTTACCCCATCCCTTTGAGACATGACATTTCAAATGTCACAGGGACCATCCTACATTTTCTCAAGTATAGTGCCCCATTGATTTTGTTTTCTATCGCTACACGTCGTTCACTATCCCTTGTAACTTTTCTATCATCTAAGAAAATACTACCTAAATAGCAAAATTATTCATTTCACAATATAGTTAAAAAAAATACTTTACGAATTGGATCTTTTTTGCATATACGAGTATTATACAATTAATTTACATATTTCAATGATTATGATAAACGCAACACACCGCTACGGCACTGATTTCTACCGTTCCCGTTTTCATGTTTATTGTTTATACTTTTCGATATCGGTGAAATCTTCATTACACGAGTGCATGTTAATGTCACCGCGTGCTTACATTTCAACTTATGTGAACTAAATTGTATTATTCTGTATTAATAATAATAGATTTTAACTTTATTTCGAATGAAAGCAATATATTTTTAGTGTATTTTCTTTTTTATCATTATTTTGACAAATGGAGAAAAATCTTTTGGAATCGGCGATCATAATAATCGGTAATATTGCGCACTGTACGTCGAAACATGAATTGGAAGTCTTTAATGGATTTATTGTTGTTGAAAAAGGAAAGGTAAATAGAAAATAACTTCTCTTTTTGGTTATATTTACGTCAAAATATTAAGTGGCGGGAAGAAGTTTTTCAAAACTGTTTTCACGTATTTTTCCCCAATTTTAGGGAAATGTGTGTTTGTCCTCCAGAAAGGCAAGCGTTTTTATTATGCAATAATATTAACGCCGTTTTCCCACGTTTTGGAAGAAATTATAATGCATAAAATGTACTATTTTGCAATTAAAAAAAAATGTATTTAAAAAACTTTGAATATTACCATTTTATGTACATTAAATATGACAATTGGATTACATACGAGTACATCTTATACATTCCACGTGACGACTTCGTGGCCCAGTGTGTGAGGCATGTCTTCTGATCTAGGAGCTGTGGTCTGGATTCCAATCGGAATCCAGAATGATTTTCATTTAAGGCCTCTTTAACATCATTCTGGTTGGTTGGAAGAGATTTGCTCATGGCAATAAACCTGCCAGGGTTTACTGTATACAACGAAAGAATAATACAACACTATACGATCATGGAATTTCCCTGTTGCGTAGGGAGAGAGGACAAATCACCAAACCTTCTTATGACATTTCTTTCGGCTCCTTCACATCCATACATCTTCACATACAGTCCCTTACGGTTCTCTTATTCTTTATCTTTCCTTCTTTCAAAATTGTATTCCCTCTGTACAAGCACACTTTTCTAGATTACCCTCTACCAGAACTTTCACTCATGTTTGCATTATAAATTTGGTTAGTCAGTCTTCAGTCACCCATCCGTTCAATATGTCCAAACCATCTCAATATTCCCTTTTTCTCTCTACTTAATATATCAAGTTTTAACTCACATTTATCCTTAATTATTACATTTATTATTCTCTCATACATCGAAACACTACATATTCTTCTCAGTGTGTGTATTTCCACCGCATTTACTCAACTCCATTAATTAATTTTCCACATCCACGTTTCACTCAATACATCAATTATAATTTTAGCAGCGCTTGGTTTAAATGTCTTTTGTGGTGCCAATCTGGTAGACATTAAACGTGTACGAGTATTGTTGCATCTTCACGTGCGGTAGTATTGCTAACATGTTCGATTACAAACGAGTTCTGTGTACAATGGTTCTTAACCCAAAGACTCCATCACTGGGGCCAAAGACAGTATCGTCTCCTGACCATGATGTTTAATATTTCTGAATCATCTATTGGGATATATTGAAGGGTACCTGCTCAAGACGAAGAAGTGTCCCATTAACTTTGTTTCCTCACCGTTCAATATCTCCTTCTACCTTTCCATTCCGCTGTCTGAGAACATACTCGTAATTCCCAAATACCAGAATTCTTCAACTCGTTCTAATCTTTCATTGTTCACCCAAATATCGCATTCATTTTTCGTTTCACCCTTTTCAATTCCAAAGATTTTAGATTTTGCGACATTTATTCTCAGGTCTTCTACAATTGAATCATATATGCAAACATACAGTACCTGGCGGTAAGTAATACACACCGGGCTTAAGAAAGAGACCTTCGGCCATAATCGGCGAACTTCGACTTTATAGAGCATCGTCTCTGTCACTTGACGAGTGACAAATTGCGACGGAACATATGTATGAATGACAGAGACGACGCTTTACAAAGCCGAAGTAGCCAATTATGGCGACAATCTCTTTCTTAAGCCCGATGTGTATTACTTACCGCCGGGTACTGTACATACATAGGCAGAGAAGAAAATGTCAGACTATTCTGTCGAGTCACACATTTTTTGCCTCTTCTACATCCATACACTGCATACAGCTTCTACAATTTGTCTGACTTTTTGTTTCTTTCTTTCAAAATATAATTCACTTGATCCAACCATACTTTCCTTGGACTTCTACCACGTATTCCACTCGCATTTGTACTGTAATTTTGTTTTATTAGTCTTTCTTTATTAATGCCTTAGAGTGGTCTTCATCTTACTTAATACCTTAAGTTCACATTCATCCTTAATCTCTTAATTCCGTATTCTTAATCCAGCCATACATTCACCTAATGTATTCTTCTTAGTGTACGCATTTCTACGCCATTTATTCTATTCGGCTCATATCAGACATTTTGAAACAATTCCCAAAATGTAGATAACTTCAATCGGAAAAGCGAAATGTGTAGAAGAGATTTGTCAGAGGCTGGGCCTGAGCAAGTACGTGGTGACAGAGCTGTCCTCGTCCCAGCTGCTGCTGCCCGGGCTGGTGGACTGCCACCTGCACGCGCCCCAGTTCCCCAACCTGGGCCTGGGCCTTGACCGCCCGCTGCTAGACTGGCTGGACACCTACACCTTCCCCTTGGAGAAGCAGTATGAAGATGTCAATTTCGCTGAAAGTGTTTATAAAAATGTTGTGGTAAGTATTATATAATATTACTATCTCATTCTTATTAATATTATAGAAAAATTATTTATATTTTTTAAGTACAATTATTTCATTACTAGCTGGATGTGTTTAAATAATAACTAAATATTTCTTAATTGTTACATAGTTAACAAACAATTCTATCAAGTTAAACAATGGATGAACTTAAATTTATTGTTACATAGTTAACGAACAATTCTATCAAGTTAAACAATGGATGAACGTAAATTTATTGTTGCATAGTTAACTAATAATTCTATCAAGTTAAACAATGGATGAACTTAAATTTATTGTTACATAGCTAACAAACAATTCTATCAAGTTAAACAATGGACGAACTTAAATTTATTGTTACATAGTTAACAAACAATTCTATCAAGTTAAACAATGGATGAATGTAAATTTATTATTGCATAGTTAACTAATAATTTTATCAAGTTAAACAATGGATGAACTTAAATTTATTGTTACATAGTTAACTAACAATTCTATCAAGTTAAACAATGGACGAACTTAAATTTATTGACACTGAATTCCCAAGAATCTAAATACGTAATATATTTAGCATCTCTAATAATATGATAATGAAAGGACAGTTTATATAGTGCCGTTTAGATGGCAAACTATCCTCAAGGACACTCTAACTCGGGATTCGGACTTGGGACTCGAACAAACTATTATTACAAAACCTACAAAAAATTCACAGAACTGCACACCTGTTCACCTTCGGCTGACTGTAGTTGTGTTTCTTTGGAAAGGTTTGATGGTAAAAAGTATCTTGGCGTTTTTGTTGATCACTCTCTTCGCTGTTAAGTCCGTATTAATGGTTTGAGCACAAGAATCAGAAAATTTGGTTATATATTTTTCGTATTATTTTAAATGTGCTCGGTAAAAATATTTTTCTAAAGATGTATATTTCGTTTTATGCCAGTCGGCATTTTCCTACGGTATAGCGGATTGGGGAGGTTGCACTCGAACACAGAAGCTCATACTTTAGATTTCCCAAAATTCAATCATAAAAATAATGAATATACTCCCTACCCGGTATCCTATTCCGGAACTATTCCGAGTATTGGGTCCTTAACCCTTCCTTCCCTGTGATGTGTAACTAGTACACATTGCTTCTAAACACTTTAATATCTATAAATATAATAAATACTGGGTTCAGATTTTAGGTATTCCTCCGTAATACATTTACGCATTGAATGAAAAAATAATATTAATAATAATTAGCACTTATCGGCCACATCAGAGATATTTTGTGAAAATCGGGAATAAATTCACCAACACAATCAAACGTATGCCAGTGTGTGACGTAGGTATATTCATTCTAAAAAAACGCTATGGGTGAGGAAGTGACACTATTCACGTCTCACTCTCACTCTACTTCGGTATATGGGAACTCGAGAAATAGAATCTCAGTTTGCTCGCTTGACTTGCTCAGTAGCCAGCGTGCTTTCGTTCGAGGTGTTGGTCTCGCCCGTTTCGTGAACGTCGTCCGATGTTTTTTTTCATGTTTTCAGCAATTAAATTTCAATTATTATCACTTTTGACTTCAAATTTAATTAGTTAAAGCGATTGGCTATGAATATTCTTATTTTTCCGATTTTAAATTGCAAATTTTTACATGTGTATTGAATACACAGCACCGGAATGGGTGGATTTTTTTAAAGGTTAATGTAGTCAACTTATACTTCAAATCTATTCTATGGTACTATCATAAAGAAAAAAATATGAAGTCAACAAAGACACATAACACACATGGCAGCTGACCAAATATTCACCATCCCTAGAGCTAGAACATAGAGTAAGAACGTTGCCCAAAGGCAATATGATAACATAGATCAAACTATATAACAGTGAATAATTGAACATAGAACTACATGTATTTTGTTTAACTGAAAAGTGTAAATCTCATATATTTCTAGATGAGAGTATTTAATTGACACATGTGATGAGCTGGTTGACTCAAACAGGAATTCCTAGTTTGTCGGCCAGCAGGTCTACGCTACGGCATCTGAACATAGAAATTTACCATGATGTAGGAAGGGGAATATATTTTTATAAATTACTAAATTAGTATGTCTTTAAACTGTTGCTTTGTTATCATTGTATATTTCCTTATCATGTAATAGGAAATAACTAAAATAAAACAAATGACAATGATTTTTCTGCAGTGGAGAACGCTGAAGAATGGCACCACAACAGCCTGCTACTTCGGGTCGTTGCATCTGCAGAGCTCACTGGTGCTGGCGAAGGCGGCTGCGGACCTGGGTCAGCGAGCACTGCTGGGCAAGGTCAGCATGAATATACCCAATGACGCCGGCTACTTCAATCAGACTGACCGAGAGTTGACCGACACCGAGACCTTCATCAAGAAGGTCTTAGATATGAAGGTGAATACATCATTTTAATTCCGTCGACTTTCGTACTTGTACATTTACTAGTGACTAATTGAGTTTTGTATATATAACTAGCTGTTTCTTATTTATTACAACTCAAATAGTCAATCTAATAAATAAATTGGATGGATGGATGGATGTTAATGAGTTATCAGTCCAGTTGAATGCCGCCACCAGCCGCGCTGTTATTGAGACAAAATAACTCCCTATTCAGTGACATCTACTCTAGAAGATCCAAATCCTGTTTATTTTTCATGATCATTATGTCACTTAGTGATGAATAAGGAACTTCACTTCAACATCCGTATGTTCAACTCTTTAACATATCCAAATTGGTGATGCAGACATATTGAAGAACATGTCTCAAAGAGCGGTGTGTGCAGCTTTAAGAAGCACTTGAAGATAATGCTTTTTAGGAAGTCTTATCAAAATTTATGATTGTATATGAATGCTACACTACACTACAGTTAAAACCTAATGTGTTACTATCAAATATTGGAATATCTACAAAGATTAGTTTGTAGTGCGCTTTCCCTCGGTAAGTTTTCTGCGGTTTACTTAGCGAATATATTTTTCTGAACATATGAAGATGCGGCGAACTACCTAATCTAATAGCCGCCGCCACTACTTTCATATTCTTGTGCTCGACTTAATAATAATAGATTGGAATCCCTAATGAAAGCACCCTCGAGGAGAGTCTGCTCTCCCTGAGAGTGATGCTATGTTAATTCTCCTTTTATTATTACTATTATATGAACATACAGTACCCAGCGGTAAGTAATACACATCGGACTTAAGAAAGAGACTGTTGGCCATAATCGGCGAACTTCGGCTTTGTAGAACGTCGTCTCTGTCATTCATATACTTTGAAGTGGACGCGACCACACCGTAGAACGCTTGACAACGACTGTCAAATCGTGATAGAACACGTGTATGAATGACAGAGATGATGCTCTACTATACAAAGCCGAAGTTAGCCGATTATGAATTATTTCTTAAGTCCGATGTGTATTACTTACCGCCAGGTACTGTACATATAGGTGCATCATAATATTTTTCCTCTCAAATTACCACATTGCCTTGCCAGTGTGCATATACAGGTTGGCCCAAAAGTCACTAGACTATTTTAAAATGAAATAACTTTTTTATTTCTTAATAATTCACCTTTATTCTTTTATAAACAGAAAACACATTTCTTGGAAATAAATTTTATTTAGTTTTGAAAATTATATAATTTAAATAACCACCATTTTGCTCTTCACACTGATGCACTCTTTCTAAGGCGTGGACCATCACCTGTCGTAATGTTTCTTGGCTTATTTCAATTTCAATTTCTTCAATTTCCTGTAAATGTATTGGCACACCACAAAAACTAACATTAATCATCTGTGTTATAATATGATGTTATTATTGCATAATCTCATTATAAAGGCAGGGCAGATAACATATATCCCTTTCAGAATGATCTCGTGCAGCCAGTCGTAACTCCCAGGTTCGCTCTCAGCTGTGATGAAGAGTTAATGAAGAAGCTGGGACACTTGGCAGACACATACCAGTGTAGGATACAGGTAACGTCATATTTATTTATATTCAAATTCATTAAGGCAATTGCGTGGTTTTTATAGTGTTATCAGAAATAATCTTGTTTGACAATCTCCGTCACCTACTTGGCGGATTACCTCGTTGAATGTATTTTCAGTATCGATATCTACCACACCCATTTTACACCTGCTTGATGCAGCCCATCGGTGTTTGAGTCTTTCTGGTCCATTCTGGTCTTTTGATCTTCTTCTTCGTCTTTCTGGTCTTCATGATCCATGTTTCAGCACCATAAAATAAAACAGTTATTGCCAGGCGGCAATCTCTTCCAACCAACCAGACAAACATAAATTAAGCAAGTTACATGGTTGCATAAATCATTCAAATGACTATCCATCCCCACGAAATCCATAAACACACACATGAGCATATGCTCACGAACCCCACAAAGACGGACAATCACCCGAACATTATTTTTTACATAAAGTGAGATATCATCAATCAAAAGAATAGGAAGGGATGGTGGAGAGGAAAGGGAAAGAAAAATCAGGAATGAAACACGCTATTTTACTGACTAGAAATTAAGAGTTTTTTCAGTTGCTTCTTAAAGCATGCCAAGGACGGAGCGAGTCTTATATTGGTGTGTAACTGATTCCAAAGGCTCGCTGCAAGGGCAGTAAAGGACGACGTAAAAAAAGAGGAGCGGTAAACTGGAAAGACCAATAGACAATCTCTGTTTGAGCGTAGCGCTAACCCATGATTGGAAAGAGGCTGAAAATTTAAAAAAGGTTTAATGTTAACATTAAATGGGTGATTAGTATTTTTTTAAGGACTCACTACTTGTTATATACAGCATAGATATATTGATTAAAATATTTTTCTCATCAGACTCACGTTTCGGAGAATTTGGGTGAGATAAAGATAGCGAAACAGATGTACCCGAAGCAGCAGACGTATAGCGAAATATACTACACGGCAGGGCTGCTGAATGAGCGCTGCGTCCTGGCGCACGGCGTCCACCTGGAGGACTCGGAGGTGGCGCTGCTGGTGGGGCAGGGTGCGGCCGTGGCACACTGCCCCGCCTCCAACACGCGCCTGCTCTCGGGGATGTGTCCCG